>WELA01010075.1:94591-115864 GCA_009602735.1 Mesotaenium endlicherianum | reverse complement strand
GGGGGGGGGGAAGATTATTATTCAGGATGCTAGTGCGCCGGTTTATGGATTAAATTGACATCAAGTTCTTCAACTGTAGCAGTACGCAGGATGACGAGGTAGATGGAAGAGGTAGCACTAGTTCCAAGATACGTGGTGCATGGTTTGGCGTGTGTGAGCCACTCGTCTCTTAGCGCCACATACGGTAGGACATGGTAACGCCCCTTGCAAGGTTCTTTCTTGGCACGTTGAGTAAGAAATGTGGCGATGTAACCCTTGCATCTCTCTGATGCCTGCGTAATGACGTAAATTTTGATCTAGCAATGGATGATTGCTTCAGGTCAGTGTTAATATTGTATGTGTGGAGAACTTGAATACACAACTTCCAAATCATATAAGCTATGTAGTTATTATATAATTGACTGACTCTTTCAAGGTACCAGTGTGTCTGGTGCTCATTCATCTGTTTGCGCAAGAATGTTGCATCTTCTCTTGTTTTGAGGTAATTACGGTTTCCTACGAGGTTTGTTGATAGCCACATAGTATAGTCACCTTAATGTTGCACTATTTGATTGATAGTGCATGCAGTGTGTGTGTTTACATGCCCTCACATCTTTGGGTTGTTATTAAACTGCTATTGATGTGTGACGTGAAACAACTACCTACTTGGCAAATGCTCGCATGTTATTCTTGAAATTGTATACCAAAAGTAAAGATCTGCTAGCTTGTTGTCTCAACCTTTTTCCTTACATGCACAGATTTAGAAACGCGGCAAGATGGCAACATGGGGCTCGAGTGAAGACACAAGTAGATAGCTGCAATAACCAGAGGCACAATTTTGAAGACGAGTTTAAAAGGGGAGCTTATATCGTCGTTTCCCGTAGTAAATAAGAAGGTATTTTCTAAGGCCGCTCGTCATTTGATAATCAATTGTTGGACGGGGACACTCGCGTGTTTTGTCAACCGCTGATTTATAACAGATATGCACAAGAGGGACAAGCTACGCCATAAGAAGATCGACTGTATGTTGATGACCTTTGCGCAACACTGCAAAATAGAAAACAATGTGCAAGTGTAGTATGGTAATCCAAACTCCCTGATGAAAGCCAAGGGAGGCCTCGTCTTGCCTCCTCTGGCTTTTTCTTTTAGACAACGGAGGTTCTGACCACACAAAAAAATAGGATTTGGAGTCTAGAGCAGTCGTCAGCAGTCGCGAGTCTTCGGATTTGTTTGTCTGATGTTGTCCTTGCAGTACGCCTGAGTTCGCCCGCTCGTTTGGCTTGCAGAATTTAGCGGGATAAATTCTCAGAGAATGATAGGACGTTGACGTTGTCGTGAACGGGCCGCTGTACCGGACATTTCGACTCGACCTTGGTAACTAGCTGTTGTGAGCAGGGAGCCTCGAATTCGATATTACAAGGGCATTGCAGGGCCTTCGAGAATAGGCAAGCCATGCTGCTGGTGTGCACGGCGTGATTCTATCTTGCAGGGCTCTCGTGGATAGTCTGGTGTTCTCTTTTTTGGTTGAGATAGAAGGAACCACCGTACAAGTCGTCAAGGTTTTGAAGCGTGATTACTGAATCAGGAAGTTGGCCTCCATCATATCGAGAGCATGACCTTCCTGTAGGCTGTCAGTAGATAGGATATGACTATGTAAAGAAAAATTGGTGGTCGTGAAGAAGTAATGCGCAATGTCGACAGAATGTGGTCCAGGTAGCTAACATGTCTTATTTTCCTTCATAACCAACGAGACCCAACCTTGACTGTAAACATAATATGACATGCATGGCAGAAGTACTTGGGTGAAGAAGGCAAACTGCTCTCATTGTTTAAAGAATATGCCAGGCTTGAGTCGAGAAAATTATTCGTTGAATAAGAATAGGGCGTGCCGTCGTGATTTAGAGGCCTCTCATATTCAACATCAATTGACAGGATGGATGAAGTTCCAGAATATGACAGGGGCGCTTTGGTTGCAGATTCTGATAATGGGGTAGTGTCGCCACAGCAGGATCAGCCAATGTCTCCCGTTGGCCATTCAGTAAAAGTTGCTGTCAACATTCGACCCCTGGTTGCAGCTGAACGCATTGCTGCCTGTCAAGAGTGCATCTCGGTTGTGCCAGGTGAACCTCAGGTGAGGAGCACCTTAGTATTCACCTTGTATCTTCTTCCTAGTGACCTGAAATTGCTGAATACTTAGGGACATGGGCCGAGGCGATGGATACAGATTCTTTAGGAGCTATTTTGTATTCTCCAGGCAAAAATTCAACAGCACCCCTTCATCTTGAATGGTTGCACACTTGCCTGCAGGTCCAGGTGCCCCCTGATAAGGCTTACACGTTCGACCATGTTTACGGCAGCTCAGGAGCTCCTCTTCACAATCTCTTTGATGACTGTGTACTGCCATTGGTCGACGGGCTCTTCCAGGGCTACAATGCAACAGTTCTTGCATATGGGCAGGCAAGTTATTTAGTGTCACTTCTGCGACATACACTAGACCTAAACAGATGCTAAATTTGATGAGTAATCTACTAAGGATAAGTTCGTTGTGCTGGTTCTTGTCCTCATCTTTCCTCAGCTGAATCAAAGTCTCTATGAGTGTGTATCAAGGCCCTGAATGTAGCTCTTGGTGGTCATGCAGACTGGTTCTGGCAAAACATACACAATGGGAACAGCCTATACAGTAGGGGGTAGCACAGAAGGCGTAACACCACGAGTGATGCAGACCATCTTTGAGAAGGTGGCCTCCTTAAAAGAACGAGCTGATTTTCAACTGCGAGTATCATTTATAGAGGTGAGCAAGCAGCTCCCAATTGAGACAGCAATGAAACTATCAGTGCAGCTGCTGGGGGAATTCTCCAATTTATTCCATTATGCTATTTACTATACCTCCGCAGACCATGAAAAGCCGTGAAAACTAGTAATGGCTGATGAAGAACATGTGGCTGATCAATGGTCCGGCTGAAATTAATAGCACACTTGTAGTTTCTAGTTCTTAGTCCAATGCTTTAGCTCGGACCACGTCTGAATACGATGGCAAGTCAATGATAAAGGTAGTCTCGGGTTTGCTCACAACTTAGCCAAGTTGATGTCATGCAGATCCACAAGGAAGAGATACGGGATCTTCTGGATGTGGCCAATCATCCATTCCCCCTGACAAATCTTTGTGCCAACCAGAACCAATATGGAAACCTTGGCAACAAGCAGCATCCGGGTAGAGCCCCCATAAGCATAAGGGAGACAGGCAATGGTGGAATAACTCTCAGTGGTGTGACAGAAAATGATGTTGTCTCACTCAGTGAGATGGCTGCTTGCTTGGAGAATGGTTCATTATGCAGAGCCACCGGCAGCACAAACATGAATGCACAGTCAAGGTATGTGGATTATTAAGCACTACTTTGTATTTGTTTGCTTCATCGTCATTGTTAGTGAAGGTTGGTACACACAACCTGATTGCAGAGTGACTGGAATTAGGAGGGGAACTATGAGCAAGCGAATGACAAACTGTTTGGGGTAGGGGCGTGCAAAGAACTTAAGATGGTTTCACTTTCTCGATTACACCACTGTGTGGTACTGGGACCTATGAAAATGAGTGGGTAGAGGTTAACTGCTTTGCTCTCTCTAAAGGCTGAAGCTTGTTTATGAGGATATGCTTGTTCCTGAGAAAACTGGTCCAGGGCATGAGCTGCTCTCTGAAAGGCTGAGGCTTGCTCCTGAGATGAGGCTTGTTCCTGAGAAAACTGGTCCAGGGCATGAGGATGAGTCCAGCAAATAGATGATGTGCTGATGAGATACCAGCAATATCATACTGGCAGGGTGCTATTCGATAACAATACATAACAGCCTTACTTGCAACCATGGATTGACATTGTTTTGATTGTTATTTCTGCAGCCGTTCGCATGCAATATTCACAATCACAGTTGAGCAGCGGCGCAAGTGGGAGTGTGAAGCAGGACTAAGTGCTATTGAGGACAGTCCTGAAGATTTCTTGTGCGCAAAGCTGCACCTGGTAGACTTAGCTGGCTCTGAGCGGGTGAAAAAGACAAAGGCGGATGGTGTGAGGCTGCAGGAAGGTGAGTCACACGCTTATGTATCTTGCTGAGGTACTAGACCTGCTTCCTGTAGCTGTATGCAGCCCATCCTCTTGTGTTCTTACCCCATTTTGTGCTTCATCTGGTGCTTCTGAGCAGGCATACACATCAACAAAGGTCTTCTGGCATTAGGAAATGTCATTAGTGCTCTCGGTGATGATCGAAAGCGCAAAGAAGGCGCTCACATTCCATATCGAGACAGCAAGCTTACTCGATTGCTGCAGGTGTGTAGTGGTGTCCGAGTTCATTGTAGTAATCTGTCTGCTCACAGTCGGCATCAGTGTTCCTCCCTTGCAAAAACTGTAGTTGCAGCTCCCCTGCCAAATACCTCCTGCAAGAGAGTGTCCTTGCTGGTAAGCTGCTGTCAAATGACTCAGAGTCCTTGTATTCCAAATTATACACATAATTTGCATCTAAATCTCAACTTTTCCAACTGTTTGCAGGATTCGCTTGGGGGAAACAGTCGCACAGTCATGATAGGTGACAAGCCTCCTCAAACCTCTAACTCAACTGATCACATGGGGCTTTAGACGTTTATTTTCATCTGCAGATTAGCAGCTCTGTCACTTCATTTGTTCATCTAATGCACAACCAAAGAGAGTGTGTCCTAGACTGGTTCTGCACATCTGAATGTTTTTTTGCCCTTATAAACAGCTTGTCTGAGCCCTGCCGATATCAACATGGACGAATCAATCAACACCCTGAAGTATGCCAACAGGGCCCGCAACATTCAGAACAAGCCTACAGTACGTGCTCTATTCTTGTCCGCTACTCTACCTGAAAGGCCTCTACTTAATCTTTACTTGCATATAAAATATCAAGTAGAGACGTCCTCCACATTCTTATGCAATTAGAGTGCCTGTGTTCCTCTTATGGTTGCTTCGTCAACTAGCACTAGGATCGAAGGGTCTCCTAGGACCTATTTCTCTATGCAAGGACCAGTTGTTTCTAGCCTACTGCTCAGCGGTGTCTTATTCACACCGTCCGCTTTAACTTTGTCTGGAGAACTTCTGCATACACATCTGATAAACTTAGGCCCCCCATTGATATGAGGCAATGAGTTCCTTGTTCGGTCTTGCTCTGGCTACTGTACAGCAGGAAACATTAGTTCTGATCCTTAGAGGCCTTTCAATAAGTGTGTAAGGCAGAGCTTAATAGGAAAATTTTCAACAGTGATTCAAATTGAGCTTGCTAAACTCAGGCTCCACTGTCGTCATGCCGCAAACCATAAACGCAGGTGAATCGGGATCCAAATGCAGCCGAAGTGAGCAGACTAAGGCAGCAACTTCAACTTCTTCAAGCGGAACTCCTTTGCTCACAGGCGACGAGCAGTACCCCCATCGACAAGGAGGTATGCACATGCTGAATCTCTTAGTTTCATAATGCTGAATCTTTCTCTTTTTACTCAGTATCTCCACGACCTGGTTGCTTGAACAGCTTCCTCATGTTGCCTTCTTATTGGAATTTAAGGAGATGGTCAGAAGCTGGACATATTGCCCTGGGTTGTGGTAAAGGTCATGCATAGCTTCCTTTGATGTGCAGAGATACCGAAGACTGGAGGCTGAGAACAAACATCTGTCAAAAACCGTGCGCAATCAAGCCCAGAAGGCCCTTCAGATACAGGTGCTCAACAAGTCTTATAATATACCCCATACCCACCAATAGCTTGCACGCTTCAGCTGCAGACTGACTAGAAAGCACTGCAATCCTGATCCGTTTCATTCTGGGTTCCAAATGTTGCCAAGTTATCAAGGCCTGCAGCTAACTTCTGTTGGGGAGATCGTCACAACGGCTTTCCAGTATTGAGCTGCCCTCGATGGCTTTGGCTGTGTCATGTGAGCAGACAGAGCAAGACCACATGGCCAAACTGCTGGAGAGTGCACATTCTTGGAGAAATCTGCCCCCTGAGCAAGAGGCCAAGGTATGCACACCTTCCCTTGCTCTTGCATGCAATCTATATTGTTTGCTTCTTTTCAGAGCTGTAGCCTTTGCTGCAGGAACTAGGCAATTTTCGTCCTCGTCAATTATCATTCAGAATCTTCTTTGCTTGTTGTTACTCACTCACTCTCTGAATGGCATGGATGAGGTGGATGGCAGGAGGTAGAAGCTGTGCAGGGTCACCTGAAGCAGATAGCCCATCTCCTGGAGGGCATCCATGGTGGCAGTCATGCGGCCATTAAAAGCCTGAATGCTCAGGCCTTTCCAGTGGAAAAGCTTCCACTGAATCTCGAGGGATACAATCTGCCACCCACAGCTGGTCTGGACATGTATACTGAGGGTAAGGGTTTCTTCAAGGTCTAATATCTTAAAGTGAAAGTGAGGAGCCTGTAAGTCAATGGAAGGTTGTGAATAAGATTCAGGCACACATTTTATACGAACATGCTTCCTTTCTTCCTGCAATGACGGTCAAAGTAGCAATTCTGCTTCCAGTGTTGCGACATGCATCACGATGAAGGTCAAGTGCTGCACATAAGGAACTCCCCATACGGACACACTTGCTCTCTGCAGCCAAGAAGCTACGAGATGGTTTGGCGTAGCAGCCACTAAGAAGCTTTGGAATGGGTTGGCTTAGCAGTCATGCCTGCTCTCTTGTTCAGCCGCATCACAGCGTACTCTCCTGGCCCTCATTGAGCAGAGCACGATGGCGAAGGTGACGATGAAGGTGAAGGAGACAATGAGGCTCTGGCGGAGGCTAAGGAGTGGGAATACACTGTAAGACAGGACAGGCTGGACAAGGAGCTCCAGGCACTCAATAAGAAGCTGGAGGAGAAAGAGGTAAGCTAGGATCTGCTCTCACATTTTGCACCCATTGAGAACACGGATAGTTGCTATGACGCAGACGGCAGAAACTGGGAGTTCTCATGGAGTTATGAGGTGCGAATGCATGTGTACAATGGATGTGCCTAATGCTCACAAGATGCACTACTGAGCGTTGGCACTCCTGTGCTCTTACATTGCGTGCTTCTTGCTCGCCCTGTTGCTCTCTTTTTGCAGGAACAAATGAGAAATGTGAGCAAGGATGAGAGGGGCCTCTCTCTGCGACAGGCCTTTGAGAAGAAGCTCCAGGAAGCCGACGAAGAGAAAAGCATGCTGCAGGTAGTCATATTCGAGCTGCCTCTAGTACCTTCCTTGTACAGGGCGATCTAACCCCGGAATGCCTTCAGCTCCGCTGGCGCTTTATCTGATGTGTCCACTGATGTGTGTGCACTCTTTACCTTTTTGTGCTCGAGGCCATGATCCTGCTGCTGTCCCTCGTGTATACTGATTGCAAGCAGTACCACGGGCGTCATAATCGCCACCTGTACCTCCCCCGCTCTTGTTCTTAACCAAGCGTGATCGTCTGCTCTTTGCAGATGGAGAGAGACAAGCTGCTGGCAGAGCTGGAGCACCTCATGGCGAACTCGGACGAGCAGGCCCAGAAACTGAGAGACGCTCACCGCACCAGGATACAGTTCTTAGAGAAACAGGCATGCCCCCTACGTTAACTTTTCTTCGTGCCCAATGCTTCATAACAGACTTCTCTCTATGTATGGCAGACCAGCACATATGGCTCAAGCGTTCCGCTAACATGCAACGTTCATCACCTGCCTGCATGCCACTCACTGCAATTTCTGATGAAAGGGACTTAATCCTGTGTATGGCGGCTTGCTCATTTCACATCCATACCTCACATATCTCACAGGATTGCCCGTCCTGCCTGCAGCTGGAGGAGCTGAAGAGGAAGCAGGAAGGAGCTGCCATGGCTCTAAAGCAGAAGCAGCGGAGTGATGAGCGCGCCAAGAGCCTTCAAGAAGAGATCCTCAGGATGAAGCAGCAGAAGGTAGCAGCTCTTGCCGCCTCAAATTTGCAAAGCACATGAGAGACTCTTCTTATGCAATTACCAGCTCCTTGTTGTATTTGTTATCGTTTAAAGGGAGTGTCTCCTCTGCATGTGACCAGGTACAATTGCAAAAGAAAATGAGGGCAGAGGCTGAGCAGTTCCAAGCATGGAAGGCTGCCAGAGAAAAAGAGCTGCACCAGGTACTGCTCTTTTCAATACTCATCAACTTGGCTATCTCTGCAGACCTGTGCACTCGAAGAAAATGTACATATGCGTGCCGCCCAAACATCGCCTATGTAGTGCTCACTCATTATATGCGTTCCCGACAATGTATTCCTACTGATTATTTTTGGGAGAGGAGAAAGCCGGTTGGAACCTGTGCTGACAACGGCTTCTGCATCTGAGCAGCTGCGGAGAGAGGGGCGCAGAGCAGAATACGAGATGCACAGGCTGCAAGCGCTTAATCAGCGCCAGAAGCTGGTACGCATCTTGCCTCCTCAATGTCCAGGTCACGTGAGGGTGCTCCCGAGTTTAAGAAGACAGCGCTGCATCAGACTTGTGGTGCTGCTTGCTGCTGCGGGAGAAGTATATTTTTTAGCGCATAAACTGATAAAGCTTGCATTTTGATTCTTCTTGCATGTGCATGCACACTCGGTCTCGTGGCACCTGTGATGTGTTCGTTACAATAACTGAATACTCAAGGCAACAAAGTCATGTGGGCAAAGCAGGTGCTGCAAAGAAAGTCGGAGGAGGCAGCAGCAGCAAGCAAGCGCCTGAAGGAGGTCCTGGCCGCCAGGCGCATCATAAGGGAGCCCACGCTGCCAGGTGCACTTCTGCAGAGCTCTGCACGTAATGTTGGCATCTGTGACTACAACCTCGTGAGAGCTTCATGCTGGGGATAAGTCTGTTGTGGCTGTGCACAAATGTGCTGCCAGACACTTTCTTACATGTTGGATTGAGATGCTAGTGACTTATTGTGCCTTGACTTAGCTCCATCATTCAAGCCGTCGCCTTACTTATGGCCCACTACTACTACTTTCTGACAATTTCACCTTCCTATTTGCTAGGTGTTTGTAGGTCTCTTGTTATCAGGCATGCGTAATAACCTGGGGAGGTGCGTGCCTGCAGGCCCAGGAGGAAGCAGTGCGAGGAACGAGGAGCACCTGAAAGGGTGGCTGGAAGGGGAGCTGGCTATTGTCGTGGGCATGCATGACGTGAGGCGTGCCATCAAGTCAGAGGCAGAGAGGTCAGTCCCCAAAGAGATTAGCCTCGGACATGATTGCAGCCGCCAGCGTTTGTAGTGTCTAGTGGTCCAAGCAGACGTGTGGGCCCACATGGCCAAATCCTTGTTTCAGAGAACACTTGAAGACAAAGCAGGACTCACCGTTGGTAGTCCCTTCAATTGCGTTCCTTGCAACGGAGTACTTCGATTCAGCTGTCCATGTGGTCTTTTTGCCAAATTTTATCCTTTTCGCATGTCTGGGTGATACTTATTTGCACGTTTCATAGCCTAAAGTTCAAGTTGTTGCCTTCTTAACCGTCTCTAGGTGACACATGTGCGCGCCCACGTTTTTTGCAGACGAGCAGCACTGAGCCGCGAGCTGGATGAGCTGGAGCAGGAGGATGCCGCCTCTAGAGCCCACGCCGGCTCACCCGCCAGCCCTGCCCCCCTGTCCCCCAGGTTGGTCCGCTACTTACTCATCTGTGAGCACTCTGCACATAAGTATCATAGAAAAGAACACGTGTTGTGATGTTTGTTGGTGCTGTCCGTTGGTTGACAGCTGGCTTTCCGTTGGCTCCTTGTCTAATGAAAGCAGGAGCATGCCTCTGATGTCCCCTCGGGGAGTGCGCGCCAAGCTGGCTTCGGCACGGGCGGGGATCACCGCAAGCTCGCAGGCCATCCTGGAGATGCAGCAACAACTGGCAGAGGCGGAGGAGCGGGAGCGGAGCTCTGACGCGCGCATGAAGTGGCAGCGTGTCGTGCGCACTGTCAATGACGGCCGCCTGCTCGCACAGCTGGCCTTCTCTGACCTCGTCAGCTCCAGGTACTGTATAGGTACCAAGCTTTGGTGGGACAAAATCTTTAGGCTATTACCATACGAGGCTGTGATTATGGTTGATGACTCCCCCCTCTGTGGTTTGGAATAGTGTTTGTTCCGGCGGGGGCCCGGGTCCCGGGTCCAAGATCCCGGTTGGACAGGGAAAAAACCTCCCACCGGGTCGACGAGGCCCCTCCTGCCGAAGAAGTTTGCACCCATCGTTGAGACTGCTTGTAACCTGCTTCTGAATTCTCCCCCTTCTCCCAGAGTATCTCTTTCAAACAACTTGTGAGTAGAGGCCAAGTAGGCGTGACAGAGACGCCTCTGTGCTATCTCGATGCATCAAAGGGATGAGTTCTTAGCCAGCTGCAGGAAGCCAGAGACTATTGCGATAGTTACGTGATGTTGCCTCATCATGCACCTCCGCCATGTGCCCGGGATTGCCAGGTGTGAGCTGCTGGAGAAGGAGGTGCGAATAAAGAAGGAACAGGAGCGCAGCCTGGCCCTCAGCTCGGCTCTAAGGTCCTCAGAGCAGTGCGTGCAGCGATTCCGCCTCGAGAAGCGCTTGCAAAGCAAAGCCTCCCCCTACTCCCCCCAGGTAACCAGGCTGCAGCCTTTTTCTGCGACTCTCCAACTCCTTGTCACTCTCGACTCCAGCGCATGCCATGAAGCTAATATCACTGTTGCAAAGAGATGTACCTGGGCTTGAGTGAGTGAAGAGATGAAGATGGATTTAACGATTTGGAGATGATAGAAGCTGCCGCTGCTGGCTCTCACAGAGCGTGCTCAAAATTCTGCAGAGGCTAGAGTGCTGGACCACATAAGCAAACATGTTAAGACAAGCCAGGAGAGCTAAGTTGGTTAAATAACAGTAAGCTATTGTGTTTGCACCACTGAAGATGACCATCTGCTATGCTATGCTATCTCCTGATCACAGCTGTCGACGCGTTGCTGTTCTCAATGGTGTTGCTGCAGCCTGTGAAAGGTGGAGGGACGCCTCACAATGCAAAAGAGGAGATGCGCACACCTCCTCCCAGCAAGGTGCCTTCCGGTGGCAACCAGCTGATGACAACACCGCCGAGAGCCCTTCATTTGCAAGCGCTCGACGTTGGCAGCGATGCCGACTTGCGTAGGGTAAGCCCCCACCCTGCCTGTGGGCCTCGACAGCCGGCTTTACCAAGCAGACCTCTGTTGCCTCACTGTCTTGTGACAAACCTGTCCACTCATTAAACAGGCCACACTAAGCATGGCAAAGTGGGGGGGAAGCACTTCTGTGTTGCAGCATACAAGTGTTGTAACATACTAAGCCTCGTTCTCTGTCGTCCCCCGCTTGCTGTCTCCTCGCCTGCACAGACGGTGTTGAACGCCTCCAGCCGCATGCAGAAGCCGTCGGGCGAGCCGGAGAAGGAGGCGCGGCCAGACCTGGAGGACCAGGAGAACCGGGAGGACCCGGACTATGTGCCGTCTGCAAAGAAAAAGCGGCACAGTCGCTCGCACGGCAGGCTGCACCGGCAGTCCAGCAAGCACGCTGTGCTCTACGCCCTGGAGGGACAGCCCCTGAGCGGGGGGCCCCCCGTCTCACAGGGCCAGGGAGGCCATCCCGGAGGCCAACCTGCAGCCACAGCTTCCAGGCCCAGGAATGGAGCCGGGGGATTCTTTGTGGACTCATACGGGACTGACAGCAGCCACAGCGGCAGCAGCCCCAACTGCAGCCCCCCTGCCCCTGCCCATGCACCTGCCAGTGCCCCTCCCCTTCCCCCTCCCAGCGGATGCGTGTGTACGGGGAAGTGCAGCCGCAAGTGTGGCTGCAGAGACAACGGCGGCCTCTGCGGCCTCCACTGCAAGTGTCGCGCCAGCAAGTGCTGCAACCGCGAAGGGGGCGGCGCCAGGCAGCAGGAGGGTGGCGTCTCGGACCAGGTCGCCGAGGACGTGAGAACGGCCGACCCGGTTGCAGAGGCCACTGCGGCCACGCTCGACCTGACGGCTGCCGCAGAGGCCATTGGGATCTTGCCAGCCGGCCACCACGACAAGGCAGGGGCCTCTGGGAGCAGCAAGGGCGTGAGAGCGGGGGGAGAGCGCGACGGCGCCGCCGAGCATAGCAAGGTGAGGGCGGCACAGCAAGTGCTGGCTATTCACGGAGCCCAGCTGGAGGAGGCCCTCGAGAATGGACTGCGACCCTCCGCTCCCAGGAGCAGAGACGCCGACGGCAGGCCAGGCGGACAAGTGTCCACTCCAGGGGGTGCCGGCAGCGGACGGGCTGGCTCTGTGGCCAGGGTGCCCCTCCAAGACATAGACAAGAACAAGGTGTGGCCCAGACCCGACCCTGCTGTGTCAGGTGCTGCACTCAGGGCAGCTCCCCTGCAAGAAAGAAAACCATAATCTGCAGATTGGGTTGGATCAAGTAGTCTCCTGCAGCGAGACGCTTGCATCAATCTGAAATTGAGCTTGCATCAACTTGAACAGCACAAATACAAGCTGGTTGGCAGGTTGTGCTGATTTGATAGGACTGGGCTTGCAGGATATCCCGCCCTCGAGGTCAAAGCACATCATGTCGTATTTCAGGAGCATGTTTGGGCCCAAGCCAAAGCCACGTCACAAGCCTACCACCCCTTCCCTGCCCCAGCAACAAAACGTGCAATCCCCCAACCCCGCATGCTGCGTTCCGCCAAGGAGGCCAGTAGCCAGAGAGACGCAGTCGTCTGCCCTGGCTAAGCGGCGAATTTGGCGGCCATAGACTCTCTTCTCCTGCTTTAAGTGTGAAAACCTGGGTAACATTCCATGGCAGCTCACTTACATGTGTATCGTATGCATTGCTGGCTTACATGCTTCTTAAGCAGCCTGTAAGTAGCCAGAATATTGCTTCAGTCAAACTAGCAAAGAAAACAAGCCAGAAAGGCTTTAACAAATTAATGACACCCAACGCTCACGCTTCAACTCTGTGCTGTGCTGTGTTCCTCCACTCCAGGTTGCTCTCCCGCCCAAAAGTGGTAAAGATGCAGCTCTGCGGCAAAGGAGACAGCTTCTGACATCAGCTGTCAACACTCTCTCCGGGCGACATGTGGCCCACACTCCTGCAAGTAGTCGACTTGCGTCGACCACTTATGCAGATAGCGTTAGCGAGGACTCATCCCCAACAGCTCTCCGGACTCCTCCATCACAGTCAGCGGCAGCTACTGGTGTATCATTAGGAGCTCAAGCTCACATCTCAACTCCCTCCCTCGCTGGAGGAGCAATAAGGGTGCCATTGAATGTGCCTCGCTCGGACACAAGCATAGAGCACACCAGTTCTGCACCTCCGCCTTCATTGGGAAGACACCATCAATAGGTACTGCATGGGGACATGACCTCAGTGTTCGTAGTAAGGCCCTGTTCAACCACAGCACATGTTGCATCCTGCAGTAGTGTATAGCAGCTTGAATCTGAAGGTCCTATCTAGACTATCATGGATATCTGTAGAAGCTGCATTGCTTTGCACAAGCTGAATCATTAGGTAACAGGCTGAAACCTTTTAGAAAGAGGGCCGTGTGCACGAACTCTGATGCCGTACTGTAACCTGCACTTCCTGTGCCTCTAAGCTAGCCTGTATTCTCAAGTTGGTGGAACAGTGCATAATCAAGTATGCCCACCGTGTACCAAGCGTTCAGACAGCTAGCCAGGAGCGTGACAACAGTCCAAGATTTAGCCTCAATAATTTGTCAAAAACAACTGATTATGGACAGCATTTTCATATACTATTTCACGAATTGTTGGCCTACTTCATTCCCTGCACCCAGTGTCAGTAAGTGTTCAACATATATAAAGCTTCATTCATGCAATACAGTGCTTCAATACTTGCATTTGTAATGTACCATGTGTTGCATTACAAAGTGTTTCACAATAGCATATTGGATTGTTAATATTGCACAAGTCATGGGCGTTGTTTAATCAGAAAAATTGGCACGGCAATTTATGCTTGAATTAGAGCACTGTACCTAGTTATCTTACTCATGCACAAAAGGAAGCACCCAGTACATATTTCATAAACTGTGTGTTTTATTTAAGACAGGTAAATTCCACCCAGATCATGCACCACTGCAGTAAGATACTATTACTACTTACTTCTGGTCTAAGTGGTGTGCACAATACATGTCCACACAGTTACATCAGTTTCTTGTGAATCTCCTCACTATTCTGCCTTGATGGTCGGGCACACCTACACTGTCTACATCTGCTTTCTCAATCATACATGCATGCCCACACATTGACCACTTTGCTGCAGGGGTATATAGGTACAAGACTTATGAGCCATAATCTACCTGACTGTGCTTGCGGGCGCACTGCAAGCAAGAGGCTCTTCAGGGGCTAGTCAAAGTACATAACAAAGATTGAGCATTACAAGAATACTGGCTCAACATGGTTTTAATGAACCCCACCATACCCTTGAAACAGATCGAAGAGTAGCTGCTGACATAAACATCAACTGAACGGTACGCAGTTGCGAAGGACTATGAGATGTGATGTTATGCAACAAGAGAAGACTTGCCCTCGGTCAGGTAGAATACAAGTACCTATCTATCAAACAAGAAGCTCTGGCCAATGCTCACACTGCATTTGCCCTCATACGATTCCAATATATCCTTGTCAGTCCAAGTGAAAGATGTTAAAACTGCTGAGGCCTTTAAGTAGACTCTCAGAGCCATATGGAATCTGGCCTGCGGAGCTCTGGTGGGACCATAGAGCACCCTGACCTCCACACTGGGGGTCCATGCTAGACTTAGCAAAAGGCTATGACCAGGCGCATGACGCAGCTGCACTAACTCACCTATACAACGGTAATTATTACATGTTTTACCACGCATTTCCACTGCCTGAAGCAACACAGTGTGTGATCAAGCTCAGCACCACCCATTAAGGACTGAAAATCTTAATTGTGGGGATCTCAAGTTCTATACCCGAGTGAATGACTGGCATGCTCCTGTCTACAGGGGTCCATAACCTCTGCTGCCAGCTGGGGGCAGGAGAGGGGGCAGCACTTTCTGCCCCCTTGTCGGCCAATTCGTTGTGCTTCGTGAACTTCGACCGAGCTACATGCTGCTTGTGCTTCCGGACGCGATAGAATAAATAGCCGAGGCCTAAGCCAGCAATACAAACAACGCCTGCTACCACACCAATGATTATGCCGATACTCGATGATCCTGAACTCTTGCTTCTAGCTGCTGGCGGAGCAGGAGGTGGGGGGGATTCAAAAGGCGGGGAGGGCTGGCTATCTGCCGGGGGCGGTGGACGAGGAGGAGACGGGGAAGTATTGTTGCTACTGGCTGGGGGTTGGTCAGGAGGAGGTGGGGAAGTTTTGTTGGTACTGCCTGAGGATTCATCAGGAGGAGGTGGGGAAGTTTTGTTGCTACTGCCCGAGGGTTGATCAGGAGGAGGGGGGGAAGTCTTGTTGCCACTGCCTGTGGATTGACGAGGAGGAGGCGGGGAAGTTTTGTTGTTTCTGGCTGGGGGTCGATCAGGAGGAGGTGGGGAAGTTTCGTTGGAACTGGATGGAGGTCGCTTGGGAGGAGGGGACGTTTTGTTGCTATTGGATGGGGGTCGCTTAGGAGGAGGGGGGGAAGTTTTGTTGCTACTGGATGGGGGTCGCTTAGGAGGAGGGGGGGAAGTTTTGTTGGTCCCATCTTTGCTTGTGCGGAGAGGAGGTGGTGGAGATGTTTGCTCCGTGTCTGTATTGGCTGCCCTCACCACCAGCCCCAAGCCATTCTGCGGATCACTACTGCCGTCCACAGCTGGGGAAGCTTGCAGGAGGAGAAGGAAAGCAGAGGCTAGCGTGAGTACTATTGAAGAGGGCCGAGGTCGCCGGGTACAGGCCATCACATGCACGCGTGCAATGCCACCACACACTGAGTGGAGTCGGAACTCTCAGCCCGTTGTTTCAGCGCTCACCCTCCTCGCCTCGTGGAAAGGCGTTCCCCAAGGAGTCCTTGTACACTCGCCGCCTGTCAGTAGAGGTAGACCGCGGAGTGCCTGGGGGCTGTCATGAAGTCTTTGTACACTTGTCCCTTGCTAGTGGACTCCAGAGTCCCAAAGGGTTGTCCAGACTCTCGACTTGGCTCTGCCAGGTGTCTACCACAGACTGGTCCAGCGCGCTCAGTGCTCAAGTCCTGCATCGCAAGTTGCACCCAGCTACACAGCAGTCTCAGTTGTCGGCTCGCTTCCTTCTCTGCAGCAATGTGCCTCAAGACTTAGTTTCCCACATCACGTGGGAGCGTTGCTGACGCCAGCAACCCGCAGAGAGAAGAGGAGCTTTGGTGCGAGAAGCTCAGACAACCCATCGCACACTGCGGAGTGCACCACACCAATTGTAACTGGTGATATACGTGATCTTATGCTGCCATACCAACAAGGCTGATTGCAGAAGCCACAACCTGAGCTCCTCCGGAGCCACTTGAGTAGCATGAGCAAGGTGATCAACTGGTGCTTCCCTCCCCCTGCTGTGCTGCTTTCATCCTTGAATTGAAAAGATTACTCCTGCACGTGACCCTGGTCTTATGCATGTCCGGTCGTATGAGACAAGCAGATTTTATTGAAGTCTGCTTTGACATCTTACTACGAGAACAGGTGTCAACCTCCCGATTTATTCGTTGGTTTTCCAGGAGCAGATCTCATATGACTATAGCAACCCTTTCCTCTTTTCTTATATGCATTTCCAGGGGGAAGTGTGCGAGAAGCTGCCCTCGGTATCGTGATCCATTGACCCACGCTTTGAACTTAAGGAGAGGCCTTCACTCGCTACGTGGAGAGAAGAGAAGCCTTCATTAAAATTGCTCTCTTAAGTCCTCTTTGTGGAACGAAATATATAAACATCCAGAATAAAAATCTCAACATGCAGGAGTTAATCAGCCGGACACAAGCATATGATAAGTCAAGGCTGCCTTATATGGTAGTCAATCCCAACATACACAATCCAACCGACGACCCCAGCTCCTTCAGCAAATTTCAAAACTCTGTCCTGGCAAAAGCTCGTGTTACACATGACCAACCAACATTCCATACTCACCTGCCATGTCAGCACTAAATGCACTGCAAGCCTCTTTGAGCACAAACAAAGTTGGAAGCGCTTTTTCAGTAAGACCCATTAGCAGTCTTGAGTACAGGCAACGCTCAATGGAATCCTTTAAGCACTTTAAATACATCCTTCTGGTATGCTGGTCATAAGTCACTTACTTACCAGGCACCAGTAACTAACAAGCAGCAACACGTCGAGGTTGAGTGTCTGATAGCAGCTTCATATTTACGATAGGACCATTCCAACGTGTGCGTCGAGAGTGTAACTATCATGTCAGCACATGTAGTATCAGTAGGAGCTACGCCACTTTTTTCGTCCTGCTTATAGCAAGAGCATGTGTTACGAGAGAAAAAATATGTAGGTAAGATGACAGAAGGTCACTCGTTAAGAGTCCAAGAGACTGCAAGAACAGCTTTCATATGCAAGATAGGAAATAAAAGAAAGCCTGCGCTGGGATTATCCCTAGCCCAATTGGGGTCACAACTATGGTCAGCGTTTTTCAGTAGCTCCTTGCAGGCATTACGACGAGCTCATGCTAACAAGATTGAGGCTAACGTCAAAAGGTTGGAATGCAAGAAAGTCCAGATGCTGGTGCCCGACCTTACACTTGCATGTGTTTGAATTCTGTACACCTTTCCGTCAAGTCTAGCTCATGCTTGTACCACTTTGCGCTGTTAAATCCACCAGCCAATAATGTAGTTACCTACTGTAGTCCACATCGGCCGATATGGCCGAATATTTGACCTTCTTTGGCCCAGCTCGTCGACGAACGAGTAGCCGACGCTTCGTGGGCGGTTCCGACACACGTGCAAGAATTTCTACAAATTTCCCTAATTTTCCCGGTAGTTCCCGGCTGCTCCGGGCTGCTCCCACGAGTCCCGACTGTGTGGCTAATTACTGAGAAGTGAAGTCATCAAAAAATGTCAAAAAACAACTAGATGCTTGTCTACCACAAGTAGAAGCGCTTTCCATTCAGATGACGATAGTAGACGTCACTTCATCTTCGGTTCCAAATTGAACTCGTCAAGAAGTTGTTCGAACCCGCTTCACACTGCTGGACACACTCGATCTGCGGAACTTTGATCTGAGCATGCTCAAGTTCTCAAGGTATTTGTGGGAAGCGTTGGATAAGTGCATTTAAGTCTCTTGGGCACTATATCGTGACTTAAAGGACCACACTATTTATATAGTTCAGCAAGTAAACAACGCCGAGTCAAGCGACAGGAGGAACGTTGTGGCCTCCCCTTCTTTACTGTATTTCGCAGGGAGCGATGACGAGCAGGTAGAGGCTCTCACTTTGTAGAATAGCAATTAGCCACGTTGTATCACCTTGTTTGCGATCATTTTCTGCCAGACTGGTTCATGTGTCCCCTAGTGTTTAATGTGTTTCTTACATGGTCTCTTGGGGCATACGATGAGACCCCACAGGATAGCTATTGATGGTGTTTTCCCCTTGGTTTGAGGTTATTCTGGAATGAGTTACCTTCTGCCGAAAAGGTCGATGGTCTGGGAAGGCTGCCGTGTTTAACATTTTTGACGAGTTTTGAGTTGATGATGAGTCATAGCTGATATGACTGCAGAAGAAGGTGAACTTGTAAATTCAAGGAGTCTTATAGAGATGCGACCGTATGGACCAATTCGTTTTTTCTCTTTGCTTTATGATGTCATATTCACTAGAGTGACACACTCATCCTGTATTTCAACTGACAGCAGCCTGCAAGCGCATGCCAGCCAGCACACCTTCCGGCTTCTAGTGCCAAGCTGTTGCACGCGCCTCTGCAAAGCATCAGATGTAGGGTACTTTTTTTTGCTTCAGACATGCTTTGGAGGCAGGACCAGTAGCATCTAAGCAAACGCAGCCTCCATCGGAAAATGAATGCGAATGATAGACTGCCGCTTATGGCAATCTACGGATATCAATGGCAGAGGTCCTTTGATGGCCAATCATCATGCTCAGGGTGTGCATTGAGCAGAACATGAGCTAGCTCCCATATGCTGCTTCTTGGCGGAATGATGGCAGTAAGAGGCGACACAGGGAGCTCTAGTTGACATTGCTGCCTGCTTTTGCAATCCCCCCCCCCCTTTTCCCCCCCCCTTCCTTCCCTCTTTGAGCAGGGTCCTGTGCCGCTATTTCCTGCATGGAGCCTGCAACAGGGGCAGCTCCTGCACCTTCTCCCACGACCAGTCTGACCAGCCTTCGAATGTGAGCCTCTCCCCCCCCAAGTGAAATGCTCTTTAACTTTCTCTCTCTTAACCGCACACTAATTCTGAGCTGGGAGCATGCAGCCTGATGCCTTTTGTGGAATATGAATTTATCAGTTTAAAAGTAAGAAATGCGGGTGGTGAAGGGCTTACCCACATCCTGCACTTTTCCTTCTGTACTTCGTGTGAGGAACGGTCCTGACAGCAGCAGAGAAGGGCTTGGAAGTCTTTCTTGGACAGTCCTTGAGGCATCTGGAGGGAGTAAGCTTAGTTCCGTGAGACTCAACCAATTTGACAGCTGCCACTAGCTCCACCCCGCAATCTGGCAGGACTGACGGACGCGCACAACGTGCACAAATATGGGGCCCAGGCTTGGAAGCAGACCTCTGGGACCCCCCGTGCTGCCGCCCCGTTGCTGCTAGCGTGCCACAGCTGGCCCTTCATGTGGTGGCAGCGCGAGGCAATGAGCCCTAGAGTTGGCAGCTTCTAGCTGCCATGTGGCACGGCTCCTTCTCTTTCTTAGTGAAGATACATCCCCTGAAAGTCATTAGGGCTCAAAGTGCACATTGCTTGCCATCCAAACCCCAGCCTTAGCAAACTGGGCAAAGTGGGAGGTTGGCGATGCTCCAAACTTTGAGTCCCCGCAGCACACAGCTAGGGCCGTCCGAGAGGGCAAGCAAGTGCAGAGGTCATGGCTCTTCGCCTGGAAGCCCTAAAGCCGTGCATGTGGGGTTTGTCCGCAGGTGTGCACCTTCTACCTGCGCGGGCAGTGCACGTTTGGTGACAGGTGTCGGTACGACCACGTGAAACCCCCGGGCAGCACAGGTGGAGCCTCCTCTCGAGACTTTGCTCCCTCGTCCACTGGCGCCCCCGCCGCAGCAGCAGCGCCAGGGGGCGCTCCTCTCTCTAACCCCGCATGGGCTGGTCCCCCTCAAGGGTATCCTCAGCCGGGCTACCCCGGAGGTCCACCTGGCAGCTCGTTCCAGCAAGGCGCCTACATGGCGTACTATAACAACCCCGGGCAGGGGGGCGGCTACCTGCAGCCACAGCCGCTACCGCAGCAGCAGCAACAGCAGCAGCAGCCAGATCCGAGGAGCAGGGGGGTGGTGCCTCAAGGTGACGGCGCCGGGGGTGGGCCAGCTGTCCGGCGGCAGGAGGAGAGTGCTGCGCTGGCGGCCCTGATTGACGACGTGTTTGATGGCGACGACTTCCCGGAGGCGGAGTTTGAGCTGTTCCTGCGCGAGTCGGACGACGCGCTCCTGCAGCAGCAGCTGGACGCGCTCGACATGGAGCTGTACCCCACCCCCGCGCACGAGATCGAGGCGCAGCTGCAGCTCAGCCTCCTCGCCTCCGCCTCCTCCGCCCCCCCATCCTCCTCGTCCTATGCAGCAGACTCGCAGCTTGCCGGTCAGCCACCAACAGCAGGGCCGGGAGCGGGAGCAGGGGGAAGTGCAAGCGGCAGCTGGGGGCAGGGGCTGGAACAGGGGCAGGCCCAGGGGCACAGGCAAGGGCAGCCTTGGCAGCAGAGTGTGGGTGGAGGAGGTGCCAGCCGTTTGCAGTCGGGGCTGTCGGCCTCGGCCCAGAGCTTCAAAGCTCCTGCTGCTGCTGCTGCTCCTGCGTCTGCAGTCTCTTCCTCCCAGGCGAAGGCGCAGGAGGCCGACGGGGCGCACGTCATGCAGGGTCCTTGGCGCGTTCCGGCCAGTGCCGTGGCGCCACCTGTCAGCTTGCTGGAAATAGAGAAAGACGCTGCCGCCGCGGAGGCGCGAGGGCAGGCGGCAGTTGCAGAGGAGCTGCCTGAAGCCGAGAGGCCCTTGTGCTCTGCCAACTTGGTGGACGGTGGCTGCACCAAGGGCGGCGCGTGCAAGGATGTGCACGGCGACAAGTGCGCCACCTGTGGGAAGAATGTGCTGCACCCTGCCAGGCCCGAGGTATACCCACTCACAAAGCACACAGACGCACACACACGCAAGCACGCACCGCACGCGCGCGCGCGCGCACACACACACACGCACACATACACACGCGCACACACACACACACACATACACACACACACACACACACACACACACACACACACACACACACACACACACACACAC
>WELA01010075.1:78007-88203 GCA_009602735.1 Mesotaenium endlicherianum | reverse complement strand
CCCCGCCCCCCCTCCTGAGCGCCTGCCTTCTTTCCACTCTCACGCCTTCTCCCACTTGCTGCGCCATGCAGTGAGGGCACTTGCATGGAGGGGGGGGGCACGATACGTGCAACTGGTGTACTTATTGCTGTATATGCGGCGCATGCACGCGGAGGGAGTGCGTTGTGGTGCATTTATGCGCGTTCTTCGTGCTTATGGGTGATGGTCGTTAAGCCACATAATTGCAGGCATGTGCTTACTTTCTTCAGACGCGGAGAAGCATGAACCATGATGTGATTTACACGTGAATTTAAACACCCGCTTCAGCATATTAATGGACAAGTACGCGCCTGCGCACGCTCTTGCGCGCCACACATGGGGGGAACAGCTGCGCTTGACAAGCCCCAGCAGCGAGGAGGAGGCCATGCTTTTTCCCTGACAGGTGTCTAGACCTCGTTGCATGCTGCGTCCCCTTGTTTGCCTATGCTGAGCAGCACGTGCACAAGGATGGGACGCCCGAGGTCGTGACATTGCGACACCTGGGGGCTGCCGACGGGGGCACGGTCATCGCCAAGGAGCTCAGGCAAGTGCCACACGCCTCTTGTCATTTCTGCGAAAAGAGCCCTTTAACTTGTCCTTGCATCTTTGCATCCCCTCCGACGCCCCTCCCATGCTAGCATGTGCACAGTGCTTCCTTGCTGCCTGCCGTTGCATTGTGTTCCTCTTTCTGTCTATCTCGTCCTCGTCTCTCTTTTGGCTCGTTAGGTTTTTCATCAAGAACTTCACTCATCTCACCGTCCCTCCACTGGGCTGATGTGGGGCAGTTTGGGCCTATTTAAGTTTGTCCAATGTCCAATGTTCGCTCTCGCTCTCCAGGATTTGGGTTCACATTATTTGCGTGGACCCTACGACCTTCCCCTTGTGTCAGGCAGTCTGCTGGTCCGTTATGTTGCCCGTTAGTCAGCCGGGGAGGCTTGGTAGCTGCTGGCTGTGCGTGGGTACCACACCATGGATTGCTTGTGTACCGCAGGGGGTCTGTCGAGCTATCCGTCCCACATGCCCCCAGGGTGGCCACTGTTTCGTACCTCTATGCTGCCCCGAGACGCAGGTTGTTCGATGAACTGATGGGCTTGTTTCATGGTCTCACTCACAAAGGCAGAATCGGCTGTTGTGTGTCGCATGGCGCCATGTGGCGTTCTGCATCGTCTCGTGTTTCTCTCTGACTGCCTACTAAAGTAGCCCTTGTCTGCCTCCCTTCCGTGATTGGCCGCTTGCATGCAGATTGTCGGACTTTCTTGGCAACGTGCTGAGGAGGTGACACTGGGCGGCGGGCGATTTTAGTCATCTTCGTTGCTCGACCAGTTGTGAACTCTCTATCTCGTGAGTCACGGCATTCTGTGTAGCCTTTCAAATGGCGCCTTGGAGGTGGAGCATGATTTTCTTACGTCCGCTCCGCATGTTGGGGTTATTGTGACGTGCCTGTGACAAATAACATCTTCCAGCACGACAGTTGGCAAGCCCGCACGCATGCGCACGCGCACTCGGCTGCAGAGTGCACGTGTGCCCACACCCCCCCCACAAGCCTCCCTGCCCAGCGCCGTGCATGAGCAACTCTGCTGCGCTTTGCCTATCGGCGGTCCGTCGGAAGGCCGATGTGTAAGCACACACGCTTGCTCAGGAGCGGAGCGAATGTGCCCCACCGTCTTACCAGCCCATTCCGCTTAGCAGGGTGCCTGTTTGGCAGGTCCGCGTCCAAATGCACATGCGTGCTCAGCTGCAGAATGCAGGCACGAGCAAGAAACGCGGGGAGACAAGAGGACAAGAAACCCATAACCACACGCGCTTAAGCATACACGTGCATGTGCACACACACCCATATGCAAACATATACACATCATGCCACAGGCCCTGCAAGCTCTGGCCTCTGCCAGCCACTCTGCTGCTCGTGCTGCAGCTGCCGCCTGCCCACCTCGTGCGGGCCCTCTCCTTCGACGCCCTTCGAAAGAGGGGCTGCTGCTGCTATTACTGCTGGTGGTGACGGGTTTGGATTGCGTTGGTACTCAAGCGAAGCCCGCCTGATTATTGTTTTTATAGCTCAAAAGGAAGGAACCTCTGGTAGTTTAGCAAGAACAAACTCTTCTCATTTTTTTTTGCTCAACCGGACAACCACTAGTTCTTTTGTTACAATTTGACGCCTCAAGTAACTATCAGCTTATGGTGTCATTTGTCAAGTTTAAGAGGCCACTTCAAATTCGCATTAGGGGTGTAAGAGCCTTCTAGCTGCTCAACTTTTGCGTAACAAACTTCCATTCATTCAATTCATAAATCTGCTGCCTGCTTTTTACTATAGAGGATCAGATCATACACGGCACAAGGTGGCCCTCACGAAGCAAGAACCTGGCTGTCCCTTGACATCCTCACATACACGACAGCGGAACTGGCCTGTGCCTCATATGCAATCTTCCCGTCACTATAAGTCCACAGCTTGCCGCGCGTGCCGCTGCTCCCTTCGTTGTCAACCCCAGCCAACGTGCAAAACACACCCGCCACATCACCCTCGATCGCCAAGTCACAGCCTACACCGCTGCCATGTAAGCCCCCACCATCTGTGCCCCGCAGGGAGCGCTGAGTCACTTCGTGGCCTGAATCACGCTCGGACGCTGCCTCATGCATCCCCCTGGGGGATGCCACCTGTCCCCCCTGTGCGCCGGCAGGGCCAGCGGGGACCACTGGACGTCTGCCAGCTGTCTCCTGGGCGGCAGCGGCGGCGGCGGCGGCCGCTTCCACCAACGACGCCTTCCTCTGAGACTCGCCGCGCGAGATCCCTCCACCCCCTGCTGACCTGGCAGCGCGCAAGCGCTCGCTTGCGTGGTTCCCCCCTCCAGAAGAACCCAGCTTTGAGCACAAGGCCGAGGCCTGCGTGGCTTCCACAGTATGAGCAGGCCCTCCCTCATTTTTGAGATCACCGCGAGAGGAAGAGGAGGAAGCCGAGGTGGGGGCGACGCTCCGGTGGGAGCTCAGCTTGGCCGTCCATCTGACGGATCCGACTGCGCAGGGGCCTCGCGCTGCCGCGCTGTGGTTGCTGGTGCGGCCCCGGCCGCCGCCGCGCCGCTGCCCCGCCAGGCTGGCCTCGGAGGAGACGTCGAAGCAGGCCACCTGCTTGCACACGATGTGCCGGTGCTCGTACGCCAGCTCCACCACCTCCACAAGGTTGCCCCCCTCGCACATGCCCTGCAGCCAGCCAGCCGCCGCCCGCCGGCGCGCAAACCCGTTGCCAGGGAGAGCAGGAACATCACCACCACCAGCCTCTCCTCTCTCAGGGCATATCTCCCTTTGCTGTGTGGCATGTGCTTGGGGTGCCCTCTTACCCCTCTCAGCCTCAGGCGCAGCAAGGCAGGGCCAGACATGCAGAGCCACAACCCCTGCTCAGGGGAGTGAGCACCCCTCTTCTTTCTCGGCAGGGAAGAGCCCCTTAAGGGGGGCCGGAAGTCGGGGAGGCGGGAGACGCTCGAGTGTCGAGTCGGGCGTGAGGGCACGCAGCACCCACTACCAGTACTATTTCAAACGACGCGGTGCAACCTCAAAGATCCTCAAGCCCAACCTTGTTCCCCCCAATAATGAAACGGAGGCCAGAGAAAAAAGAGCAGATACTTGCGATTGGTGGAGCAGGACGCCCAACCAGACGCACTGCCACAGCAGCTCGCAAGGCAGCGATTCTGTGGTGCCAAATAGAGGTCACCACTGTGCCCTCGGCACACTTGCACGCACGCACAGATACATACACACACAACACACACAGACATGCACACATACACGCACACACACGCACATACACACACACACACACACACACGCGCGCACGCACGTGCGTGAGCTTGCTCTCTTGCTCACTCTGCAGCGGCAGAATGGCGGCGCAGAGTGCGGCAGACGCGAGAATCTCGAGGACGTCCATTTGCTCGCTCTCAACCGCTCACTCCCAGCATCACCTCCTCCCACCACGCACCCGCATGCCTGATCTTGTCGCCGGGCCAGCGCATGCTTGGGCGGCGGAAGACTGCAGTCCAGAGGGAGTCAGCGTTGGAGCTCAGCTCAGACTGCGGCGACGACGCGGGTGCCTACCTTCCAGAGGCCCTGCAGGGGCCGGGCCTTGTGAGGGGCGCAGTCGAGCACTCGCACGTAGTGCTCGGCGGGAAGGCTCAGGGTTGCCCGCCCCGCGGAAGCCGCCCTCTCGCGCTCGCGCCTGCGCTGCTTGCGGGCTGCCCTGTCGCTGCCAGATGCCGCGACCCGGGAGGCCAGGAAGCGGTACATCTCGTACGGCAGGCTGCCTGCTCTCACGCGATGGACACGCACGCACGCACGCGTGGGGCACCGTCTCAGAAACTGCTACTTCGACTCAATTGGCGCGCAAAAGTGCTCAGCCAACGAGTGTGTGAGTGTATGCGTGCGTGTGTGTATATGAAAGGGAAGGGAGGGAGAAGGGAGAGAATGAAGAGGGAAGGAGAGAGTGAGCAAGGGAGAAAGGGAGGGAGGGCGTGAGGTGAGTGTGGGTGGGTGGGCGGGTGGGCAGGAGGGAGAAAGAGTGTGTATGGTGCCCTGACGCGAGCTGAGACATCTCAGCATGCAATCTGAGCCAATCAGACACACGCCCTGGCATCGACATCAATCTCTGCAAGCGGACAGGAGCATCGGATAAGTACTTGCACACGGTGGTGCTAAGGGCACGCACTACACGGCGCCAACTCAGAACAAGCCCAGCCGCAGTCCCAAGAGTGACACACTTGACATGTGGCAGGCCGCTCTGCAAGCAATGAGGGACAGACTCCCATGCACCCACCTGGCGGGCTTTGGCTGCACAGGTCCTCTCTGCGGGCAATCAAATCAGCCCCAGCCCGCCCCCCCCAATCCCGATTGGTCCGAACGGGCGCGCTTCCAGAGCTGCCGGGAGAGGATGAGGTGTCGCGAGCAGGAGAGGTCGCCAGGTCAGCCAGCCTCTCGCCCGATCCAAACGACGCCAGGGTGGCGGCCTCGACCAACGAGCTGTCGCGGTCCCAGGCGCGCTGACGTGTCAGGTCGAGGTCCTTAATCATCAGGTGATTCTCCGACACAAACTCGACGTCCACCTGCGCAATGCCAGGTGGCAAGCTGCTGCCCCTGCTCCTCCTCCCCTGCACCTCCTCTGGCGCCCTCGCCCTCCCACTCCTCCTTGCCCTTGCATCATCCACGCTGTCATCATCATGATCACCAGCACACACCCCGTTGCCACTGCCATGGCCGTAGCCATCGCCGTTGCGAGGAGTGGTAGGAAGGCGAGAGCCAACGGCGCCAGCTGGCACCATTCTTCGACTTTTGGGGGAGGAGGCACTGCCCTCCTCCCCGCCTGCGCCAGCAGCCAAGCCGGCAGATGCTCCCCCGGGGGCCCCCCTGCTGGGAGAGCATGAGCTGCTGCCTGGCTCTAGCCCCCCCGCCTGCAGCACTCCCGAAGCCCGCGTTGCTGCCCCTCCCCCTCCTACCGCTGCTGCTGCTGCTGCTGCTGAGCTGTCGCCAGGCTCTACTGACACAGTACAGCTCTTGCTCTCGCTCTTGCCGTGAGCGTTTCGCCCCAAAGGAATGGGGTACGGGGCAGAGGGTGCAAAGGAGGGAGCGTAGGCGCGGCTCGAGGGGGTGCCACTTGGCGAGCACGAGTTCGGCCCCATGCCAACAGTCGGGCTTGCGGACGGCTCAACAGGTGGCGCTGGGGGGGCGGGCCGCGTGGCAGTGGGCGTGGACGAGGAAGACGGGCTGGCCAGGTGCTCTTTCCCCCGAGAGCGGGGGCCAGAGCCAGAGGGGGGCGGGGAGGGGGAGGGCAAGAGCGGGAACGAGGGGATGGGGGAAGGGAAGGAAGAGGAGGGTGAGCGGGAGTTGCTGGCCGCTGGGGGCGTGCCAGGTGTTGCATGCAGGCGACCGCTGCTGTGGTATTCCTTGGAGCCTAGTACTTGGCCAGGAGAGCCTTCTGCGGCTCCGCGGCTCCACGTGGCTCCTTGTCCTGGAGACACTGAAATTTCCCCTGGAGACGCTCCAGGGGACGCTCTCTGTCCAGGAGACGGGGGCTCCGGCAGCCACGCACCGCCGCCGCCGAGGTGGCCCCACATGGAGCCTGCCTGCAATGTATCCGTTTCCCGCGCCCGCCACCTGTCGCCCCAGCTCGTGTCCACGTAGTACGCCAGCTGGCCGTCGTCGCGCGCCAGCACCCGCGCAAAGGGCACCTGCGTGAGCGTGAGCGCCCCCACCTCGCCTGGCAGCACTCGGAAGCCCTCGATAAACCCCTCCCCCCAGCCGAAGCACAGCAGAGAGGCAGGGTCCCCCTCGCCGCCCACGCTCCTCCAGAACCCTATCAGCTCCTCGGCGCGCTCTAGCGTGGCCGACAGGTGGCGGTACGTGAGGCCCCCCCCCTCCCCCCGGTGCCAGTCGCGGACGTCGATGCGGTCCCCCCACCGGCGCTCGCACATGGGGAGCCACACCTTGAGGTCGTTGCGCGCCAGCTGGCAGAGGCGCTGGCAGACGCAGGCGCACGACGCCACGTCGCAGGCCGGGAGGCACGACAGGATGGCTGCCAGCACATCATCCCCGCAGAGGCACAGCAGGCTCTCACCCTCGCTTGCTGCTGCTGCTGCTGCTGCACTCATTGCTGACCTGTCCCAGATAAACCTGTCGGCTGACACCCTGATGGTTGACTTCCTGACGGTTGGCCCCCTAAATATTCAAGATCCCCAGATGGTTGAAGACCCCCTGATGGTTAAGACCGTGATGGCTGCCCCCCTACTGGTTGTCCAATCGACCACCTTTCTACGTTGACCAACGTTGACCAGAGTTGACTGGTGCCCTACTACCTACGTTGAAAAGAAACTTTCATTCACAGGAAGGTCATGTCTAGCGGTAGCATCTAACTAAAATAAGGTAACTTGGTACTAAGATAAGACCCCTCTGACAGCGAGTGTCCCACGCCCTCTCTGCTGCATGCCTATGAGCTTGAGCACTATCAAAAATATCTGCCCTGCAAAAAGACAGAAGATCTGTTCTCAACAGAGTCTTTTTGCTTGCCTTCTCTATTGGGCCATGAGCCCAAGACTTGGGCTGACAAAAGCTAAGAAATGGGCAGCTTGCGTCTTCAGGAGCCACACTTATAAGAAAACAGAAGGCACTGGAATTCTTGAAGGGTGTCTACAGGCGCTACAAGTGATACGTTTTATAAAAGATGGGCTCTATTGGGACTAGGCCCCTCGTGCTCCAGGCTGAGGTGCGGCTTAAAGACCGTGCTCTATGTGAGTGTGAGGTTGACCTAATCAGACAGTCGTCTGATTCATAGTGGTAAGGGCGGGATCAATACGAAAACACCTAGCAGCCTCTTCAGATCATGCATCAAACTTCACTGCCAAACAACTCCCTCAGGAGTTCCAAGGAGAACGAGACCTTCGAAGTGCTCAATGTTCTGTCTCCGTGCCTCTGGACTACACGTGACTAGCAACCTGATGACGACCAATTATAGGACTGACAAAAGCTCTCACCTGAAAATTTGAAGTCTGCATTCGAGCCGGAAGACAAGTATATATGATATAGATGATTGGATCGTCAAGAGCTAGCTTCTTGGATGAGACGCCATGGCGGTATTGCTCGTCGTGACGACCAGATAGAAGGGCAGCTTGAGATCACTCTGGAGTTTGGAGTGGTCTGAAGGAAGCACCTTGCCTCGTGTCCATTCACCGTGAGCTCTTTTTGGAACTGCTTGGAAGTTGGAATATACCACTCCAGCAATTGCACGCGCGGCCTGATGCAAACGTGTTATACTGGTTGCAGTGGGTTGCAGCGACTGGCCTGGACTGGCCCACTGCATATTCTTCAGCATGCGCAATCTTGTCGGTGAGCAGAGCTCAGCCGGGCCGTAGAAGACGTTACGTTTTCTTACTCATGCCCAACACTTCCAGGCATGGCCGTGGGCCCATAAAACGGAATAGTTGAGCAGGACTGACCTTGAGGCATGTCACTGAAACACCTGTGCATGACGTGCTGACGGATGCAGCTCAATTATTGAACGTAAATCAATCACCTGACCATCATTATGCACCCTCTGGAAGCAACTGCAAGCTAAACTCTGCCATGAGCTGCTCGAGCATCGCCCGTCCCTGTGAGTTAAGAGGTACACACTACGTGTTTGCAGAGATGGCGAAGAGTGGGGACCTCTGAGCCCTTTTGGGATACAAGCTCACCTTGTTGCATGGAGGAAGCACTTTCAAGCACAGGTCTCTCTGCGTGTTGTGCACCCTCATCTAGGTGCAGTATCGCCATCCTGAGTGCTTCCTGCGTCTAAGTAAGCCAAGTCGCGGCCCCTCTGCCCTCCAAGTGTGAGAGGTCAACCTAGCCGCAGCGCTCCTGGAGGGGCGGCCCATGCTCCGGACAGCTCACAATGACCTCGAGTTGCAGAAGGATGTCAATGTCGCTGCTGGGGCAGCCGTTGCGTCATTCGATTCTCCCCGGGGGGGGCTCTAGGGTGCTCCTTCACCTCCCAAAACTCAACGGGAGGGCTGTCTCAATCATCCTTCCTCTGTCGCCTAGGTGCCACGTGGCATGCACCAGTCGACCTCCATTGGGCGGCACTGGCCTGTCGTGCTCCAGGCATCGCGGCAGCTGGACCTCTCTCGCATGTGTGCCCATTCTGGCCTCCCGAGGCGGCGCTGACATGTGGCAGCAGCAGAGTGATTCCAGCGCAGGAAGAAGCTCAGCGAGTCTCGGGTTCTCTTCTCCAGCGCGTTGGTCTCACGCCAGACCCCGGGTCTCAAGGGAGAAGCGCCCCAGGGAGTTGGCGGGCGCTGGTCCTGCCAGAGGCAGCCAGGTGGCGAGCAGCGAGGCCAGCAGTGCAGCAGTCCAGGGTGATGTGGCAGGAGCAGACGCATCCACGTCAGAGGAGAATCCAGGCGGCCCTGATGACGTGGCAGAGGGCGTGGCGGAGGGCTTCGGCGATGCCACGTGGGACCGGGGGGATGTCGCCAAGCAAGCTGAGCAGGTGGGTGAAAGAGACAATGCGCGTGTGCGTGCGCGTGCACGGGCGCAGGCACGCACGCACGGACGCGCACGCACAAACGCGCTTGAGAAGCAGTCTTCTCTCTCACCTGTCGGAGCTTCCTGGTGGCTCCGCTGCATCAAAGGCGCACGCACTTGCTTCTGGCTGGCTGGCTGGCAGCGAGGGCCGACTACTGCCAGCTAGGAGGCTGGCCGTGCCATGTGTTGCACTGGCACAGACTGCTCTAGCGATCTCAGTCTGACAGCTGGCTGAGCACATTCCCAGGTGTGTCTGGTGCCCTGCTGNGGGGGGCGGGGGGCGGGGGGGACGGTGAGGGCGAGCAGGAGCAAGGGCAGGGGCGAGGGCAGGGGCAGGGGACGCGGCTGGCGCCGGGGCTGTATCTGGTAGGCACTCCCATCGGCAACCTGGAGGACATCAGCTTCCGGTGCGCTTCTGCTGCCTCTGCCTCCTCCTCTGCCTCCTCTGCCTCCTCTGCCTCCTCCGGCCCCTCCTCCTCCTCCTTCTCCTCCTTCGGAAGCCGCCAGTCCGACGGCTCAAACTTGAGCGAACGTGTCCCCACGAGAGAAAATGGCCTGCACGCGCGTTGCACTTGCACGCAAGGCGCGCGCACGCTCGCTTGCACGCACGCCTGCCTGCCTGGCGTCTCTGGGAGAAGCCCATGACTTTTGAGAATTGCACGGGGATGCAACGTTCCGGTGCGAGCGGGCGGGGCGGGCGTGCATGCTGGCACCCCCACCACCCTCACGCTCATGGTCACTCATGCTCTGGCTGCCCGCTCGCGCTCCTTTGCAGTTTGCCGGTTCCCGCTGCCGAAGGAAGCCTGCACGCCTCCTCTCCTATTTTCCTTTTTTTCAGGCGGCAAATTTCAGACCCTTGTGTGTGTGTGTGTATGCGCCTGACCGAGAGGGAGGGTGGGGAGGTAGGGTCGGGGTGCAGGGCGCTGCGCGTGCTGAGGAGCGCAGACGTGGTACTGGCAGAGGACACACGCCACTCCTCGCGCCTGCTCAACTACTTCTCCATCACCACTCGCCTGGTACGCTCCTCCGCATGCTCTCCCCGCCTCCTCCTCCTCCCCCTTCGTCTCCTCGTCCTCCCCCTTGTCCTCTTCTTCTTCCTCCTCCTCGTCTCCACGCCCTCCCTCATGGCTGCTACCCCTGCCCCCCCC
>WELA01010075.1:58550-72881 GCA_009602735.1 Mesotaenium endlicherianum | reverse complement strand
AGAGAGAGAGAGAGAGAGAGAGAGAGAGAGAGAGAGAGACACAGAGATGGCGTGGGCTGGGGGCAGCACGCGCTGGAGAGGTCCATTTGCGGCGACCTCTGTTTTTTGGTTGCCGCCCTTCCTGTATCCCTGCCGGCAGTGAAGAGTGCGACACCCGAGGGGGGGGGGTGGGGCAATGTCTTTCTTGCCGGGAAGCTCTGGGGTTGCAACAGCTGGCAAGGGCTTGGGCTTGTGTGTGTTGTTCCTCGTGATTCAAATCCGGCCCTCCAGCTGGCTGGCTGGCTGACTAGCTAGTGAACCTGGCGGCTGGCTGGCTGACTGGCTGTTTTGCCTTGCCCATCGGTGCCCGCCTGTGTGTGCTGTCTGTCTGCTGTGGCAGGTCTCGCGGAAACTGGTGGAGGACCTGCCAGGTGTCAGGAGGAACCAGGTGTACTCCCTTGCGCTCAGGCTGGCAGCCTCGGCGGACGCGTCGGGCGACGGGGACGGTGGTGGCGATGTGCGAGGCACCGATTGAGCCGCCCACCTCCTTCCCTGCCTCCCTCCGTCCATTGATCTTCTCACACCCGTCCGCTCATCCGTCCGTCCATCCCCTCCCGGTGCCCACCCTTCTATACATCCATCTGTGCGCCCTGTGTGTCCCAGCGATCATCCATACTCCACACGTTTTCTTCTTCACCCTACGCACGCACAGGCTCAAGAGGGGGAGAGCTCCCTCGAGACCTGCTTGCGCTCGAGAGGGCCCAGTGCTTCTGCGTGCGCAGCGCGAAGGACATGGCTTTGTCTGGCGGCAGTACACACGCGAGTAGCGGCATGCACGTGTGGGCGTGTCCGCGCCTGGCCACTGCTCCCGGGAAGGGGTGGGGTTGGTCAGCCGCAGGCAGTGCAGCACTGTCTGCATGTATTGGCCCCAAAGGTCGGCAAGGGCTTCCTGGCTTGCCCGGAGTTGCTGAACGCTTCTACATACGCGTTTATCAAGTATATCGAGTTGATATTGTTTAACACCTTGCACAGGCTTTTCTCCACGCCCTAGGCTTGTGGCTTATGTCTCCTGATTAATTTCAGAGAAGTCGTCCGCCTATTTTTTTTGCAGTTTATCTCCTTGAGCAAAGTCCAGGCTCATGTGTAGAGCTTGCCTCACGCGTGACTTGACCTCCATACTTACCAATATTAGTCCAAGCTAATAGTCGAAAATGGAATTCCACATGCAGGATACTTCCCAAGCACCTACAGTGTGCCCTTTCCACGAACAAAATTGGGGAACAAACGGGTAGATACACATACTGGCAGACGACATTCCCCATCTGTAACTAGCTGCCACATTCGCGGCAACTTTTGCGCATCTCTCTGATCAGTCATGACACCATTGGATGGCGGGCATAGATCTATATGTAATTTGTGTAGATGTAAGAGCTGAAGGTTGAATCACATCAGGTCTATAGAAAGCACCAAGCACTCCAGAGTATCCCAAATGCTTTCAAGAGCACGCTTGAAGTATTCACTTGATTCAGAGGCAAGGACCACCACTAGCTTCAAGTCAGACGTGCGTTCACCTTTCACTGACTGCATCCCACGCCACTTGAAGAAGGCCTCCTTTATGACTAGAGTTCCAGTACGCCAATTCATGTCATCGTATCCAGCAAAGTCAGAATTTTAAGTTTCTCCGGCCAACTGGGCGACTGCAGGGCCACTTCGAGCGGAGTCCTACCCTCACTGTCACGCTGCCACCTGTCAGCCCCAGCCTCAAGAAGCCTCTCGCAGACATGGAAGTGCCCCCACCCTGCAGCCACATGCAGAGGAGCCCTGTAAGCGTTGCTGGCGGAGGGATTCGTGCCGGGCTGAGACAGGAGCCACTCGACCATCGCCAGCTGTCCCCTGCCAGCCGCCCAGTAGAGCGCCGTCGACCCGTTGCTATCTCGCGCTTGCACGTCCGCCCCGCTCCTGGCGAGCAGCCGAGCCACCGCCACATGACCATGCGTGGCCGTGCGCAGAAAAGGCGTGCACCCCGCCCCGTCTCGCACGTCTACATCTTCCTCCAGTTGTGTGGCTACAGCACTCCTGGAGCTGTCTCTTCCTTCACTGTCTTGAGCAGCCATGGCTGTAGCGCAGCTGCCGCTGCAGCTCGCGTCTGAGGATGCCTCAGATGGGCGGGCGCTGGCTCCAATCAACGCTGCCGCAACCGCCAGGTGGCCGCCCGCCGCAGCCTCGTGGAGAGGGCGGCTGCCGGCCCTGTCCGCGATGCTGGCGCTGGCGCCCATCCTCAGCAGCCACTTGACAGTCGCCACGTGGCCGTGCAGAGCTGCCGAGTGCAGGCATGTCCGCCCGTTGTTGGTCGGCCAGTCGAGGGCCCGCTGCATTGGTGATGATGGTGGTGCCTCCTCCTTCAGCTCAGAAGTGCTGCAATCCTCTAACTGGGCTCCCCTATCATCATCACCACCAGCAGCAACAATAGCCGCAGCAGCAGCAGCAGCAGGTTCTCCCTCTGCACTTCCATCTTGCGGAAGGCGACCCTCGCAAGCTCCCCCTACTGATGACAATGATGACGCTGGCAATGTGCTCGCTGCTAGTACAGTCGAGTCCGCCTCCCCCGTGCATGTCTGTCTCTCTCTGCATACCTGCTCAAATAGCTTGAGCCCCCATCCCCCTCCCCGTCCCTCTTCCCCTCGCTTGCCCTTTCCCCCTCCCTCTCCCTGCTGCAAGTTGCCAGCCACGACGTGAGAGCTTCGTGCAAAAGAGCCTGGGAGAGACTCCAGGTGACTACTGAGGCACTGCTGCTGCTTGGCAGCTGCAGCTGCAAGGACCTGCAGTATGTCTAAAGCCCCAGCTCGAGCAGCGAGGTGCAAGGCTGTCTCCCCCTTCCTGTCTGCTTCCAGGGCGTTTGCGCCTCTCTCCAGCAGCAGCTGCAGAGTTTCCAGGTGGCGGCCTGCGGCTGCATAGTGCAGAGGCGTGAATCCATTTGTCTTTTGAGCGAAGCACAGAGCTCCCCTCGCCAGGAGCATCTCGGCACACGCTGAGTGGCCATGCGCACAAGCTTCATGCAGTGCAGTCTTAGCCTTGTTGTCCCTCGCGTTCACATTTGCCCCTAACTCGAGGAGCGCCCCAAGGACCTCTGCGTGGCCTTCTCTGGCTGCCAAGTGAAGGCATGTGCTTCCTCCCCCCAGGTCCACCTCGTCAAGCTTGACCTGGGACAAAGAAGGTGCCCTCTCATTGGCTGATGTCACACCGCACAGGTGGCGAAGAGAAACTGGACAGTTGTGCTGTACAGCCTGACGAAAAGCTGCACTGTTGATGCAAATAGGAGCCGTAGTTGATTTCGGAAAACCTGATTTGTTAAAATAAGCGTATGCATAAGAATGGCTTGTCTTTCATCATCGTTCTTAATGAAACTTCAGTGATGACTCTGCTTCAAGCATAGCACGCAAAATAGGAGATGCCTTGCACCACGGTGAAGTACGTGTGCAGAGTGCCTGCATGCTCGTTAATTGTTCATCCACCAGCAGTCAACAGTTTTCACGCAGAATTAAAAACATGTCAGCTTAAACATGGCTCAGAATATGTTTGCTTTATTAACATCACGTGTCTGGAGAGTCGCCGATGTCGACCATCACTTCGGGATGATAATGTGACGCTTAATAATGGCGCGCTTCTGGAAACTTTTGCGACTTCCTAGCGTCTAATGTCACCTGGCGTGACCTGACGTAACTTTTGTCCTCACTCGATCTGCATTATAAAATACTAAAATCAATGAAAATGCATGGCCTACAGTATAAAAGTGTGAAAAAGTTGCCCTCTCCGGGCTTTTCGGTCTTCCCAGGTCTTCCTACTTGTTGACTTTCATGCACGTCCAAGACACGGGTGGTCCACTTGGCGGCGAGCAGCAGCGAGGCCCGAGGAGGCCCGAGTAGGCCCGAGCAGGCCCGAGCAGGCCCGAGCTGGGCCCGAGGCTGCCCGAGGTGGCCCGGGGCCCCCGTAGGCGCTCCGTTAAGGGGAAAGTCAGCTTGAGGAACACGCAGGGATGATGAACCTAGCAGCCTGTGACCCCAGTGTGACTCTGTTGCACTCTGTTGTGACCTAGCGCAGCAAACCTGCTGATTGCGCACGGTCAGCTTGCGCAGCTATAAGGAACCGAGGAATAAAGAGGAATCTAATAACCAGAGCTCCACCTGCTTCTGGCACCAAGTCACAAGTGGACACGAGTATAGTCTGCTGGCGCGATCCCGCATATAGGAGCAGGGCAGTGCAGGAGTGAGCAGGAGCAAGCGAGCAAACATCAGTGCATAGTGAATAAGCAAGCAACTTGAACAGCTCCTAACTTCGGGCTTTTGAAGTGCCATTTGATTATTAAAAGCTAACAACGGGTGAATTTCTAATTTGGACACAATCGGTTCGTCTTTGCTTACCACGCCTTTACTGAGGTGCCGTACCAGTAACGTTATTTGTAACACATATTGTAGATTCCTATCATCACTAACTTTAACCGCTTCAAGGGAGCTCAGTATGACAAACATCATGTCATCAGCTCCGTTTGCACAAGCACAGGCCCCCCCGGTGAAAGCTTTTCTTCGATCAAACAGCAGAAACTATTGCTGGGGCTCGAGTGAAGGTGACAGCCAGAGGTGGCCTAAGAGCCAGCTGATTTCGAGGCGGAATGCCTTGCTTGCATCTGCTGCAGTTTCTGCAGCAGATGGAGGTGAGCTGAGAATTCGCTACCTGCTCTGTGATACCTTTGCCTGTGTGTTGTGAGAATAAAAGAATGTTATGCTACATGACTTGCCTGCCTTGTTTGCATTGACTTCGTAGTAACAGGAGCAATTCTTTCAGCTGGTCTATTGGGGAAGGTTTACAATACAGCTCTGAAGAACCGGAAGTGAAGACGCTTTTTTTCATCTCACTACCAGCGTGTTAGATCAAATATTGATAATAAGATGTTTATGAACCGCACTGGGTTATTCTTGGCAATGTTGCACCTTTGACCAGGTTGTATGTAAGGCCTTGCCACCTGTTTGTGTTGAAATGGTGGATTCCGTGTGGTGAGGCGAATGCTGCGAGAAAGTTTACTGTAGAGTAAAGACTACCGCTTTGCAGCAGTCACTCTTGTGGGGCAAGTTTTTTCAACTGTACCCATATGCATTGTTTCTAAAGAGTGCATGGGGTTACTCAAAAGGGATGGATTTTAAGAATTTAGGCCCGAATCTGTGGGCACTGGCGAGAAATTTTTTGACGAGGGTACTTATCTCCTTTCCCACATTAGTTATGTGAACCGAATTGGGGCATGCACTGGACTCATGAAGAAGAATATTCATCATGCAAGCCCGTGGCTTACGAGTTAAAAGGGGAGCTTTTGGAACGTTTGCGTTGACATGGTTGGGTGCTTACTTTGGCTTTCTGGGGCTGCCGCTTGTTGTAAAATTTAGTGTCTGGTTATTTTTGACCATTGTTGAATCTCCTAAGAGTATGCATTTTAGCGGAACACTTTGTTTTAGAATCCAGCTACTTGCTCGGAGTACGTTTTGCATTTACGTAATGTCTGTGTGCACATGTACGTTAAAAACAATGACTAATTACATATGTAGGTGTAAATATCTATGCTCATTCATTTTTACATGTGCACATGTATATATATCTCTATTATCTATACATAGATATCTCAATTATCTATATAAAATAATATACGTACACGTCATAAGTGTTCTCACTGTATTCTCAAATGCTCAACATCCTTCTAAGAACACACATGGTCTTGCTCGTAGCACCTGCCCATTCTATGGCACCCGTTTGGAAGGACGGACTGCACTCCAGGGCCTGTCAGGCTGCAGTTTGTTTGGAAGGCGGCACTGACCTTCTGGAGGGTTCTCCGTATTGTCTTCCTATTCCCTCGCGGCAGAGAGGAGTCCAGCTGCTGCCGTCTCGCCCAAGGAGGTCGCCATCCCCACCCCTCCCAGGTATGCCAGCACAGTGTCGCACCCGCCCGCCCGCCCGCCCGCCCGCCCGATGAAGGGGAAGGATGAGAAGGTGGAGTGAGAAAGGGAGGGTGGCGGCGGCGGTTCACATGCGCATGCNCCCGCCCGCCCGCCTGCCTGCCTGCCTGCCTGCCTGCCTGCCTGCCTGCCGGCCCTGCCTGGGGCCATGCCTGGCTGCAGCTCAAGCTCAAAGAGTATTTGATATTGGCTGGCGCTCACTTCTGCATGCACAGACACACCTACCGCCCGTGTTTACACCAACGCATGCATACAGCAGGTCTCTGTGCATGCATGCGTGCGCGCTTGCGCATTTGTGTGTGTGTGCGTGCGTGCGTGCGTGCGTGTGTGCGTGTGTGCGTGCGTGTGTGTGTGTGTGTGTGTGCGTGCATGCGTGTGTGCGTCTGTGTGTGTGTGTCTTGCATGCTAATATACTGAATCCCTGTGGAATATGTGCACACACGTGCATATGTACGTACACTTATTTACTTCCACACAAAGCATATTCCTCCCGTCGCGATGGGCAATCACTCATCAAGCTTCTTCTCTTCCCGAACGTCGTGTGGCCTCTCTTTCAGAGTGCATGCACATCTGCTTGCTGCTGCTGCTCCTGCTGCTGCTCTCACTGGCCACTACTCCCTCAAGCCTCCACCCGTCGCTCCCTCCCGCCGTATGGGTCCAGCATCCCCCCTCTGCCAGCTCTCCCTTACATCCATGGCGGCTTAAGAGCCCACTGTATTTGACCTGCAGCAATGGGGCTGCTCATCCATGCGTGTCCGCGCTCGTCCTCTCTCCTGTGCTGCATCTGTGTTGCGCCAGCTGGCAGCGCGAGCGCTCCCAGCATCCATCGCGAGGCTGCTGCTGGTTTGGGGGAGGAAGCTACCCACACTGGATAGGCTGACGTTCCACCCATTGCTTAAACCCCTAATCCCCAATCTGACCCTGTCCCTCGCCCAAAACTTCAACTGAGGGTAGCAAGTGCCAAGGAGCTCCTCCTCGCCCTCCTCCTCCTCCTGCTCCTGCTCCTCCTGCTTGTCACCACCCTCCTCCTGCTCCTCCTTGTCCTCCTTTTCCTGCTCCATCTGCTTTTTGTCCTCCTCCTCCTCCTGCTCCTCCTCCTCCTTTTTCTGCTGCTGCTGCTGCTCCTCCTCCTCATCCTCCTCCTCCTGCCCCTGCTCCTCCCTTCCCTCCTCCTCCTCTTGCTCCTGCTGGTGCTGCAGGGCCCCCAAGCGGCCGCACACGCACGCGGACCGGCACGGTCGGCGCGAGGACCCTTTCCACTGGCTGCGCGACGACGCCCGCCGCGACCCCGAGGTGCTGCGCTACCTGCGGGACGAGAATGAGTTCACGCGCGCCTCCATGGCCGCCACGCAGCCCCTGCAGGACGCGCTGTACCGCGAGATGCGCGCGCGCATCCAGGAGGACGACGCCACCGTCCCCCTCAGGTGCGTGCGTACGTGCGTGCGCGCGCGCGCGCGCGCTTGCGAGCCGCCTCGGCTGCTTCCCTGCATGGGCTTTTGACGGCATCCCGTCGAGATGGTTGCTCAAAGAAAGGAAGCTGTCCTGGGCCTCGGCCTCTCTCTAGCCTGCACCTTGGAACCCGGCAGGCAGCGTGTGCATGCTCCATCGGCGGAGGAAAGGAAGGGGGAAAAAGAGTAGAGGGGTGGGCAGGGGAAGGTGGAGGAGGGGATGGGAGGAGGGAAGGGAGAGGGAGAAGGGGAAGAAGTGGGAGGATGAGAGGCGAGGGGAGGGGTAGGGAGGGGAGGAAGGGGGGAAGAGTTTTTCCAGGTTGCGGAGAGATGACTTGCTGTGCTTTGGACTAATGCGCATGTTTGACTGTTTTGACTCTCGAGTGTGTACGGCTGTGAAGGGGGTTGTAGAAGAGAGGGTTCGGCTCAGACAGGACCTTCTCTGACCTCCTTGCTCTTGGAGAAGCCTTGCAAGGTTCTTCCAAAGTAGTCGCATCGCATGATCAAAGTTCCTACTTGACAAGAAATACATTCACACACAAACACACACACGCACGTGTGCCCACATACAAGCAAAATCTCTCTGCCTTGCACACACACACGCACACACGCACACACACACACGCGTGCACGCGCGCAAGCATATGCACACGTGCACAGAGGCACGTCTGTATCAGATTCTCATCACATGTGAACGTGTATCATCATAAGTAAGTCGGCTCTGCTAGAATTGTATTGTCCAGTCCTGTTTGTGCACCCGTTACTATCTTTCTTTGCCCGAGCGCGTTTGCGGAGATGTTACAGACGCATGCACGCACGGGAGATCACTCAGGCCGGCATCATCCAACCCTGCGGGGGGGATGCAGACAGCTTCACCCGGCAGTAGCATCCTTGCGCGTCTGCTCCATGCTCCAATACCGAGCTCGCCCGCCTCTCCCTCCACCACACAAGCCTCTGCTGCCCTCAAGACATGCTGCTGCTGCGGGGCGCCTGCAGGAAGGGGCGCTACTGGTACTACGAGCGCACGCGAGAGGGCCAGCAGTACGTGGTGCACTGCCGCCGGAGGGCCGTCGCCGGGGAGGAGGGGGCGCAGCAGCAGCAGCAGCAGGAGGCCGAGGGGGGGGCCGCCACCATAGGCGACGAGATGGACGCGTCGGCTGCCCCCGAGGAGGTGTTGCTGGACGAAAATGCGGAGGCGGAGCGGGGGGGCCACGAGTACTTCCAAGTGGGCTCCTTTGAGGTGCGTGGACTCGCTCTCTCTCTCTCTCTCTCTCGGTCACTCTGTGTGTGTGTGTGTGTGTGTGTGTGGGTGTGCACTGGTCTTCTATCTCTTTTCCTTCTTTGTCCCCTCTCCCTTTTTTACTCTCTGTTTCCCCCCTCCCTTTCTCCCTTCCTCTCCCTCTCCCCTTCCCTCAGGTGCCTGCCTGTGAGGCGCAGACTTGGAACAGGAAGAAGCAGACAACATCTGCTCGTCTGCTCATCTGCATATACTTCAGGGTCCCTAGAAGAAGAAGCTGAATGCCCGGTCGTAGGTGCAGGTGCGGATTCCCTGCTGCGTGCGCACATGCATACTCCTGGCTAAGTTTTTGGGGGGGGTGGGTGCACCTCACGCAGGTGAGCCCGGACGGGCAGCTGCTGGCGTACGGGGAGGACACGGACGGCGGCGAGCACTTCTCGCTGCTCGTCAAGGACCTCGCCACGGGCCAGCTGGTGGGGACACCTGTCGCCAACACGAGCCGCGACATCGCGTGGGCCAACGACAGCCGCACGCTCTTCTACATCAAGAAGGACAAGGCGGAGCGGCCCTTCCAGGTGCGCTGCCTGCTTGTCGCATGCTCCCGCCGTGGTGTGGCCGACCCCAAGCCGTGGCGGCGCATGCAAGCAGCTTGGAGCAGCCAGGGGTTCCTTCGCATGGAGCACTCTCTCTCTCTTTCTTTCTCTCTCTTTCCCTTCCTCTTGTTCCTTCTCCTGCATGCGTGGGGCTGTCCCGATAGACCTGAGGATTTGCACCCTGCACGCACACACAGACACACGCTCATGTGCGCTGGCTGCAAATGCCACCAGGAGCGAGCTGGTGTCACAGCTGTCCACGTGGACGCAGCACACACCACTCGAAGAAAGTGAAGCCATGAGCAAGGAGCCGCGCAAGGCCATGTTGTCTTGCCTCCCCCAGCCTCACTCAGCCACTCAGGAAGCAGCCCCTGTTGCTCACCCGCTGCCGAGCCTCAGGCGGTGCAGGTGTGCCTGCCTGTGTGTGCGCGGATGCCTGTGTGCGCATGTGCGCGTGTATCCTCATGAGCTCAGCACCTGAGAAGCTGACAGGGCGGGCGGGCAACGGGGCGGGCGCCGGTGCGGGGTGCATGCAGGTCTGGCGGCACGCGGTGGGAAGCGAGCAGTCGTCAGACGTGCTGGTGCTCCACGAGGAGGACGAGTCCTTCTACCTGGCGCTGCACCGCTCCGAGAGCGGCGGCATGCTGGTGGTGCTGGCGCACAGCACCGTCACCTCCGACGTGCGCTGCCTGCGCGCCGACGAGCCGCTCGGGGAGTGGCGCGCCGTCACCCCCCGCGTCCAGGTGGGGGTGCTGCTTTGACAACGGCCCGCATGGGAGAGAGGGAAAAGCAAGGGAGGGTTGCTCGCTTTCTTGTCGGGCCCAACGGGGGAGGCTCAAAATTCAGCTCGGGCGGGGCGGGGTGGGTGCTGGGCCTTGTCATGTGTCGTGCTGCGGCCAGCATGGGCAAGCAGCAGGGCATGCAACCGCGGCTGCTGGACGGGTGCAAGATGCGCGGCATGTGTGTAGGCCCCCAGCAATGGGAAAAGAGGAACGCCCTTCCCATTCTCTCCCTGAGCACTCTCCTCCCCCCCGCTCCCCGCTTTCTGCGCCGCCCCTGCCGCACAACCCAGCAGCCGCGGCAGCAGCAGCAGCAGCGCAGTAGTAGCAGCCTGTCCCTTTTCCTTTTCTCCCCCCCGCGGCGGGCACTTGGCTGCGCAGCGGAAGCAGCAGCAACGCAGAGCACGCCAGAATTCTTGTGAAAGAGTGTGCCCTTCAGGCAACGGCACCACCGCACCCACCACCACCACCACCACCACCACCACCACCCACCACCAACAACACCACCACCAACACCGCCAGTGCCACTGCCCCTGCCGCTGCCGCGTCTTTTACTGAGCTGCTTGCTGAGGGGGAGGATGCGCGCACGCGTGCTCGTGCTTGTGCTCGTGTGCGCGTGCAGGGAGTGGACACAGCGGCCACGCACAGGGGAGGCCACTGGCTGATCGTGCAGCGCAGCGACGAGGCGTTCAACTCGCAGCTGCTGGTGGCGCCTGTGGACAACCCCTCTCAGCTCTCAGTGCTGCTCCCCCACCGGCCCGAGTAAGGCCCCCCCACACGCCCCTCCCCCTGCCTCCCAGCTTCATCCGGCCCCCCTCCCTCTGTCTCCCCCGCTAGCCAGCCAACTGTCGCCAGCCCTAGCTGCCCCCAGGTCTGCCGAGGAGGCTTAAGGACGCGCCAGCACCCTTTTCTTCGTGCCAGTCCCTCTCTCTCCCCCTCTTGTTCTCTCACTCACTTCTTGCGCGCGGGGCTTGCGCTCGTTTGAGACTGGCATGGCTGCTCGAGCATCCCCCAGCTGGCACAGATGGATGCTCGCCCAGCGCCTCTCTGTGCTCCTCTGGGCAGAGCCCTGCCGTGGGCTGACCTGGCCGGGCAGCTCCTCGTGGCGCGCGCGCCCGACAGCTCCCCACTCTGCGCGGCTTCCCCTGTGGCATCTCGCGCTCACACGCGTCAAATGGCTCCCCGTATTTGATTGCCCTGTCCCTTTACACCCCCCCCCCCCTCCCCCCTTCCTCCGCTGCCTTCTCTGTTCTTCTTGCGCATGCATTTTTCTCTTAGCGCATGCATCTCCCGCTCGGCGCATGCGTCGGTGCCAGGCGGCTGCTCAGCTCTTGGAGACTCTTCCACTGTTAACATGGGGAGGATGCCCGTTGCTCAATCCCTCCCCCTCTCTCCGGTTGGGTCATATCACTTGTCTTGTCATCTCATGCATCCCCTGGTGCATGCACCTGTCGGCGCAGCGTGAAGCTGGAGGGCGTGCAGGCATTCGAGGGACACTTGGCGGTGTTTGAGCGGCGCAACGGGCTCACCTCTATCACCGTGTACCAGCTGCCCCAGCTCGGGGAGCCCATCACGAGCCTGGGAGAAGGCCACAGGTGGCGCACTCTCAGAAACTCTCCACCTCTCTGCAACATGCTAGCTGGGAAGAAGGGGGCGAAGGGAGGGGGGTGGGTGACTGAAACCACTTCAGGGAGGCTGAAGCTGGTCATTCCTAATATTTTGGAAATAAGGTCTCTCTTACTGAGTCAAGCTCACGACAGTCTCCTGGGTGGACATTNGGGGGAGGGGGGGGGAGCGGGGGGTTTTTGGAGGTGGGAAAGGGAGGGAGGGGATTTGCAGCTTAGTTGGCAGCAGGGCCTTGGCGCTCGCACCTTGGAGGCTGCTTCTGCTTCTGCTTCTGCTGCTGCCGCGATTCTTGTTCATCTGCATGCACTCCTTTGCAAACACGCGCACCCCTATCTGTGCAGGAGATGTCTATCGCACCCATGCAAGACAACAATGTACCATCCCGCCCAAGCTGGACTCCAGCTGGCAGGCAGACGGGCCACTGGGCACGCCTGCGCTCGGTGGAGGAGACCTGAGGCTGCCGACGTTGACTGGCTGACGGGCTGACTGACGGACTGACGCAGGATCGAGTTCGACGAGGAGGCGTACACGCTGGAGGGCGCGGAGAGCCCCTACGCGTCGCACGTGCTGCGCTTCGGTTTCACCTCGCTCAAGACGCCCTACAGCGTGTACGACCACGACATGCGCACGGGCGAGCGCACCCTCAAGAAGATGCAGCCTGTGCGTCCCTCCCTTCCCCTCCTTCCGCTTCCTTGCCACCTCCGCTCCCGCGCCCCCATGCTCCTGGGCTGGCCCCGCTGCGTCGTACCCCCTGCCCCCTCGCCCCTGCCTACGGCCCCACGTCCGCGACGAAAGAAGCCCAGCATGAGGCCACCTGGCGGCAGCTGGCAAGCTTGTGCTCACACAACGTGTGCCATCATGGCCCCGGGTGCTGCATGTCTGCATGGCTGCGCTGGCCTCTTTTAGCCCGTGGCCCGCCCCCGCGCTTGGAGCTGGGCCTTATTGCCTGCATGTCTTGTCTGTCTGTCCTGCAAGGGCGTGCTGCGGTGCTGTTCACACGCATTCAAAGGGCAGGTCGCACTTGCTAGCGATGGCATCAGGCACGTGACGTGTTTGCACCGCCAGCTCTGTCCACCCGACTCCACATGCATGCAGGCACAGACGGCCTCGAAATGCCTCTCTCTTGCCTGGACAGCCGCTCGCCCGGTTCATTCGCTCGCCGCCAGAGCCCGCAGCAGCTCTGATGCGGCGGCTGCGCTTAAGCTTACGCCTTACATGCAGGCCCAGGCAGTCACCTTCCCCCGGGGCCTACATGCTGCTGCTGATGAAGGGCTGCGCTCTGCGAGTGACGGACCCGAGCATGCTGTCCCTGAGCTGCGCACCCCCGCTCTTTGCATCCGCGTCTCTCGTTCTCACTCCACTCCCATCCTCACCCTCCCATTCTGGTGCTCTTATGTCCTGCTTGATTGCCCCCAGAGTCTGGTCAGACGGGGAGGAAGTGTGAGGCGGGCGTCGGGGGAGCGGCGATGACGACGGTCCTCAGCTGATACGTGTCCTTCCATTTTGCACGCACGCATGCATGCGTGCGTGCATGAGCTCATGCGTGTACGCATACTGGTGTTTGAGAGCATGTTGCGGTAAGCCAGTCGCCGCCTGCACGCTCACCCGCCGCGCCTGCCGGGCCGCGTGTGAGTGCAACCCTGAGCAGGTGCTGGGCGGCTTCAGCCCCGACGACTACGAGACGGCCAGGAGGTGGGCCACGGCGCCAGACGGCGCGCGCGTGCCCATCTCCATCGTGTACCGCAAGGGCAGGGCCCGCTTGGACGGCTCAGATGCGCTCCTCATGGAGGGCTACGGCGCTTACGAGGTGCGGGGGGCCCCTGCGCCTGTGGTGCTCCTGCTCGTGCTCGTGGCTCTAGCCTCTGACCCTGCTGGCAGGGCAGGAGCGGCGTGCTCGCCTTCTGTTGCACTTTGAAAGGGGCCGTCAATGAGCCAAGCCAGCGCGTGTGTCGCCTGCAGCTTCTCTTGCAGGGCATAAGATAGGGGGGGGGGAGAGGAGGGGGTGGTGGGGTGGCCGGCTGTGTGTGTGTGTATGTGTGTGTGTGTGTTTGCGTGTGGATGGGGGGATCTTTTGCACTGGAGCATTGTAGCCATGGCGGTTGCTTTCTGGCTGCAGCAGCGTTGGAGCCTGCCCACCTCGGACGCCGGCGCACAGCTATTCTTTCTCTTTTTCGATGATTTGTATACTCGGGCAAGCTGTGCTCTCTTGGGATGAGAGCGACAACGGAAACCCTGGGCCCCCAGATCTCGAGGGCTTGTTGAAAATACTGTACTGCAACAAGAAGAGGGGTGTCGTTAATGTGCATGGATCATGCTCGCTCTGTTATGTGGGAGACACGTGTCTGCAGCACCTATGCCTGTTGCAAACATGCCCTGAAACACGCCTGTGTGTGTGTGCGTGTGCATGAGCGGGCAGTTCTGCAACGACCCCAGCTTCTCGTCCGCGCGACTCGCCCTGCTGGACAGGGGCGTCTCGTTTGCCGTCGCGCACGTGCGCGGGGGCGGGGAGATGGGCCGCCTGTGGTACGAGAGCGGAAAGCTGCACCACAAGCGCAACAGCTTCACCGACTTCATCGCCTGCGCGGAGTTTCTCATCGCTGACAAGTACGCATGCAGAAGCACCGCCATTCTTTTCTCTCCGCACTTAGAACCCTCCAACCTATTGCCCCCCCC
>WELA01010075.1:45256-57594 GCA_009602735.1 Mesotaenium endlicherianum | reverse complement strand
CCCCCCTCTTCCTTCTTCCTCCCCTCCCTTCACGGGGGATCTAGGATCTAGAAGCAGCGCCGGACTTTCTGGGGTCGGAGTGCGGAATTTTGGTTTCAGGGTTGCCACGGTCGTACGGCCACACACACACATACACACCGACCTGCCTGCTGGGCTGTATGCCTGTCTGCCTGCCTGCCTGCCTGCCTGCGTGGCTCCAGGCTGAAGTTGCCCCCCTTACTCCTATTCTCCTTCTTCATCTTCATCTTCTCTTGCTTCTGCTGCTGTTTTGCTTGCAGCATGCTCATTACTTCAGCCCACTTGGCTCCAGGAGCTCCATTTGGGCCCAGCTGTGGTTACCTCCCATCCCCCCCCCCCCTCTTCCTTCCCCCTGGCAGCCTAGCCCATGCTTCCATTCTCCTGAAAGTGTGCGACAAGCTAACCGTCAGGATGTTACGCCCTCATTGGCGGCCGACTCTCCGAGCCTATTCCTGGTCAGACAGTATGCTGCACCCTGTACGCTGTCTTCCCCTGCAAAAGAGGAGTGCCGAAGGCAATGCGTTGGTGTCGGTGCGCGAGGGAGCGCAGTCAGCTGGGGGGCTCGGAAGCAGCAGCCGAGCCAGGAGCTGAGAGCTGGTGGTGTGAGTGCAAGCCGCTCCGCCTGCCTTTCTCTCTGCCTCTCCCTGTCTGCTCGTGAGGAACGGCATATAGCAGCATCAACCATGGGCACACACCTGGCAGCCTACGAACCCTTTCAAGCTCCGACGCCTAGCTGAGAAGCCCCTGTGCCCCGCAGCTGGCTCCTGGATGGCAGCTGCAGCTGCTGAGTGATAGCAACCGCACACACCTAACCGGCAGGCCGGCCTATGCCGGTGGGGGGTGCAGGAGTGGGGCAACCCGGCGCAGGAGGACGACTACCGCTACATCCGCTCCTACTCGCCCATCGACAACGTGCGTGGCTGCTACCCCCGGCCCCACCTCTGAACTCCAGCCCTCCACGCATCGCACGCGGCTCTATGCTCTATGCTCTCGTGTGGCTGGCCCCCTCGGCCGCCCGGATGGTCGAGACGCCTTGCCCTGGCTTCTATTGCCCGGCAAGCAAGCTCCGCTGCGCCGCTACTGAGCCGCTGCTGCTGCTCCTGCTGCTGCTGCTACGGAGCTGCCCTGCTTCTGCCGCAGAGCTGAGAGCTGCTGCTCTGCTGCTGCTGCTGTTTCTGGCCTCTCTTCACGGTCTGAAAAGCCAAAAATGCGAGAAGGTTACATGCAGTTGAGACGGCAGCAGCGCGTTGGCCGCTGGCCAGGAGGAAGCCACAGTTCGCGGACGCGGGGTCACATGACGAAGGCCCGTCGCCGAGCCAGGCGGCGGGCGATGCGCGTGTGCCCAGATTCCAGAAAGGGAGAGGGGCAAGAGAGGGAGAGACGCATGTGAGCATGCATGCATGGCTGTTGTCCTGGCGCCTGCCTGCCTGCCTGCCTGCCTGCCTGCCTGCCTGCCTGCCTGCCTGCCTGCCTGCCTGCCGGACTCTTCTGCTGCGGCCCATCATGCCTGGAAGTCAGTGGTAGCTGAAGCCTCAGCCAGCGAGCCCAGAGCACCCTGAGTTGCGCGTGCTGCTGGCTGAGAATCTGGCTGGCCGGCGATGCATTGTCCAGGCCTTGAATTTCAGGTCCAGTTTGATCTAGTTTGGCTCCGAGATATTCGAGATTTGTGTGCATGTTTGCTCCCCTTGAGGAGAAGGGGGGGGCTGGAGGGTCGAAACCCTCCCCTCCTGCCTTTTGGTTCTGGCTATGAGACGAGTGACGCAACCTGTCGGGCGGTGCTTTTTGTGTGCCAGGTGGAGGCTCGAGAGTATCCGCACCTGCTGGTCACCGCCGGCCTCTTTGGTGACCCCCCGCCCCCTCCTTCCCCCCCAACTCTGCTGCTCTCTCCTCCCTCCTTCGGGTCTCGCCCTCAGCCTAGCCCCTGTTGATTCAAGCAGCTGGTGGTACCACCTCCTCCGCAGCACGCGTGTGCGTCTGCATTGCTGTCCCCGCACCTTTCGTCCCCCCCGTCGTTCAGCCAACTCACATGTTTCTTAGTCCTCTCTGCTCTGATGCGGGTGCTCTTACTAGTGGACCCAGAGCCTCTAGGCGGCGTTCAGGGTCGCCAGGAGGATATATAGCTTGCCTAGTCTTGCCCATAACTTGCCACCTCAGCGCACGTCTTAGGCGCTATGGCAGAGGGGTACTCATCGCAGGCGTGCTCCGCGTGTGGAGAGCGCACGTCATTTTGTTGCCTCCGCGCCTCCGCACTAACGACTCCCCTGCCGGGCATGTGTGAACAGACCCCCGCGTGTCGTACTGGGAACCCGCCAAGTACGTCGCTCGCTTGCGCGATCTCCTCGAGCACCACTCGGAGGAGGGCGACGCCGCCGCCAGCCAGGCGGCCGCAGGGGGGGGCGGCGGCGGCGATGGCGCGGCCGGAGGCTCTGGCGGCGCCACCCTCGGCGGCGGTGGCGCCCGAGGGCGCATGCTGCTGCTGAAGACCGACATGGCGGCCGGTCACTTCTCCAAGTCTGGCAGGTGTGTGGTCGCACACGCTCTGCACGTCATCTATTGAATAGAGCAGGAGCTTTGCTGGGGAGGCTGGCTTTGCTGGGGAAGCTCTCGACGGCAGAGAGCTCTGTGGACTCTGGAGTGGAGAGTGCTGGCCACCAGGTAAGGTTGACCAAGCTGGACCAGGTTGTTGAGCCGAGTTGACCAGGCTAGTCTGCGGACATTCTCTTGTTCCCCACATGAGCGCGCGGGCTGCACTTCACAAAAAGGTGGTGGACCTCTGCCAGTGCACTCAGGCCGAGAAGTACTCAGTGAGTCATGAGTGCCGCTGTCGAGGTGCATCTGGCTGGAAATTTTAGCGTTGCACTCAGAATGTCTCAAAACTGATCAGCAGCTTGAGCAGAGGCTCCTTCCTTTGCACGCACTACTTTGCTATCGTGGCCTGCAAAGGTAGGGCCCATGATAGGGCCCATGATTGTACAATGAAGATAGTTTGCAGCTGCAAGAGGACCGGTGCTCTCCGCTGCTTATGCACATCGATCGTGAGAGTTCTTCTTGTCAAACTTGATGGAAGATTGGGTGCCTTTTGGTATTGCTCGATGTTGCGTGCAGGTTCGACCGACTCAAGGACGTCGCTTTCGAGTACGCTTTCTGGCTGAAGAGCCTGGGGATGCTCGACTGAAGGGGCGTCGATGGTTGCTCCGTGATTTGAGCTCCACATGTTCCTTATTTGTGTCGAGCACAATTTTGGAAGATCATATGCGGGAATGTATCATACAGGTCATTTGAGTTCTTAGGTTGTGTAGGGCGTCTAATCTGTTGCAGCAACGTGAGCTGTAACATTAGAAGATTTGCTCACACCTAAAATTTGAGACTGTAGTATTGTCTATTTACTTAGAATATTAGAGATAGTGGTGGTTGCGGAAGTATATATGCACAATAATACGACTACAAATCAATCACAAACTAAATTTATATATGTGGCTAGCGCCATTCTATACTATAGCTAAATTATCGCCCTGTTCCCCTGATCCAGCCTGTTCGGACAATGCAAATGCGTGCCTGGTGAATGGCCTAATATGCTTCATGCAATTGATGCTATATACTGACAGTGAGTTTAGAAGGCCAGCCCGGCCTCTTGTCCAATTGTGAATACAAGACTGAAGTCTAAAATAAATGCGCATGAAATGTGTGTGGCTGACACAGTGCGAAATGCAGATAGTTTATGCAAGGGTATGATGTTCACATTATCTCAGAGTATGATTCGCATGGCTTCTTGAGCCAACTTTGTTTTCATTCTTATGTTGCAACACCACGATGCGCCTCAAACTGATGACAGCCTGCATAGCAGATGGTGCAATGCGGGAGAAATTGTGAAGTTTTGCATCCTATTTACTCTCATTGAGACTACAGAGCATCCGTGCCTACAGTGCTAATCCCGCAACGGTATCAGGAAACATGCGCCTAGAAGAAAGGCAATTATATCCTGAATTTGGACGACGCATCTGCTGAAAGGGCAGAATGAAGCACTAAGGAGAACAAGTATTCTCTGACAGCTCACTTTGGATGTACGCTAATGCTCCTTGAGTTCTGTTCTATCTAGCTTGCCGATGTCCACGGAGACATAGGCTAGCTAGATTTGTCAATGATAGACAACTCAAACACTTCTTCTGGAAGCAGTCCTCTATCAAGTCAGTTTGCAGGTCCTCCTACGTGACCTCATCAGCAACTGAGCAACTGGTCCTAGGCTAGTTGCACAATTTTCTCCAACCCATTTCACACCAAACAAGTAACTACTGATGTTGCCTCCATGGAATTGTATACATAGAACATTTTGACTTGAGAAAAGAGCGTGACTGGAGGAAAAAAAGCAATGTACACATTTTATTTGAACTACTTTACTAAGCTGATGCTTGCTATATGGAATAAGACACAACCAAGTAGTGACCTTCTCGTATGTGCACTAGATGTGCACAGTGCTTTAAAGTCTAACTACTTCTAATGCACCTCTTACTTACCAACTACAACCTATAAAACAGCACATTGTTTCACAGAGGACATGTAAAGTAGTGGGTCGTTCCTAAGCACATAACTTTACTCGTGTCTACCAAACCAAACCTGGTGTATGAAATGGTACCTTCAAAATAGCACGTGCGCTCTGCTTATACCATATCAATAAACAAGCAACCTGATGCTAGAGCCACTTATTTGGCGGGAGGGGATAGCTGCTATCCCATAATCAGCCTGCAGAAGTCAAACGCATCAAACTTGCGCAAAGTTTGACGGACGTTGGCGGGGGTGAGGACACTGGGATAGTGGCACCTTGATGCAAGCAACCTCTTGTTGACGTTCTTGGGTTCAGCAGATTGGCTCAATGCGTCTCTTGGTAGAATTAATGCTCCGTGGAGACGAGGGGTCCTGCAGCGATCTCTTCTTTTGTACACTGGGCGTCCTCTGCAGGGTCGTCCCGTAGCGTTCCGTTTGAAACATCTCAAACGCGTTGGAGATGTCCTTTTGCTGCCACAATGGCAGGGGTATCGCGTGTCAGAGTGCTCACAGTGCGCAGCCAGCCCTACAGCGTGCCATAGTCATGGCTTCAGATACGTTTTCTTCTTTTGTTTTGTAAAAAAGTAGCCCGCAAACGCAACAGGGTGCTTGTCTCGAGCATGTAAATTTGCAAGTAGAGTGCTGTCTGACTATATGAGAAGAACCTGCAGGCTGTCTACTTGACATAGTTGTGTCCAAAGAAAGCCATTCTCTCTCTTTGATTCCTACGAAATCCACACTGTTGCTGCACGGGATATCGTCTGCTATGAGCTCATCTGAAGAAGGCGTGCATAGAACACGTCTTACCATGTCGGGGTCTTCGTGTTTGTAGAAAACCCTGACTGTCCAGTCTCGGAAGTTTATGGGGATGGTGTTGCTGATTTTTTCTCTTGGAATTGGGAACTTCTTCGATTCCTTCTTCTGCAGAGCCCAGACACATTTGTTAGGCCAGAACTTAAGTGTGCATTGAGAGCATTACAGAATGAACCCAGTAAGCAGCCTAAATACTAATACTTCAGCATAATGACATCAGAAGGCGTGAGTTGTAGGCTTACATCCCAGAAATAGACTCTGACCTCGCCCGTCGTAGTGATTCAGGTTGTCAAATGAAGCCAGAGTTGTTGACAGTGCCAGCACCCGGCACCAGAGCACACCAGAGCACAGATGTATTTTGTCAGAAACTTATCGCTCAGAGAAGGTTATCCTTGTGAACTACGGTAAGGTGACCAGGCAAGTCTGCGATCCAGATCTTTCCAATTTACTGCAGGCTCAAAAAGAAGCAGCTCCCAAAAGATATGCAGCTAGACAACAAGAGGCTTCTCAGGTTCGGAGGCGCATACTTGTCCACGGGATTCTCATCTCCCTTGCCGTAGTCAATCTTCAGGTTCTGGACGATAATGTCGTCGGAGGTGAATGTTGCTCCATTTCGCTGCCCACGCACAACCGACAACAGTGATGAGTTATTTTGGCATCTCCTGCTTCACAAATAAAGTCTGATGCGGGTAACATATTGTAAGCTCCAACGCTCTCATCACACAGGTCGTGCCACCTGGACACGCGCTCTTGTGAGCTCATGCACTACTTTCTCCACAGGAGGCTGAATTGCAATCGGCTTCATCCACGTAGACTCTAGGCCAAAGGTATGCCAAAGGTATGTGTTCGTCCAAAAGACAAGAGCAGCTCAGGGAGTCAAGACTGTGCACCACCACTGACTACTCAAGCCCGTCAATGTGCTATGGATGCCAGATGAATGCTGTATATGCTTTTAGTCAAAGGGGTAGGTTGCTTACCCTCTTTGCCTCGATGTCCTTCTCCGTAACTCGTTGGAAGTTTGCCCCCGCGCGGTCATGCGGGATGACAGCTTCACCAATAAACTGCCAAGGGCACACAGCAACGCCAAACATGCACAACTTGAAGGTCGATTGGCAAAAGAGCTGCAAACTGCAGCAAACTGCAATAAGGTGATCCAATTTAGTTGCATCCCACAAAGAGGTGCTGCTCTGGTACTTGCTGTCAATGCCAGATAGACATTGTGATAAGTGACAGCAGTAGGCAAAATTTAAAGTAATAATAGATGCAACTCAGGCCTGCAAAGACGACTTACTCGATAGGTTCTCCTAGTCTCGATTCTTCGCAATATCCTCTTTGACTCTGCAAGGGCTGGATCGTCCGAGAACTTAATAAAACTCAAGATGGCGTCGTCGAGCTGCCATGGATGTCAGAAAAGCTTTTTGCAGTCAGCAGGCGACTTTTCTCTGTGGCGTTTTGTAAGTCACTCGAGGCTTTCTAGGACTGCAACCATGGCCACCGGAGCATGCACAATCTGGGACAAGAAATACATGCAGTCACAGCCAGCCGTCACAACGTCTCCACGTCCCACGCATGCATGCATCCTGCCCAAGCTGAGAGATGCCTTGAGGCCTGTGTGTTGCGAAGTGTGCGCCCATACCATGCGCCCAAACCCCCCGGTAAAGGCGATACAGACCTTGCAGAACGAGTGTATGTCTTGCAGCTTCTCCGTGAGTTTCAGTACAGGGTTGGCCGCTATGATGGCATCCACTATCATGTACTCGATGGCCTGCAGGGATTTTTCACAGGGTCAACTGAACAGGGTCAATTCTTCAAAAAATTGAATAGTTAATCAATGAGTGGCACCACACCTGAAACCGCTATACATTCGTTACAACCTCACTCTTGCTTCTCCTGGTCCTTCTCTCCTCACTCCTGGTGCCCTCAGTCAAAGCACTGCTACTAGATGAGGACAAGTGTAAGCATACAAGACTGGCACGTGCCTATAACTGGCGCTTGGACTCAAATTGCAGAGTGGCAGCATCTCCAACGGTTAGGATACTGCAGAGAAGAAGCAAGGGCTATATTTTAGCAGCGGCAGTCAATCCAGCAATGCGCTGAGGATCAACTAAAGACCCCCATTTATGATTATTGCTGTTGGTATTTCAAGGATGGTCAGTCTGTACCTTGACTTTGTGGTGGGTGTAGACAGTTTTGTGCATCTTAAATCGACTCAAGAAGATTTCGTAAGCTGCTTCCGCTGGGAGGATGTACAACACAGAGACAACAACATGCAATGTCGAGTCTAAGTTAAGCCCAACAAAATACACAAGTACCTGATTGAGTCTTGAGGGTCTTGAGCAGGCTGAGCAAGTTTGGGGAGTGTTAGCAGAAATACTGGAGTAAAGTTCCAGCATGACATGATGATTGATATGAACAGGGGAAAGGCATGGAGAGGGGCCTCTTCGGATGGAACTTATGGGCAAAGCATCGGTCCAATGAGAGTTTATGTAAGTCTTACCATCCCTGTCCCTGAAGCAAATCTCGTCATCTACGACGCGCATTGAATTGATGACCCTGCGCCAGGGAGACGTTGGACAAGAAGAGCAGATTGAGATGACAATTTTGGACGAAGAAATGTCTGCACACCTGCTTGAGCTTAATGAGGACATAATCTTGCTAAGGAATAGAATCCATGGTGATTGAAAGGCCCACCTTCTGTGGTCGAAGCTAAGCGGTATGTTGCAGTTTCTGCTGTCCCGTGCCAAGTAATCAAACCTGCTCATCACTTACCCATGACCATGAGCTTGTGTACAGGGTCTGGAATGAGCACATGTCCTTAAGCCACCATGTGTATATATGCTCTTGGTGCTCTTGACTATTCCATTGACAAATCAAATCCGGACGCAGAGGAAGGCATACAAGAAGGCGGAAAGACGCACACACAACCTGAGCTGCAGTTTCAAGTGCTGCATCATTGGACAAGAAGCCTCACGAACAAATAACGCAACATTGCAGCTCGCAGTAGGCTGTCAACAGCAGACAGGCAGGGCTTTTGACGCGCTTACTTGTCTACATCAATGCCAGTGCGAGCGTTGGCTACTATGTCCCAGAGATAACGCTTTTCTCGCATGGGCTACACACAGTGAGAGAACATGCGAAGGGTTGTCAGTAGATAGTCCCTGCTAGAAGGTCTCAGACACGAACAGAAAGTGAAAGAGAAGGAAAGGTCTACAAGCTCATAATACACATGTCCATGTGCTAACACCAAAGGAGAAGATAGGGGAAGTAAGAGGAGGGCGAGGGTCCTTACATGTGCATATTCGGTATTCTCTCCAGCGCAAATGAACCCCTGCCACCACAGCAAAGAAAGCAGCATCAGGTGCCGATTGAAGAGTTTAAGGCTTGTCAATGCAGGATTCGTTAGCTCCCCAATCATGAGCGATGAGTGCAGATAGAGCGTTGCTGTGACATGGCACCAAATTCTGTCCTCAGTTATGCCACAATGTTTAATCAAAGCACTGGCAGGCTTCAGAAAAAAGTCACATATTACAGCGGCTAAGTAAGACATCTCAAGAGAGCTGCAGCCAGGATTGTTGTCCTAATATCAGATATTCATCGCACCTTTGCTGTTCTAACATGATCGCTATTAATATCGAGATTATTTTCGTCAATCAGGTAGTCGAGCACTTCAACTCCTCTTTCCTCATGTGTTCTGCATAGACAAGAACACACGGCTCAGTAAAGAAGATCAGAACACATGGCATTGCATTCTTTCTGTCCAGGGTGAATAAAACTTGGTTATAGGGCAACCTTCGCAGACATCAGGAGCATGAGAGAAACAAGAGAAAGTCCAGGTACGGCACAAGTGCTGGAAAATGGAAAGGAACGTCAAAAGCCTAAAAGATAGCTTACATACAGCATAACCATCTAGGGTTACTACATACTGCATGTGTCAGCACTGCCCTTAAATTACAGTTGCTGATGACGGAGTTGCCCATAAAAAGCATTTTGGCATAAATTGAACTTACTTCTTATAGTCGGGAGCAATTGCTGGAAAAATTTCATTGTCCAGTACGTGACTGAAAGGGCCATGACCAAGGTCGTGACATAGACCTGAAAAACTTAGTTGTGTATCAGAACCATAAGAGGAAGTGTCACAACACCCGTTTTTTTGGCAGAAAAATCATTAACAAAAAGTGATATACCCGAAGCATGCCCCTTACAGAGACAGGGCATGCAACAAGGAGAAGTGGCACGCTACTTTGACTTTTGATAGAGACAGCCTTACCAGCTAAGGCCACAGAAGCTTGGTCATGCTTGTCTATTCCCAGTTTTGGATCACACTTGGCCAACTTATTAAGCACTTTGCGAGCTAGATAACAAGTGCCCCTGGAATGTTCAAATCTCGTGTGGTTTGCAGAGTCGTAGACATAATGTACAGCTCCAAGTTGCTTTATGAACCTCAATCTTTGAAACTGTGGCGTGTCCAAGACACTGAGACATGCCTGCCAATATAAGAGATAAAAAGTAAGCGTAAGTCCACGCATGACTTAGGCCATGTACTTATGCACCAGAACTTACAGCCAACATACGTTCTGTTGCATTGACACGAGATTGTCTGCAGTCATTTCGAATAGACACAATGCTGTCTCAGTCAGGGCCTTACGTCATATAATTTTATATGACCATGCACAGGATCATTGAACTGCTTCCAATGAGTGACGACTTCACCATTGCTACACTTTATCGCCCCTTCCTCTGGTATTTGCATAACTGCGAGCCTGAACTCAACGGGCTTGTTTATGAGGAAGGTTGCTTGCAGCAGGTGACTGTATCGTTCCTCTGGGTATTATCTGCAAGGATGACACGACCGGAACCAAAAACAGACCTTCAAACATCCTCCTAATAATCTATTGACTGGCCACTGACCAGAATGGGTTGGAATAAGATGCACCTCTTAGTGCAGAGACGATATCGGAGCTGCGGAGTATCACATGCAGTCACGTCTAGTCGAGCCAAATTTGAGCAGCCGGAAAAGGAACTTTTAAAGGTATAATGAAATCAAAATTTGACCAGCCGGAAAGGGAACAGTTGAAGGTATAATAGATTCGCATGGATTCGGAGGCCGAGAAAGTTTTCGAACGGGTACTGCTCGTGCCAGGTCGATCGTGCCATATGTGATAGTCCGTGCCGTTTCGGGCTTAGGCACTGCTCGGCACTGCATGCTCGGCACTACCAGAACGAAGGCACGATGGTCCCGTTTAGAGCAGTCACGAGCTAGCATCACAGTTGATTTCGGGGGGTTAACAACTAGGTTCGATCAGAATCACCTGTCCTATTGGTCGCATCCGGTGCGTAAATAACTTCAAGTGCCCAGGACTTCGAGTTAAAAGAAAGCTTGGGGCGTAGCTGCATAATCTCGCGTTTGTTTCAGAAATTGAGTGTCGTATTTCTTGCACAAAAGTAGTCAATTTGGGTGGGGATCCCCACTAGTTCGTTTTACGTCTTTTCCCAGAGATAGGGTCTGGAGGAGGGGACATGTCTGCCAACCAGGGAAACCTCTCTGCGTCGCAGGGCGATGTGCTCCTGTATCACGAGCCACAGGTGTCGGCCCTGTGTGCGGTTCATTGCTTGAACACCCTTCTGCAAGGCCCTTACTTTACCGAGGTAGATCTTGCGAGTCTGGCTTCAGGGCTCGACGCTCGCGAGAGAGAGATGATGGAGGAGAGTGGTGTGGACTCGGCAGACTACCTGCGATTCGTTGCAGAAGATTCCGCAAACGTTGCCGCTGATGGAAACTTCAGCATACAGGTAGGTCGTTCAGGATTGCCTAGAGAGCTCTAGGTTCTTCCTTGCTCGAGCGTCACCACTTCGCTGGGAGAATTGACAGAGTTATCCATCTCTGGGCCAACAGCCAGCAAGTAGTTGTGTCGCTTTTGCTTGGGTATAGGGGTACCTGCTGAGTTGACGTGCTGACTCAAGGGACCTGCTTGCCTCATGTCGCCAAACAAAGAACTTAGGAATGTGCAGGGTGCTGCTGGACACAGTGCCCTAACAGAGTGTCCGGACAAAGTTTCTAGCGCAGGGCTGAGCATGGGGCACGAGAAGTGGAGATTGCACAGTCAGTGACGCAACAGGGGGAGGAGCGCTCTGGGGTACTTTTGTAGTCCTGCCAGTGTAGTAGAGCTGGGATCTTCTCACACTTAAAGTGTGGGTATTAGGGAATGCTTCACAGCCGTCTTCCCCTTCCCCCCGGGAGATGTTGCAAGCACAGCCCGGGCGTGAAGTCCTAAGGGGGGGGGGGCAAGAAGCTGCAGTGTGAACGGGGGCCCCCGAATGGGGTTGGCTTCCTTAGGCCTCAGTCGAGGTGTGATAGGGCACCAGATTGCTGGCGTTCCGGACGGGTCCAGCTGGCACTTGATGAAAAGACACGGTGGTGGGCGTAGTGGTGCCAACAACGGTCCCCATGAACACACTCCACCCGCCAGCTGTCAAGCCCCTCCCACAAATCTCTTCCTCCGTACGTCCTTAGCCTACACCAGCGAGGGCACTCAGGCCTCGGCAAACGGCACCCCCTCCCCCCAACCCCCCTAGGCGCCCCCCTCCACCCATGAAAGACACAAACACTGCACACACACCTTGGTCACTGCTGCTGCTGCTGCTGGCGCCACCTCGTGCTTGCAGGTGCTGAGCGAGGCCCTGCAGGTGTGGGGCCTGAGGGGCGTCCCGCTGCACGCGCCAGAGGTGGCCGCCGCCGCCCAGGAGCCCCAGCTGGAGAGCGGCTTCATCTGCCACCTGGAGGTATGCGCCCGTCGGGGCTTGGGCCGGTCCCGCTCAGGCGCTCTCTCCCCCTCCCTCTCTCGCGCTGCTTCTCCTTCGCCCTCCTGACTCCCCGTCTTCCTGTATGCGCAAGTGCCTGGCACCTTCCCCCGCCGCGTGTGTGCTCATCGTGAGTTGCATACTGATGGGTAGTGACTGGGCGGGCGGGC
>WELA01010075.1:27373-37662 GCA_009602735.1 Mesotaenium endlicherianum | reverse complement strand
GGGGGGGGGGAGGGGGCGGCACCAACGCCTGTTCTTGGTTTTCAATGGCTGCAAGCGCACCACTGCTCGCAAGGGGTCGTGTCATGGGGTGGCAACGGACAGCAGCTGCCACATGTCAATATCTCTTGGTGTTACTCTGCTTGTGTACATGCAGAATTACCAAGGATCCGTTCCTGGGGTGGAGGTGAAGGCCATCGACGCGACGGGGGCCGGGGATGCATTTGTGGCGGGCTTCCTGTACCAGCTGGCTCAGGATCCCTCCTTGCACGAGGTCAGCATGCTGTGAACATCCGCCACCTGGACTTGACCTGCTCACTTTCACACATGCACATGTTCTTATTGTCTGCTTAACTGCTCCTCTGCCTATCAGCACCACTTGATTCCTCATCGCAGCAGATTTTCATGGGCTCTCGCAGAGCCATCCTTCGGCTTGCTCGTCTCACCCCCCGCGTCCTGGCAATCATGACAGATGCTTGTTAAATTCAATCGCGGTGCTTTCTGTCCTGACAAGAAAAAGTATTTGACTGTTTCCTGATAGGAAACAGTTGTCAGCACTAGCTTGACTGCTCGTGCCTTGGCATAGAGTAGCAGAGAGTTCGTCGATCAGTGCTTCGAAGGATTAGACCTAGATTTGTCTGCTGGAGGCAACGGTGATGCTCCTATGCCTGCTGCCGCCAGGATGGTGCGCCAGTAACGAGGTTCTTGTGTGGCTGCAGAATGAAGACGAGTTGAGGAAGGCGTTGCGGTTCGCAAATTTGTGTGGAGCCATTGCTACAACAGGGAGAGGGGCAATTCCTTCACTGCCTGACCACGCTGCGGTGGAAGCACTAGTGTGATAGTGCACAGTCTGACGCGCTTTCTCAAACTGGTAGTAAGTTGGGTGCTAGCCTACTTTCAGGTCAGCAACAAGGGACACCCTTCTTCTGATCTCAATAATTAATGCCAAAACTTGTTTCATGATGTTTGTTGCACAGCGACAGGCTTTACATCCCTACCAATCTGGAAGGAAAATGTTGTGTAAATGTCAAAATAATTATTTCAATCCTTTAGTAGTGCTATGCATGTCCGATGTTTGACTCTGGCTGGCCTATGCATGGCATATTCATGGAGTCCCCTGTTACATTGCTGCCTGGCATAGATCTCATGTACCAGGAGTCATGCACATACACAAAATGTAGAGAACTTGCAATCACAATGTACCATATCAATTGCCTCCACACAAGTGTTTTGACCTGAGTGCCTGATGTGGCTGTCATTCGCAACATGAGCACCTGTGTGAGCAACAATATTGGTGGTCAGTTGTTGCTGATTGGGCAACTGACAATGAAAGTCGTGTATGAGAGAGATAACCATAAGCTCTTTATCTTCAAAAAAGAATCTGCATTCAAAGGTACGCCTTGAAAGCACTCTGGATCAAAGTGAACATTCATAGACAGTTGTTGCTGCGCAAGAACATCCACATTGCTTGAATTCTAATTAGGCACTTCAAAATATCCCAAACTGCAAAATTAATGCCTTGAAATTGCATTCAAATTCAGTCACCAAGGGCACAAATCTTGACAATGGACTGCTGTAGCGACACTTTCGCTGCCTATGCATACAAATGGGATAAATAGTGAAAGAATGCCACCGGAAACACAACACCAAATGCACAAAAGCGTACTCTGATGGAACATTAAGAGGAAGAGTCCAACAGTTGAACTCCTTCCGAGACATTAAATCTCTGTGCTGAGTGGCCAGCATGTGACCACAGATATCTTTCCTTGTGAGAATACTTGGTAACTGCAGACCTACGAGTCACCTGCAACAGAGCAGGGCTCAGACTAGTGCATAGGCACGCGCGAAAGATAAGACTAGTTAAAACCTCTTTCAAGGGGGGGGGCGGAATCGTTTCCGAGGTGGATTATAGATGCCCTCGGGTGCTGTTGCAAATCCAAATTGACGCGGACAGCCGAGGTAGGAACTTGGTGAGGAAAAGATGCAGGACCAGCTGTTCTACGGACAAGACGTGGCATCTCTCTACAGGGTCTGGTTCTTGGAGAAGGCGAGGCGAACAACAGAGCCTTGGAAGGTCTGCGCGTGCTTTGTCACAAGCACCTCCGTGGCCTCCTCCACAGAGCTGTACTGCACAAGAGCCTGCTTCTTGCCGTCCTTCTCAAAGATCTTGGCGCCAACAATTGTGCCGTGTGGCCCCAGGAACGCGCTGATTGACTCCGTTGTGACATCTGTCGGCAAGCTTGAGCAGTGCACCATGCGCGTGGGCGCGCAACAGTGGCGGTAGTTCTTCACAGCATTGCGGTTGAAGCGGTTCAGAGGAGAGGTGGTGAAGTCTTTGGTGTCGGGGGAAGGGTTGATCTGGGGGTGCTTCGAGTAGTTCACTTCCAATCGCTTTCCAAACAATGTGACCCCCTGTGGAGAGAGAAAACACGAGGATGTAAGGGATGCGTGCAGATTTGCAGGGGGGATAAAGGAACATATGACTCATACCCTACCAACACGTAACCAATGAAAGATGCATAGCAATGTAAGACGCTCTTGCAGAAACACCACTAGGGAGAGGGAGGCAGAGGGGGCAGGCAAAGGCATGTGCACGATAAGCTGCGGGATAAAAGCAAGCGTTGCCCTTCCAGATATGTGATCACAGCAGGGACACACTCTTGTTGAGCCAAAAGAGGAAGTGGAGGGAACCTTGAGGTAGTAGACGGCCAACTCTGCCTGAAGGCCGTCTCCCAACTGCACCAAGGCATGGTCAGGCTTGTTGTGCAGCATCTTGATCCTCACTACGTTGCCATAGTTGGAGAACAGGTTGAACAGCTTGTCAGGGTCCATGTTCTGCACATCCACAAGAGACAAAGAAAGGCAACACTTGTCAAAAGAGCCAAACAAACTGATAATACATCTGCTTTCCCTCCATTCAAAGAAGCCGTCGTATGCCAAGCATCGACAAGAACCCAGGGCTTCAGTAGGCATGGGGCCGGCACATACCTCCGGATCGAGGTTGGAGATCAGCAGATTGGCGCGATCGTTGGTGCCCGTGATGCCAGGTGGTAGCACGCCACCAAAGGCAGCGGCAGCATTGTTGATGTTCATCATCTGCGCACAGATAAGGTGCCGGCCAGGTATCCATCAGCTTCCTTCTCTACAAAGGGCACGCACAAGCATATCGAGTGCATCCCTCTTGCCTGCTTGTGCTCCAGCCAATATATTATTTCTTGGGCACAAGTCAAAAAGCCCGGCCTGGAGCACCAAGGTCAAGGAGCCAAAGCTGCGGCATGCCAGCCACTGAAAGCAGCAGCTCTGGCAGCAAGGGGCCACAGCCGTGACAGCCAGCAGGCAAGCAGACGCAACACTGTCAGCCTGGTACAGTACTGCTCCTTGCACGAGCGCCACAACGGCTACGGTACTCATAGCGATGAAGCATATTGCAAATATGTTGAGGATCTCCAAAGCCAGAAGGACCTGAGTGTGATAGGCCATGTTATGGGGAGGACCTCCCGGCTGCTGCTGGAACCCTGCTTTCCACAAGAGCACGCACACCGCACACAGCCAGTCAGGACCAGGCCTTGGCCGCGGTGCGTTACGCCCCCAGCTATGGCTGCACACAGCCCCTTGGTCGACGCATCTCACCAAGTACCAGGACAGGATGTTACGGCCCCTGACAACCATCGTAAGGACTAGCACGACTTGCACACGGGACATCCAAGCTCACAGACTGCCTAGCCCTACGTTGCGGACGTAGATCTGTCCCCATTGCCACGTTTCTCAACCAAAACCCTCCAGCACCACAATGTGCTAACTTGCAACTGCTGAAAGACACCAAGGTTTGGCCAATGTGCTACTTCACAAGCATAGGACGATCAAACATGCCAGTGCCGGAGGGAGGACGCAAATGATCAGGACCTGGACGAGGTCCCTGCTGGGCCATGCCGTACATGCCCGCTCCTCCCTCTCCAAACAGCGACGCCTGCTGCAGATGCAACGTAGAGCTACAGGTCAGAACCTGACATGTCAAAATAGACAACCAGAAACTGATGTGCTCAAACCCACAACCTGGCTTTTGAGTTGACAAGTTTGAATGACTGAGACCAAGCTGAGATGGGGAGAGAAGGCAAACCTGGTTGGAGCCCCCTAGAGCGCCCCCCCGCTTGCCCTGCTCTGGTAGCTCGGAGTTTGTGTAGTCCCTGCTTGCCAACACAACACACACAGACATATATTCCTTCAGGCTCAGGCTAAGCTATGACACAGTCCGAGGCTACTCCGGGGACAGGAACAGCAAGGCACCAAGGAGCTGACACCCAGCGAGAGCGCGCCTTAGAAAAGGTGACACCGGCAAGAGGATCAAATTAGAAGCTTAAGCTGACATACAAGCCTTCTGAGCACTGCACACTTCAACCTCCTCAAAGAACGACAGAAAGGGCAAAACAAGTCATTGCATCAGGGGCGGTAATTTACGCACCTGGTCCTGTCATTGTTAAAGTTGACCTGGAGCTCATCCAGGCTGCAAGGATCAAAAAGGAAAGAGTAATGACTCACAATTAGGGGCTGAAAAGATTTGGGAGGTGAGCAGCAGACGAGGCAGTGGGTTGATCCCCTAAGGGCATTCCAAGTAGCACGTCTTTGTTAAACACTCTAAGGGAGCAGCTCAGGACCTGCAGTGGGGCAAATAAATGCACCAACAGGGCGAGGCCCCTACTATCTATAGCCTAATTAGAGTGCTTCCTAGCCACCAACAGAAAGTAGGCAGTTCAATATTTGCAGCGAAGCACCTGCTGTTAAAAGCCTACACAGCCTCACACCCACGCTCTGTCAGAGCAGGGAAAAGGCCTTACTTGGAGAACTGAATGTCTAGAGTGCAACAGCCGTCATATATGTTACGCCCCTGGACACAGACACACACACATCGGTCACATTAGCCCCAAGTAGATACACTACTGCACTGAGGACCTCCAAGCCAGACAGGCACATACTGACCAACATTCGACAGCTATGCACCAGACCACAAAAGCCAAACTGGGGTGACACACAGGGCTACTGGGGCACACACACATGACCTGGAAGGCCAAGGCTGCAGCAGGAACGCGCTATGCAGGCTTACATGCTTCTCGGGAGTAGATTGAATCTAGCGCGTGCCATACTGACAGGGGCAACTATAACAATACATCTGATGCTTAAAAACCTTAGATGCTCCACCATTGGACAGGACAATGAAGACAGCAGGTCAACATCAAACTTTGCTGCACGAAGCAGCAGCAATTATGTAGTTCCAAACCCTGCAGGCAGCTGTCCTGCTCTGTGGTCTAGTGCGCTAGTGAAGAAAGTACAATAGTAACCTGAAATTCCAATGTACGTGCTGTGCCTCCCGCAGCTAACAAATTGGTTCTTCTAGGCAACGTGGAAATATCTTCTCCCCCAAGACATTCTGCCCGACACATCTATCAGACACATGCAACCACGATTTGATCTTCACCTGCAAGGTACTGCAGGCCTGGGCTGCACTTTGCTGGTTTGCATACTGCAGCAACGCCTGCAGGCCTGCTCACACAGACAAGGGAAGGTTAAGCATCTTCTGTTCAATTTATACGAGTTACTTCTCGGAAAAAGCATACCTGTTGCAATGACAATCTGCATGCAGGCTGCCCACACCATAAGCATACCATCGGCAATTATCGCAGTTGAAATACAAGTTTAAACATGTGAGTGCAGGCCTGTTAACCGTCTACGACGTGACGGGCAGGGGCTGGAGGTTTCTAGCAAAAATGTCACCAAACCAGAAAACCCGAACTAGGAGGGAGGTTCCGTGGTCCACTAAATGAATGAATGGTCATACAACTGCTGTAGGAACTGCAACTCAAGATGCACTATTTAGCGTTGAGTAAATAGACCACAGTCACCGAGAAGGAAGACAAAACAGCCCCCACCATTACTGCAACCCACTCGTGCTGCCTCCAGATAGGCCATTTGACAGTGATTACAGAGACAGGACAGAGAAAGGAAGGAACCAAAATAGCTAGAGAAAGTCAGGAATGGAATAGAAACAGAAGGGAGATGGAAATGGAAATGGAATTGAGAATAGGAATAGAGATAGATATCTGGATATAGAAATAGAAATAGAAACTGGGGAGCACTGGAAGGGGAAAGGGGCGGAAAAGAGTTGAGAAGGGATAGGGAAGAAGAGGAGAGAGGAAGCAGCTGACCAGCAAACTTTTGGAAAATGACGATCTTCTCGACAAAGCCATGAGGAGAGAAGACTTGGTGTAGAACATCCACGTTGATGGGATACAGTGGGTTGTGGATGGTAACTAGGAGAATTCGATTAGGCTGCTGTTCCTGCTTTGTATCCCCAAGTCAGAAAATGGTAGAATTGATCAACTAAAGGGCCTTCTGAAGAGTGGAGACACTAAAGAAAGCCTAAACCGGGATGAGAGGTGGTCGCCCATTGTAAGAACCAGCGCAACTTGGTCAAGCAAGCAGATGTAAGATGGGAAGAGAAAGCAACATTCGAGATAGAGAGACGTGGGCGAGCAAATCCCGTCAGTAGGCCCTGTCAACCACTCACAGTGGGGCAGGTCATGCAGAAAGAAAGATGACCAGTTTAATTAGTGACTGTCACACATTGAACATATGTACCTGATCTCCTCTCCTCGATGATGGCTGGTCAGTACTTGTAAGCTCCTGATGAGAGGAGAACTGCATGTAGACATTGCGGCCTCTGCATGCCCACATGTTTGACAAACAAAGGAGGATCAATGTCTTGGTGCAAGTACCCTAAAAATAGTCACGAAGATCCTGCTCATCAGTCGCAACACTCTCGAACCACATACGCCAAAATTTAGAACCACAATTAAACAATGAAAATGTTCAACCCATTGATGTACTCGTCAGAGAAGTACCACACAACTCACCTTATGTTTGGCTGCACTCCACTGTAATAATTCATCATATTTATTGCTATAGGCAAATCCACAAGCTGCAGAAGGGCCTGCTCAAATACACCACAGAAGCCAATGTCAGGAAACATGCGACGCAATCCGGCATTCAAGCGGTGAAGGCACACGTACACCACCTCTCATAATTTTTTCAACCAAATTCTGCGGCTTACCTGGTTCTTTGATCGTATCATGACAATCTTCTGCACAGCTCCAAACTGCATGGCGAGCTGGTTTAGGTCAGCCTGCACCCACCCCATACAAAGATGAACCAGACAGCCACTAGGTGTCATTTAAATCCGAGGGACTCAACTCATCTTATTCAGGTCGGCTATCGCATACATCTTACAGAGCAGACCTGACGTGTAAGACACCAAACATACCTCTGTTACTTCTTGGCCCACATTCCTTATATGAATAACTTTGGACGGCTCGGCAGCCATAATGAGCAAATTAGATATTACAACTCTGCAAATTGATCTTGATGCCCCTGAGCACACTGACAATTCCCCAACTTAAAGTTTTGTCGAAGGGAAAAAGAAAGAGGGGGATTCTGTAATAAACTTGTAGCCGTTTCTCGACTTGCCTTCGAGCAACCAGATGCCCAGCGAGGCCCAGCAAGGAACAGCAAGGCCAATGGTCTACGCGATCGTCGTGGTTGGTAAGGTCCAAGAACGACTGTCCTCTTTTGTACCATGATGCCGTCATCGCATGCACTTTGACCATGACCAGCATTTAGGGCTTTAGACGGACTCGAAAGTTGGGTTGCGATCCGATTATCGCATTTAGTAATTCTAGCATGCGTTCTCCTTATGGCGTTAAATGGTGTAAAGAGCCGACAATCTATTCCCCCCCTCTCATCTATCATATTAAGTACGTGTCGGATAATGCAGTCGTTAAACAGAACCTCGTGCCATGTCACGCCTATCCTCGTCCTTGAAGCTCTGTGCAAGATCTAATCCAATAGCCCGGCGGTGCCCGGCGTCTATCCGTATTTTTACAGCAGGTACGATGACACTTTTTCCAAGTTGATCCACGTACACGTTCGGCGTTAAGTTGGGCATTGAATTTCAACATCACGAGGAAGACGACAGCCCCGCCCCCCCCCTTCAAAGACAGTCTTCAGGAATTGGTGAGCATGTGTCGGGATTGCTCTTCTTCTTCATGTCGCTGCTGACAGGCAGTCAATTTTCACCATCTGTGTGATCTGGTGTGTGCTCTTCAGGCTCCCTAATGCTCCGCAGTGCCCCGCAGGCTAACTCATGAATAGTTGGGACAAATACGCTAGTAACGAGGATGGCTTATTATGTCCCATGCACGAGCTATCTTTCATGCTAGCCATGTGATTTCGAGCAGACTTCATGACAAAGTACTAAGGGCGTGAAGAACCTTTCCCAGCAGAGGACGCGTTTTTTGAGCTTCACAGACGAACAAAACGCTTGCATCAAGGCTTGGCAATAGACATAATTATCAAGTTGATTCGCAAGCGACTCACAATTGCCTCGATCATACTGATCTTAAAGGTACGTGGTTCTAGCAGCACCATCTCGACGTTACACTGCCCAGCCGTCTGAGCAAGCCTGCTCCCATGTGAATTTTCGCTGTGATGGGCCTAGCGGGAGGGGACGAGGCATTCCCTCAGTACACGCCTTGTGAGCATTTGCTGAAGTTTAGGAGGAGAAACGGCTCCCAGTACTTCAGAGCCCTCGAGACGTGCTTGAAAGTCGGCTGCGGGAACCGGGCCAGCATAAGCAGGGCCAGGAACGAGATACCAAAGTGCCACCTGTGCGGGAAGTCCAAGGGGCGCCTCTACGCATGTCTCACCTGCGCCGCGATTGGCTGCTGCGAGCCCCTGAATGGCCACGTCAGTGCCCATGCCGGCAACCACGTGTGCAGCCACGCGAGAGGAAAGCCCGGGCACGAGCTGGCAGTGGACATCGATAGGGTGGAGCTCTTCTGCAGCATGTGTGGGGACCAGGTCTACGACGCCGACTTTGACCAGGTGGTCCTCTGCCACCTGGCAGCCGCCCGCAGCCTCTTCGGGGCGGCGCCGTCCGGATGCGAGGACCCCAATGGGACGTTGGACCCGGTCTCCAGCCACGCGGGCGCCGCAGGCCCCCCCCCCCCCTACCGCCGCCGCCATGCAAAGCGCAGGAGGGGGGGGGGGGCAGAGTACCGCGCCTGGGAGCCCTCGCAGCGGGAGCGCGACGCCATCCGTGCGCACGCGACGCCGCAGGCTCGGCGCGACGCACTGCCCCTGGGGCTGCGGGGCCTCAACAACCTGGGCAACACGTGCTTCATGAACTCGGTGCTGCAGGCGCTGCTGCACACGCCCCCGCTGCGCAACTACTTCCTGAGCGACCGCCACAACCGCAGCATGTGCCAGCGGCTGCACCAGCAGCAGCACCTGCAGCTCCAGCAGGAGCAGCGGGAACGGGAGCAGCAGCAGGAGCAGCCGCCGCAGGCGCAGCGCGAGCGCGAGAAAGAGCGCGAGAGGGAGCAGCAGCAGCAGCAGCGCGAGGCCGAGCCGCGCCTGTGCCTGGGCTGCGACATGGACGACGTGTTCGCCGCCGCCTTTTCGGGCGAGCGTACGCCCTACAGCCCCGCACAGTTCCTCTACAGGTGCGCGCGCGCCTGCCAGCCCCTCTCTCCTAGCGGCAGCGGCTGTGGCACACCCGCCCCCCTCCCCTCCCCCCCTCCCTCCCCGGGTGGCCCCCTAGCCCTTGTGGCCTCTTTCCTCGCCCTTGTCTTTCATGCCAGCCGGCCAGCAGCCTCTTGCCATGGGCCCCCATGCACTCTGGGCGCTCCTTACTTCCTCCTGATGTGTGTGCATGCATGCGCTGTGTGTGTGTGTGTGTGCGCGCGCGCGCGCGTGCGTGCGCACGTCTTTGTAAGTATGCGTGCACGCGCGTGTGTTGCACCTGATCCCGTCGTGCCCTGGCACCCGCGGGTCTAATGCCCGCGAGCAAGCGCCTGCCCGCCTCTCGGGCGTGCGTGCCTGCCTGCTGTTCACGCCGGCCTGTATGTGCGCACTGGCCAGCCGTCCCCTCCACACCCCTCCCCGTCCCCTCCCATCTTCCCCCCTTCCCGGTCCCCCTCTTCTCTGCCCTGAGATGACCTGATCCGAGCCAAGCTGAGGTGGCGGCGCCGTGCGTGTGCGCGCAGTTGGTGGAGGCACGCGGAGAACCTGGCGGGCTACGAGCAGCAGGACGCGCACGAGTTCTTCATCTCCACCATCGACGGCATCCACGCCTACTCCTCCGCGGGAACTGCGCCGCCGCACGCCCGGGGCTCCCACGGCGGCAGCAGCAGGTGGGGATGCCGCCGCGCCCCTCCCCCTCCCTCTGCCCCCTCTCCCCCCCC
>WELA01010062.1:84899-116168 GCA_009602735.1 Mesotaenium endlicherianum | reverse complement strand
CTAACTACTATAGGAGATTTATTGAGAATTATTCCACAAAGGCCAGTAAATTGACTGACCTTACTAAGAAAGACATCAGGTATGTGTGGGGGGAAGAGCAGCAGGCGGCCTTCTAGACCCTTAAAGATGCCCTTTGTTCTGCCCCAGTGCTAGCCGTGTATGACCCCAGCAAACCCGTGCAGGTGGTCACTGATGCCTCTAACTTTGCCATGGGTGCTATTTTGTTGCAGCCTGCTGAGAAGACCACAAAGGATGGTAAGGTACGGCAGGAGTGGCATCCTGTGTTGTATGAGTCTATGAAATTTAATCCAGCGGAGATTAATTACTCAGTGCATGATAAAGAGCTGCTAGCTATCATTCATGTACTCAAACAGTGGAGAGCATACTTACATGGTAAAGCTTTTAAGGTGATTACAGATCATCTAGCTCTGACCCACTTTCAGAAGAAGTCCAAGCTGTCGAGGAGGGAGAACCGCTGGAGCCAGATGCTGGAGCAGTTCCAAGTCCAGATCGACTACAAACCAGGGAAGTTGAATCCTGCTGATGCACTCTCTAGAAGACCTGACTTGCAAGAAAGGAACTTTAGTCAGCATACTGTAGATAAAGTCCTGTGTGCACTCACTTCACTAAAGGTGAAAAGGTCCTTCCTTGAACAACTTAGGAAAGCCTACTTTTCCGACCCAACATTTGAGCCCAGCCCCACTACTGGTATGTGTCGTGCTACTACACTCGAGAATAAGCTTAAGGGAGGGGTCTGGGTGAATGGAACCACTTCAGGCAGGCTGAAGCTGGTCATTCCTAACGACTTGGAAATAAGGTCTCTCTTACTGAGTCAAGCTCATGACAGTCTCCTGGGTGGACATTTGGGGCAGGCCAAAACTGTTGGCAAACTGGCAAAACATTATCATTGGGAGGGGTTACCCCGGGAGGTCTTGAAATATGTCAAGTCCTGTGACCAGTGTCAGAGAAATAAGTCTCGGCACACACCACCCGGAGGTCTCTTGCAACCGCTACCCATCCCAGCTGGACGCTGGGAAACTATATCCATGGACTGGGTGGTCTCCCTACCAAGAACTGCCAACGGGCATGATTCNCAACGGGCATGATTCAATGCTGGTAGTCGTGGATAAACTGACAAAAATGGTCATTTTTATCCCCACAACTGTCAAAGTAATTGCACTCGATACAGCGAGACAGTTTTACAACCATGTAGTATGCCAACATGGGCTCCCTTCTAATATCATCTCAGACAGAGACTCAAAATTCACCTCTAAGTTCTGGAGAGCTTTAATGGGGTTAATGGGAGTCAAACAGCTGCTCAGCACAGCAAACCACCCTCAGACTGATGGGCAGACTGAAAGAACTAACCGAGTTCTGCAGGAGGTGCTGAGAGCATATATTAACCAAAAACAAGATAATTGGGATGACCTGTTGCCTCAAATTCAGTTTGCGGTCAACAGTGCGGTGCACGCGTCAACGGGCAAAACTCCTTTTGAACTCAGCCTGGGTAGAGTCCCTAAGTCTCCTCTAGATGTGCTAGGGGAATCTTTAACTCACCCTGAAGGGATTGACAACCCGGTCTCCCTCCAGTTAACTCAGGAGTTTGCTGACACCCTGTCAGAAGTCCAACGAAACTTGCACACGGCCCAAGAAAACCAACAAAAATACGCTAATCAACACCGTCGGGAACTGACATTTTCCAAGGGGGATTTGGTCAAACTGCATTCTCAGCACCTGTACCTCCCTGGTGTGGTCAAGAAAAAGCTTGGCCCTGTCTGGGTCGGTCCATATTCGGTGGTCCGTCGTGTCGGTCAGAATGCTTACAAACTGAACATGTCAGTTGACTACAAGGGTCAGCCGGTCTTTAATGTCTCCTTCCTGGAACCATACATCAAAGGTGATACACTGTTCACAGGTCTGTTACCTGTCCAACCGGGACCGGTCCCCGCTGTCCGGGACGGCAACCCTGAGGAATATGAGGTCGATGAGGTTCTAGACGCTCGCTCGGTCCGTCGATCGTCTAAATATGTCATGAAGTACCTCATCCGATGGAAGGGTTACGATGCCTCTGGGGACACTTGGGAATTTAAGGACCATTTAACCAATGCCAAAGGGGCGTTGAAATGGTTTCACCTTCGGGCGGCTGGGGCACCGCCCTAACTGTCCCTTCAGTAGACCTGGGAAGGTGACAGGAGGTCCTGTCTCAATATAAGTTGGAGGGGGATGTGACAGTTAGTGACAGTTGTGACAGGCAGCCCACCTTTAAAATTAAGTTGGAGGGAGTGGTAGTCTCTGATCACCATATTACCCACTCAATCTGCGCTCACACTCACTTGCTCTCCAACTCAATTTTTCCTTATATTCGCTCACACCAGGTATTCCACTCTTGGAACTCTCCCGATCGCGTCCCTCTTCATCAAGGGCACTCAGTAACGGCAAAATATCATGACTTCACTAACTGCATTGTGTTTATGATTGAGCAGGATGACTCAAAAGTCGGAACTCAAGAGGAAGAGAAGGGCGGAAGAGGCACATGCAGAATACTTGCAATTCCGTGGAGACATCGAATCATCTTCCATCTCCGCTCGGGAATCACAACGACTCCAACAACAGCGGGAGGCACAGAAGAAGAAGGAGGAGGAGGAACAGGCCAGACTGAGGCAGGAAGAAATGGACAGAAAAGCTGCAGAGGAGGCCAAGAAAGCAGAGGAGGAGAGGCAAGCTGAGGAGAAGCGGAAGCAGCAGGCTGAAGAAGAAGAACAGAGGAGAATCAGCAGCTACCGCTACACGGTGCTGGGCAAGGGCTTTGATCTACTGGAGGAGGCCTTCAAGTATGCCCAGAGAAGTCGCAGTGAGTCGCAGAAGGAAATCCTCCAGAAGGAAGGGGAGACATCCGAAAACTTTGACAAGTATATAGAGGTCGGCACAGGGCTCCTCCTCTACCACGATTACGCCAGGATGGTAGGATATACCATCGGAGAGGCCAAGGCAATGGCCCAGGTGAACGAAGCAGGAGCTGTCTCGATTCCTGGTATCTGGGGGGCAGATAGGGTCATCAGGATGATCCCCATGGACGCGGACAGCTTCAAGGACTCAACACCCCACAACAGGTTCAAGGCCATGTACAATGAGGTGGAGAGGAGGAGCTGGGAATTCTTGGCCAGAGAAACCAGTCAGCTGGACTTTGCAGGGCACTGGTACCCTTGTACTCTCAAAAAGACAGACGCTGCCTTCTTCCAAAAGCCCACTGATTGGCGGTGGATGACCATCAACATGAGGGACCAGCAGAATGACAGGGCGACGGATGAGGATTTCCTGACAGACCTAAACGGGAACATAGTATTGCCCCCTCACATTGCGGCTTGGGACCCAAGATTGGATGGAGTCAGAGACTGCATGAGCCAAGAGATGCAGGGGGACAGAAGCAGGGCCCGAGAGTCATTCTCCAAAGGGAAGCACGCTTATGCCAAATGGGCAAGTAAGCAGGGGGAAAAGGACCTCTATGCGGTCCGGACTCAGCAGCCCCCACCAGCACCCAAAAGGGGAAGGTCAGTAGGATATTCTTTTTCTCGGGAAGAGCTGGAGCAGCGGACAGAGGAGACCCCAGAAGTCTCAGAGGAACCCGGGGACAACGAGGAGGCGGAGTCGGAGGAAGACGAGGAGGAAGGCGAGGAGGAGGACACTAGCCCCGCCGTGATCCTGACACCTGCCACATCCCCTGTAAGGGAGAAGACGGGGTGGGCCCCGCCGCAACTCGCTCAAGAGGAGGATATCACTTGGCTGGGGACTGCCAGAGGACAGAGCCCATCTCCAGGCAAGGAGACCCAGTCGGACAGGGCAGAGAGGAGGGCTGCTCGGGAGATAGCCAGAGGCCTGCCAGCATCTCCCTCGCAGAGAGGGCATGTACCCTTGGCTCATGTCATGCAACATCCTTCCGGGATGCCGGTATACGTACCTGTCAGTTTGAGGGCTGCCCAGGAGAAGGCTGCCTCCCTTCAGTTTCAGACTGTGCAGGAGGAAACAGCCCAGTTACTACGTTCTCCGCCGGGTCCTTACACGGAACCCCCTTCTCTGACAGGCTTCAAAAGACCCCAAGACAGGAGGAGGTCTGGCTCCCCTGAGCATAGGGCCTCAGGGATATCTCCCTCCTAAGGGCAGCAGGCTGGGGATAAGAGGGACAGCACGCTGTTACTAGTGATAGTGTTGTCGAGGCGACAACATGATAAGTTGGAGGGATTGTAATGAATCAGTATACTGGTCGATATAATATTCATTTAAATAATATAGTTAAATAAGTTCAGCCTGCTGAACTCTAGTTAATAATCAGTCTGCTGGACTTTATACTTAATATCAATTTAATGACTTGGCCGGAAGTAGCAGGCTGAGGCCACCTTAAGTCAGCTTGCTGACACATTCTTTGACAGCCAGCTGACTTCTGTACTCGGTAGCAGCGAACTGCCTCAATATGAATCTAAGTGTGGTATGCTAGATGAATGGCCACATGACGTCCCTATGATGGATGGCGATTCGGGATGATGGGAGATGGCGGTGGATTTGGTTAATCGAGGTCCGACCAACGTGGTTAACTCCCGGGTAGGCGGTGCCATCGCACTGACCGTTGAACAGTAAACTCATTCCATGTACATACGCTAGACATTGCTCTCGAGTTCGGCATTCGGAAACGAGGCCAACTCTTATAGTATGGAAATGCAAGATTTATGTAGTCTGAGGGGCTCGCAAATTTGTGCGCACAAACTAGGGGTCCAATGTCACCTTGAGTCCTTGGTGTGATTTCGCTAGGGACCAAAAGGGGATGCGGACTAGATCGCGCCTATCTTGCTCGATTCAACCAAACGACGCGAAACTGGTGCCATTTGGAAGATGCTTCGACGCGCCACACTTTGGTGACTTGGAAATCTAGAAAAGGTCAACAGATGGATGCGTAAAGTCAACGTAAAGTCGGTCTTCCGAGGTTGATGGTTCACACATGTGTAGCTTGGTTTTGTACGTCAACCTCGACTCAATAAATCATGACATCAGCAAGATGGCTCACTGCATTTCCATGAAGGAGACTTCTACGGCATCATATGTGCCACGACTATTCTTTGATTATATTTTTCGGCTACATGGGTTGCCAAAGGTGATAGTTTCATATCGGGATCCAATGATTACTAGCAACTTTTGGCGGTCCTTGTTTACTTTGATGGGGACCAAGCTGAGTTTGAGCACTTCCTATCATCCTCAGACAGACGGGCAGAGTGAGAGGCTCAATAGAACTCCGCAAGAGGTGCTCAGGAGTTCCACTATGGAAGACCCTTCAGAGTTGGACAAGAAGTTGCCAGGGTTGGAGTTTGCCTACAACAACAGCATGAAGGGATCTACCAAGCAGTCACCATTCACTATGGTTTATGAGAGAGAAGTATATCATCCAAGGAACATCTTGCTCGAGAAGGCCAAGAAAACTCAGGTTCCTACTACATAAGTTTTTATGGCGTAGATGGCCAAGACTTGGGACATGGCAAAGACGTGTATTCGGAAGGCACAAGAAGAGCAGGTCAAGCATGCTAACAAGCACCGGAGGGAAGTGACATTCCATGTGGGCAACAAAGTACTCTTGTCAACAAAGAATCTACCTTTCACGTGCAAGAGGAAACCGTGGGCACAATTTACTTGTCCATTTTTGGTGCTCAAACAGGTGAATCCAGTGGCCTACAAGTTGGAACTTCCTTTACATTGGAGTATACATGATGTCTTCCATGTCAGTTACCTGCAGCCATACGTTGACCCACATGAAGGACATCCAGGACGACTACTTACACCGCCACCACCAGTCGAGATTGATGACGCCTTGGAGTATGAAGAGGAGGCAATAGTTGGCGATCGACGAGTCAAGCGAGGTCAATGACTTATTCAAGAATATCTGGTCAAGTGGAAAGGCTATCATACGGACGACAACACTTGGGAGCCAGAGGCCGACTTGACTCATTGTAAAAGTAAGTTGATGCGTTATATACAGAACGCGTCGAGGACGTCGCATCTTGAGGAGGGGGATGATGTAAGGTCATAGGATTGTAGATTGCATTTTTATGGTCATTTTGATATAAAACTTGTCAAATTTGGTTAAGTATTGAGAAAGTTTTGAAGTTTAATTGGTTGACAACTGTCCTCAATCCGTGGTGAGCGCGACCGTCGGATTGACCGACAGCGTCGAGCGTGCGTGTATACATGCCTGCGTGCGTGCGCTCGCACAAGTTCCAACCCACAAATCATCGTGGCAAGTGCTTTCGTGGCCACCTTCGGGTTCGTTGTAAGTAGCCTCACAGCTGACATGACTTGCGCTCCCCACCCATCCCAGGGTGTCCGAGTTGCCCATCATGTAAATGTCACATTGGGTGTGTGACAAGTCAAAAGACCCTGGTCGTCTGACCTTGACAGGTCAGCCTGGCCTGGTCTTCTGAAGTATACGGTCTTCGCGCCGTACCTTGACTTCCGTGATTTTCGCCACGCGTGTCAGACCTTAAATAGCTGACATGCTTCGATAGTGCAGTCAGCGAGAGAAGTAATAGTCAGTCAAAGTTTGACTTCAGTTCTACCATCACGCACGAGAAATGCCCGTTAATTGACTCCCGTACACATGCCATTACATTCACTTTGAAAAACAGCACTTCGGAATGCTTCAAAACAATCTTCCACGATAAATGTGGTAGCAGGCAAGCATGTAAGCACATTGTGACACTTCGCACTTTTTAAATGCTAGAGATGTACTCAAAACAATACTCATAACCTCGTATGACGAGCACGAATCCTTCTGAGTCCTCCAAATGAGGGCAAATATTGTCTCCGAGGTAAATTCTGAAGTCGCTTGGATTGCTGTCTATAAGGTGCAATTTGCCTACTAATCGGCTTCATGCTCTTTAAGGTTGGCCTCTTGATTTTGCTTCGGAGCCCCTTCTCATCTTCCACTAGTAGTCCAGACCGCTGATTGCTGCATGTTCTCACACCATCACGTTCTTGTGGGCAGGCCGGTCTAGGCACAAGGATTAATCAGTGGTGGGCAGCCATACCATTTGTAACATCTTGCATCTTCATAGGATGTGTAGCGATCTACGCCTTTGACTTGTTGGCGGGATATGATTCTTTTGGAGAGGTGTGCATGGCTCCAAGTTTGTTTATCGGCCAATGGCAAGGTACTGAACTAGCTCTTTCCTTTTTTAGAAGTTGGCGTTTCTTGAGGAAACGTGTCAATTGTACAAATTCAAAGTGGACGGCGGGCTTTGCCTAAGCCGTTGCCAGAGACCAGTGTTTTGCAAAGAATTGAAATTTGTTCTCATAAATAGTGAGGCTTTTAGAGCTTGTGCGCAGTACTTTCCGTTCGCTTTCTGCAAACACAATTCCAACTCTCTTTGTTTCCAGTACTGAGCAAAGCTCCCGATTGCAACGCATGAGCGATGCTTGCTGTTGTAGTGTCTGTCTCTGGCTCGCAACGAGATTACCTGAATATGCAACATGGTGGTATGAAGGGAAGATGGATCGAAGCAACTAAATAATCCGGATGTGGGTGCTACGTGCTCCTTGTGCAGTGTATCGTTTGTTTACTTCCATTTTGTTTCACGGGGGGATATTGCACTTAGTATTCAACATGATGGCTTATGTGCCGATGGGGGGAGCTTTGGAACGTCAGCTGGGCTCTGTGCGGTACTTGTACCTGCTGTTGTTGTTTGCCATCCTCAATGCAATCATTATGTCCAGCGTGGCATATGCGGCCGAAGTCAACCCAATCCTGCGATACTCCAAGTTTCTCTACGAATGTAGCATTGGCTTCTCCGGTGTCATATTTGCCCTCATTGTTGCGGAAACTCACACTAGTGGAGTGCAGAGCAGGAGGTATGGTTCCCTGCTTCCTTTTCTTCATGTCTTTTTTAAATTCCATATTGTTGCTCCTCTTGGAAGGGTCGTTGTCTGTAATTGGGGGCTAGCTGTGGTCAGTGGGCTGCTACATGCTGACGAATTGGTTGCTGATGACAAGCCCGTGTTTCCTGCTCTTTCTTGGAGCCCCCTGCAATTCACTGCTTACCAGATGTAGTCGCTAACAAGCCTAGGTCTGCAAGGTCTGCAAGTAAGTAACCACCAAGAGGATAGGATGGCGAGCAGTGAGGTGTGAGAGGATGCCCTTGGTGAGAGGGTGGGAGGGTTGGGCTGAAATGTAGCGAGAGGGTGGTGACAGGTGCTGGTCATCCCTGACTTGAGCTGCCTTTTGTGACGGTTGGGTAAGGGTGTGCAGCATTTTTGGCTTCTTCTCGGTGCCGGCCAAATGGTAAGAATCAATTTTTGGTCTGCATTCCAATGTCCTTGCAATGGTATGGCATTGGATGATATTTACAAGGCTCTGCTTTCACAGTCTGTGATTGCCCTTTCTTGCTGCTGTGGTGGCAGGTATCCTTGGGTGCTGCTGGCGCTCTTCCAATTTCTTATGCCAGCTGTGTCACTGCTGGGACACCTCAGTGGCATTGTGTCAGGCATTCTGTGTACGTACCCACACGGCTGCACAGCTACTACTTGATCTCCACTCGTTCACCAAAAGCACCCCTTTGGCCGGCCTGGTTCACGACACGTGCGTGCGCACTGGGGTGTAATTTACAACAGCCGAGCTTCTTGGTCTACAAGTGTTTAGCCCGTTGTGCTCCGGGGCTTGTCCTGCCCAGTTGCCGGCAGCACGCAAGCCTTTATTGGCTGTCGTCTGAAGGGGTTTTACTGAGAGACTGCCTGACTAGCCCCTCTGCCCTGTCAGCTGTCGAGGGGGGATCCACCAAATGTGTGCGCAGAGAGGGGGTGTTGTTAAGAGTAGAGCTGGCTGCTTGTTGTTGATTACAATGTCGGGTTGGTGTGCGCTGATGGGCGGGTGGTGGGGGGGGGCAGATACGCAGGGGCTTCTCAACTGGATAATGCCCTCTCCCGCCGCGTGCTTGTGGGTGGAGTCCCTCACTCTTCTTGTAAGGATTCTGTTCATTATTTATTCCTGGAGAGCAGAGGTCCTGCTGCCTGCCTGTCCAGCTACGAAGAGGGGACATATGGCCTGTCTTTTTACCCGCTTAGCGGTTGTTTCACCCAGCATCATACCCGGTAGCAAGCACCTCCCTTCCTTCGACTGGCTTGTGCGTGGGGTGGGGCGGAGTGGCGTCAGGCACCGGTGGTGAGACTCCCAGGCTTCATAGTGGGGGGCGGCAACCCCATTGCCTCCTCTGCTGGGCCCACTCTGCCCACTGTCATGGATGCCCTCAGGTGACAGCACTCAAGCTCTCACTCGCTGCTGCCTACTTAGCGGCTGCCAATTAGTGGCTTGTGAAAGTTCCCGAGGTTGCTTGCTGCAGCTATTTTGAAGAGAGCTTGTCTTCTTGGCCTCCACTGCAGGGGCCTTGCTGATGAAGATTGGGAATGCTTGGGAGACAGAACCCGGAACTTTGTCTTCCTTGCGGTCTGTTTATTGCAAGCTGGGACGTATGTAGAGCAATGGGGTAGTTTGCATGACTGTCATTTGTCAATTGTACTCTGTTCTTTTGTAATTTGTCACCAGCACTTGGACAGCCCACGAAACTTTGAGAAAGGGCTCCATGAAATAAGTGCGGCCAATCGTAGGAGGTGCCAGCCAGGCAAGTTGCATCTTGGGTTGGACAACACTTTGGACTTTGCCAGCATCACTCACCCTTGGGTTGCTGTTGCGACGTGGCAAGGCAAAGCAGGTCAAGCGGAGAAGCCACGTCAGCTGCGCTCTCGCGAGCCTGGGGAGTTGGGCAGCGCTATATGCCCGTCCCTCAACAGGATCAGGAACCTTCACAGCAGCAGCAGCAGCCGGCTGTTGTTGTGAATAAGCCGGATCAGGTGGGCCTACACTTTCCAAATCTCCCATTGTTTATCTGCACATTCCAGCCAGGACAGGACGCAATAGATTTTTGCCTTGGGCTGGCCTGTGTGAGGCTACTTTTCGCTTACTTTTTGAAGCACAATTGGTAAACAGCTGTGAATGGTCCTCCACAAGGCAGATAGCGAGGACGTGGCATGCATCTGTAGCTTCCTTCTTCTGGTTCCTACCTCCACTCCCTCGTGGTACTTGATCACAGCCTTTACAAACGACATGGCAATCAACTTTGGGCCCTCTGCCGTGACAGTCTTTCTGAGGACCCAAAACCACAGGACCCATAGTGGAGAGGATCCACGGCACTATACAAGTTGTGCATGCACTTCACTACATGGAGCTGACAGGATGTTGTGGTGACAGAGGTTTCCAGGTCAAGGGCGCACGCTCGCAGCCACGTCTCAACCCCCTGTTTCGTGGCGCCAAAATGCATCATCCATTTCTGCTCATGCTGCATTCTCACTGGCAAATGGTCCGCTTGGTTCAGAAGAGAAGCCTGCCCATGTAGGTAGTAGTGGTGGCCAAGCTAGAGGTGGGGGCGCTGTAAGTGCAGCCAAAGCTGCAGCTGCTGCCGCTGCCATCAGGTGAGCAGTCCATCCATTGCCATCGTTCCTTCTACGAAGAAGTGAAGAGAGTAGTCTGCAATGTGAGCAGTGCAATAGCCTTGGCTTACCCCAACTTCTATTCCGGCTTTTCCATGTTGCATATGAAAATTGGGTCTGACATATTTAATGCACGATAAGCTGACGACACTCATTGTGTTCTGCAGCCGTGCCAGTGGCCATGGTGGAGCTCCTGCGACAGGACCAGAGGTGCCCCAACAGCCAGCTTCACAGGCACACCACTCATCACTGCAGGCAGCACGGAATGACAGTGTTGACACCCCTTCTGTTTCTCCTAGTCGTGGGAGTTGCCTAGGTACACTTTGATGCGTGACGTCCAGTACTGCAGACTTGCTTGCTTGGCGTATTAAGTGGTGCTTCACCGTCCTTACGAACTGGACATTTCTGGTTTAGCTCCACACATAGAAGACTGCAAGTGTCACAGGTTTTTTTAGAACTCCAACGCAAGTACGCAATCATGTTGGAAGGTTTTGGCTAACAGGGAGGTGGAACATTTGCAGGTGCTTGGTTAAGAAAATTGACGACAAAATGGTACAGACCAATTGACAGTTACTGGTTGAAGGGCACTGGGCTGCCAGAGCTGTCTATATCCCTCTCGCAGCTGACATTTGAATGGAGAGATAACATTGCATGCATCATTTGACCGCCAATCACACTCTCAAAAAAGAATATGTATGCAGATTAGAGTTGCTCCAACAGGCAAGCAAAGAGTGGAGGCATGAATATAGGAGAAGCTGCCTGTTTGGTTCCTGTGCTTCACAATGATAAATCTTCCCTCCACCACGGCAAGCCAGCTTCCAAAGTTTCAACAAGGGTTGGATCGTCCCAGAATATTTGCCAGGCTTGCAGACCGACCGCACCCGAAGGATCCAACCCATGAGCCTTCTCCCAGCCTGCTGTGTCCTCTAGGACCTCTGTTGCAACGTCAGCACCCTCAATAAGTTGATTACTTGACAAAGCCAAGCTCTCCTCCGATGACTGCAGCCCGCAGTTGGACTTTGTCGCTAAATTGTGGGTTACTTGGTGTCTGGCCATTGCAGCGGGCATGTATAACGTGTCACCAATGAGCGGGGCTCCTATTGCAGCTAGCTGAGCCCGCAACTGTCACAAAGAACAAAATATTAACATGTCAAAGTTCCTTAGTCCTGGAACGCAAGGCCTAAAGTGCCTTCAATTTGTGCATGACACTTCCAGGCCGATGAAAGAAAGATGACAGCAGGCAAAGTCAAGTCCCAGAGGTGTCCACCATAATGTTGGCATTTTCAGATAAAGACAGCGAACCAGAAGCAGGAACCCTCTGCCAGTCACAAGCATGGCATTTTTATTTTTTTGTAGCTCTGAGACATGACCCTAGCATTTACTGTGAGGAAACTAATAAGCGGGGCCGTACCTGGTGTGTCCTGCCAGTGATAAGGCGAATGGTACACTCATATGCCCACTCCGCAGAAAACCAGCCGCCAATCTCAGCACCCACAGAAGCGGCAGCAGCCGCCGTGGGCCAGGGCAGGCGTGTACATGACAGCACTTGCAGCTCACACATGAACCACCCAGGCCTCTCTTCTGCTCATGCCAGGCAATTTGTAGCTCAAAATTCTCAATGATAGTCGGTAACCCGTCCATCTGAAGTGAGGAGACGCGTTTACAAGGGGTCGGCATGGGTCTCAACAAGAAGCGAGTGTTCGATGACCAGGGCACCGAAAGCGGGCGATTAAGTGTGGCAAGTGCCTATGCCTACCTGGAACAACAATGCGAGGCGGGTAGCGGTCACGGCGCATGTAATGAATGAGCCTGCCTAAAGCCACGGGTGCCACCGCAAGCGCCCTGTATGTCTTGTGCACCTCGCGCTTCTGTGATGTACACCAACAGCCCGCACACTTTCTTACTTTATCCACGGCTGCACCACGGCACTTTGGCCCCTTACAGATAATCTCCAACACAAACACTATTTCAGAAAACTAGTTCTGATGCAACTATTCATGCGTGTCTGCACTAGCCAATGTCAGAGAGAGGCTTTACAGCAGCAGCCATCATTTTTGCAAAGTCATACTACCCTGAGCATGAACGCGCTTCATGCATGACTGACTTCTTTCCTCCCGTCAAAGAAAACAGAGGTAGGTAGACCATTCAATGCAGGGTTGTAGCAACAGCCTATATATTCAGGTGCTCACACGTCGAGCGTCAACCCAAAATGATACCGCAGTAACAGAAAGCAATGAAAGAGATGCACCTGCAGGAGCATGTTGAAGAGAGCAGCAAACTCGGCAGTTTTGGCCATCACCAGACTGCACTCAGCAACAGCGCCACATGTTTAGAGATGTGCTGTATGCTTGCTGTCTGACAGGCTACAAGAAGCAGCGGCAAAAAGACTGGCACCTGAGGCAGGGGTGCCATGTTGGCACCTACCCCAGTTGGGCAGAATGGGCTGGCTATGCAGCGTCCTCCAGTGGATGGAGGGAGGGATGGAGGAACATGAGAATCCGTGAGCATACCAGCCCTGAGTACACGTGTCCAGCATGTGGGTGGGCCGCAGGGGCTCAGGCAGGGCCAGGGCACGGGCAGCAAACACCGTACACGACTCGATGCGGTTGCATACTGCACCGGCCACCTGTGCCCAATCACCGTCGCACGCAGTTCCAGTCAGTGCTCCCCTTCTATGGCCTCATAGAAGACAGAGAGGAGGATAAAAGGCAGCACCAAGCATCGACGTGCTCTAGCCCCGTATATTGGTAAGTCGAGAGGAACCGCGGCAAGATGAACTAAGAATAGGAAGGACGTCACTTTCTGCTCACAGGGACTCCTGAAGGTTTGTTGATGACTACATAATCGTCGGTCTCCGCCAAGATGAGCTTCTTCCAGTCCACCTCATAGCACCTGACTAACAGACAACCGCCCCCAACTCATTGTCTGCACATCATCAGGCAGGGTCATGCGCCCCCATTGCGATTGACGGCCGGCAAGCAATGATAGCAAAATTTTTGATGAAAGCCAGCAGTGAATAGGTACCAGAGACCTGAAGAAGCGCTTGGGATGCACGTGCACACGCATGTAGCCGCCCGCCTGCACCACCTCCTCGCCGTCCTGCAGGCGCCTCGGCTTGTCGGCTGGAGGCGGCGGCTTCGCTCTCTCTTGCTTCCTCATCCTCCCAACTTGCTGCTGCTGCTGCTGCTGCTGTTGCATGTCCCTTATCCTCCCCCTGGCATCACCTTCCTGCTGCTCCTGTTTGTCCCCGGTAGTAGCAGAAGCGGAGTGCTGCCCTCCTTCTCCTGGGGCTACTGCTCCTTGAGCTGGGTGCTGTTGAGGAGCACCCTCCACAGGCGCCCAGCCTGGTGACCAAGTTGGCCCACCCTGACGAGTCTGCTGGGCAGGGACCACCTGGAGTGTGGTGGAGCTGGACACCATCAGTGGCCGGAGCGTACTGACAAAGGCCGCAGGCTCATTCTCCTCCTCCTCCTCACAAACTGGAAATGCTGGCGGGTGTGTGCGCTTGAAATCTGACAACCTTGCTTCGTAGGCAGCCACAAGCAACGGGGATGCGTGCGCTGGCATGGGTGGAACCTGGGGGCAGTAAAAGACAGCACCGTAGTGGATGAGGTCTGCAACATAGCTGCCACCATCATGCCCACACAGGTGCTACTCAGAACTCTCACAAGCCTCCCTCCCTCCATACTCACAGCAGGCTGTTTTGCATGCAGCATGCCAGGAAAGGTTTGGCCTTCAACAGCTTCATCGATAAGTGTGAGGTGAACTTTGCAGCATGGTGCCTCTTTGCACGGCAGCTCATCACACATTGTAGGCCCAAATTTGCAGGCGGCAGTAATCAGATGGACTGTCCTTTATTGAAAACAAACTACACTCCTTCGTTTCCAGATGTGGACAATGATTTTGAAGCACCTTGTACACCTGCTCACGGTGAGGAGAGCAGCAGGGCTGTCAATCATGACATGGAGATGGAACAATGGCAGCTGACTACGAATTCAGCTTGAGCTACCGTGACTGCAAGGCTGATTTGAGGCAAGAGAGGTGGGGCAACTTCAGGACTTGCACTGTATTTACCTGCAGGGCAAGTCCAAGGCTGCAGCCACCACATGGAGAGCAGCACCTGAGGAGTTGACCAAGAGATGCTCCACACGAGGAGGCAGCTGCGAAGTATCTCCAAGGCATTCGTAATTGATTGCTCCCCTGCAAGATTTCAACATTTATCCCTCCAAGTTTCAGCCCTAGTAGGCAGTACTGGGCTGAAGTTGCTAAGTGAGAACCTACTTGTTGCTGTGTAGACAAGGAGAATCAGAGTTGCATGCTGCAGGCTGAGGACTCCTGTGGAGCCAGACTAACTTGAAGAATGAATCTACCCAAAGCCGATAAGAAAAGCTGTTTGTCACTTGCACTATGTCCTGTCGACATACCTGTCAAGATAGGCAGGCTGTGGTTGAGCTCTGGCTACTGCTCCAATACATCTCACATGCAGGCGTGCCCCCACATGGGTTGTATCCTTCATCCTTTTTAACAAGAATTGCCGCTTCCATAAAGACGCACTATGTGGTCCGTGAGTTAGTTTTGACAATGAAGCTGATGATGAGCACACTATATACTGGATGCCCCCGCGTAGTGCATTCTGCTGACATAAGAAGCACAATTGCAGCTGTGCTCGTGATGCACAAAGCCCTATCATGATTGGCCAGTACCAGACAAGTTTCAGCTATACATGAGATCAAGCTCCGACCATTGTTAAGAAAGGAAAATGCGCTGCCTTGTCCAAGAGAAAGACAATTGTCACTAATTTCTTTTGGCTGGACTCAAAGCTGTCACATAATTTAAAAGCTTCAAGTAGAGGAAATGAACATGCCCTCCTACTCTCTACTTCAGTGGTACATATACTGCACTATTAAGGGACGAAGCAGACTCCCATCGGCATGTACCAGTCGGCTAAAGAGGGGCGTGTTTGGCGAGAAGTGCTCGACCATGCACGACCCAAGGAGACACATGCACTACCAAGAGTAGGTGGTGAGTTGGCTCTCAGCATTAGCTGGTTCGTGCTTGATACCAAAGCATCCAAGCCTCCTTGGATGCACTGTGCGGGGGCGGACAGCAGACCATAGCAGAGTGTCGTTTCATCATGTTGACGAAACCGTGGACACGGTCATCAGGGAGCTCCTAGTCGTGCCTTGGCAGAACCAGGCTAACGGTTCCTAAGTTTCTGTTTTCTGTTAATGCACTCTCCGTCGACACTCCATATTTCGCTTCGCAGGAAGGGGGCAAATACGAAGTTAAAGGTTTGAGCTTCCTATGATGTAGCATGCATGTCTTCAGCACATCGTAGCATCACATTCTTCCTGCATTATACGCGTACGCATCCACACAAGCACATACTGCGGACCTCGTAAGCAGGCCAGACAACTCGCATAGTCAGTCCCAAGAGATCAGGAGTACCATCTAATGAAGTTCTCGTGGCGTACCTCTCCTATTCAGGACTATCTTCACTTATATGGCGTCCAAAGCTAAGATCACCTAGGTTGTCATCCTAGGTCAACGAGTCTAGCATTATGGTGGTTCTTGCTGCAGTCAGGGATTACGTCACGAGGATGCTGAATGAAGTCTCGGGGATGAAAATTTTGTTGGTGGACAAAGAAACGGTTGGAACCTCTCTCTTATCACCTGTCCTGGAACGAGGCACCACCCACCCATGTTTTTAAGGGGCATGCATAAAATGTGGAAGTGAACTTGTGACAGGAAGAAATGCATGAGCTCAATCTCATATATATGCTAGTAAAGAATAAGAAACGTCTAACTCTTCCATTAGGGATCTGATGAGTAAGGGGCTCAAGGCTTGCTGTGGTATACCAACACAAGTCTGGGGGTAACGTTCTTGATGGGTGTTTACAGCTTGGTATAGTAAGCTTGGCTTTAAGCCAGTCTGAGATTCTGCACAAGGAAGTGTTTCTGGTAGAGAATGTGGATGCAACCTCCAGAGATGTCATGAGCCATCTGAAAGCAGTCTACTTCTTACGACCAACAGTGGACAGCATTAATCATCTCAAGCGTCACCTAGCTCAACCTCGCTTTGGCGAATATCATATATGTGAGGACCTTTCTCTGTGCCTTACGTCTTTTCTAGTTTGACTAAAGCTGAGTCGAATTTGGAAGGAGATGTGACTAGTCGGGCGTATTCCTTCACATATGAAATTCTGAAGTTTTCTACCATGGAAAACTTTCTTCTGACTCTTTTTCTAGCAATTATTCATGTGAGCCGTTGTAATGAAGGTCTCTCTTGTTTGGGATGAATTTAAGTTTTACAATCTGGGCTTGAGTAAATGCCCGCTACTGATCTTGGCTTAGAGTGACTTTTCTCAATAAGGGACTTCTGTCGTGTGGTCTGCAGATTTCTCAAACATCTTAAGCAACAGCTCCATCCATATCCTTGCAGACGCAGATGAACATTGTGTTGTGCGACAGTTACAGGTAATCACTGCAATACAGTATGGCTGGAAAGAAGGGAAGTCATATATGTCAAAGTGTTGAACTACCCACAGAGCTTCCGTCTGCACCCTATGGATCTTGGCTGCTATACAGTATCAAGCGTTGTGGGCCGGCCCCTTAGAACTTGTCTAGAATGCCATGTGCTCCTTGGCCCATATGCTAATAGCAGGTTAGCGCCCTGCTTTGGTTTTTGTGGGTACCATGTCATCTGACCGCAGCAGCAATTATGTGGTCTACCTGCGCGGCTTCCACTTTCTTGTGACGCACTGCATTGCTTGATGGCATCGGCGCACTAGGGGTGTTGTGTAGCTTGAACACAGCGGCACTATGAAGAACTTATGGTCGAGTTCTTCCGAGCGTTTATTGTATGCATAGACAAATCGTCAAAGTTTGTTTGGCTTGTAGAAAAAATTCTAGAGCACGCAGCCATCACCACAGTCAGGCTGCACAGGTATCAACGCGTGGGCGTAGAATGTACCTGAAAACCTCCTGACCAGCAGTTGAAGCGCGTTCCTGTGGGTGCAGGAATACTATGGTGACGTGCTAGCCTTGGACCCGTACCTGTTCAATCTGAATCTGGCTAACAATTACTGCTGCTACATGCTGGCGGGGCATGACAGCCACCCGGGCATGCAGGCTGTGGTGGATAGAAGTGTGGAGGCTCTGAGTGCCGTCTTCCTGGCCCTCAAGAAGCGCCCTGTCATCCGCTTCCAGAGAGCTTCCGACATCTGCAAGCGCATTGCTATCAACACTGGGGTACCTCCCTTCCTTCCCCTCCTTCTACGAACACGGATATAGAGGGGGAGTCTTTTAGGGGAGGGGAAGAGGGGGAAGGAGGGAAGGGAGAGTGAGAGTCTGAATGGGTGAATGAGCGTGTGTATCAGCTCACATATAATATGATGGTTGTATAATGTATCTTTGCAGAAACTGATGTACGAGCAAGAGAAGCCGCTGTTTGACTTCAGGCGATCAGAAAGTGCGCCTCTGCTCCTCATCATTGACAGGCGAGACGATGCCGTCACTCCTCTCCTGAACCAGTGGACGTACCAGGTAACTACTTCGTTACCGCCTTGCCTGCTTAGCGGCTAAGCCAGTTTGTATCTGTCATGTATGGTTCCCGAGCTGACTGAGGTTCGGTCACCCTGGTCCATGCATCACAGGCTATGGTGCACGAGTTGCTGGGGCTGCACAACAACCGCGTGGATCTCAGGCATCTGCCACACGTTTCTCAGGACCAGAAGGTAGGCGCTTCCTCTGTGCATTTGCGCGTCAGTCAGGGCCAGGCTGTTAACTACAACGGATCGAATACCCGAGAGACTGACCCTGTCTAGGCATGGAGATTTTGGTCAGGTTGTCTCTGGCTGGCCATCAGCTGGAGTTTCCTGTCTGTGCAGGCAAGGCAGCAGGCTGTAGAAGCAAGCACAAGGGGGGAGGAAGAATGTTATATGCAGGCAATTGACTGTGTCTGCTGCGGGTTTCGGCATTCCTTCAGGCATTCATATTCAGTGTCATGCTGTGTGTGCACAGCAACATGGCCAGTCTTGAGTGCTCCTTGAGGGCAGGCAGGCTAGCAGGGTGAGCTTGTGTGTGTCTGAGTCTGTGTGGGTCTGGGGGAGCAGGAGGTAGTACTGTCACAGACGCAGGATGAGTTCTTTCGGGCCAACATGTATGACAACTTTGGGGACGTGGGCGCCAACATTGCCAAGATGGTGGATGAGCTGCAGAAGGCCGACAAGAGGAATAAGGGCTTGCATACGTTAGGTGGGTGGATTTGTTGTCCTCCTCCTCCTACTCGCTCTCCTGCCGTATTGCAATGGGATCACTTCAGGCAGGGCCAGACCGTCAACCTTATGGGGCTGCTGCTACAGGTGGCTGCTGCTTGTGCTTTCGGCCTTTTCTTTGAACCACAATGCTATATGCTGCAGGTTTTGGTGGTGGGGCATGACCTTTCTCTCTCTGGACGATGAAGCTTGTTTATGCTGTCCTGGGGGGTTGGGGGAGGGGGGGTGGGGTATATGGGGTGATGGGCATGTTCGCACACGTGCAGAGGACATGGCGGCAGTGCTGGAGTCGTATCCGGAGTACAGGAAGCAGGCGGGCAACGTGTCGAAGCACGTGACTCTGATGACGGAGTTGCAGCGCGCAGTGGATGCGCGCCAGCTCATGGCTCTCTCTCAGACAGAGCAAGAGCTTGCCTGCTCCTCCGGCCAGGCTGCTGCCTTCGAGGTCTGTGCTTCACCATCTGGCTGCATCTATAATCACCATGGGGAGATGGAGAAGGAAATGTGCTGTCTGTGATTGTTAACAGTGTGCCTGCCCCCCCTTACCTCCTCCTCCGCCTCCTCAGGTATGATGTCAGGCGGGCGCAGCAGGGGACTGGACTGAGTGAGGGAGGTTGTGGGCGTGGTGAGGCAGATAGTGATGAGCCAGCTGAATCAGGAGGAGGGCAAGGTAGCAGACGTGGACCGGTTGCGGCTGGTGATGCTGTATGCGCTGCGCTACGAGAAGGAGAATCCGCGCCTGCTGGAGGCTCTCATGGCCAAGCTGGCCTCCAGGCCCACCAAGCTGAAGCCCGGAGTAAGACCCTTTGACCTACCTGGCAATCTCATATCAGGAAATATTAGCGGCAACAGTGGACATTTCAGGGGCCATAAGGTTGTTTGCTTTTCTTTCTAGCTGCTCTGCTGATCATTTAGTTCTTGCTCTCTGCCTTCTTGATAATGCTTGTGCAGCTTGTGTACACGCTGTTGAGGCACTGTGGAGCTGACAAGCGAGTGGGCGATCTGTTTGGCAACCGCGACCTGTTCAACATGATGGCTCGCAACGTCAAGCGTGGCCTCAAGGCAAGCAAGCAACTCCTGCACCTGCTCAGGAATACAAACGAGAAGTGCATGCGCCCGTTGTGAGTAAAAGCTGCCAGCCAGCCCAGCCGTGAGGCCGGTGATTGAGAAGGCAACCACCTCGTGCTCTCGAGTATGTGGGCGGGCGCAGGGAGTGGAGAATGTGTACACCCAGCATCAGCCCCTGCTGGCGCAGACGGTGGAAAGTGCGGTCAAGGGCCGATTGCGCGACACCGACTACCCCTTTGCCGGCAACCACTTCCAGCAGGGCAGGTAGGTAAGCTGGGGTACCACTAGTACTGGTAGTTCATGACTTGACATCACTTCTCTCTGTCTACTCCTGCAGAAGCAGCACAATGTCAGTTGTGTCGCCCATATGGAGACACACCTAGTTCCTCTAGTCTGTCACCTGCTGCTGCTAGCTAGCTATCTGGCAGCAGCCCCTGACGAGGCAGCCCCTGATGTGCTCCAGGCCGCAGGAAGTGGTGATCTTTATCGTGGGCGGCACCACATATGAGGAAGCCAGGACTGTGGCTCTGCACAACAGCAGTAGCAGCGCCAACGCAGGCGGCAGCACCCGCGTCATCCTGGGAGGCACCAGCTTGCTCAACTCCACCAGGTAACATTGACAGGCATCGCCACTGTACCTCTTTAAGCACGTTGTGATACGCATGCTCCTCTTGGGCTACTTCTAAAGCATCATGAAGTGAGTAATTTCCGTCATAATCATTATCTGAGGCACGCGTGCATACCCGGCAATGCATAAGCTGGAAAAAATAATTCCTCATTCCTTTTTCTATTAACTTTTAGTGTTTTGTATGTATGGATAAGAGATGTGACTGAGAAGCGTTCTCGCCAACTGATTGCCTCCGTCATGACGTTGGTGCCCTGCAGCTTCTTGTCAGATCTGTGGGAGGTCAATCAAGTCGACTCCAGGACAGATCTTGATCAGCTTACATGAATTGAGACAAGTAGTTGGCATCGAAGTTATTCTTCGCAGGATACACTTTATTACACTCGTAGTCATGTCAACTTTTATGTTGTCAAATGGGCGTCATTTCTCAGTTTACCCCTTTGTGCCCAGGCTAAGGCGAAGGTTGTACAGGACAGTTGATAAGAAATTGACTCTTTGGCAAACGTCTCAACCACACTTCTCACTCTAGCACGTAGTTGAGTGTTAAAAGCATCACAGTGTCATCATAACCCAATGATTAGACTAAACTTATAAGGTTTGAATGAGGTTTGAACCTCGGCCACTCAATAACGTTTTAGTCAACTGTTTTGACTATCCACCGACCACTTTACACGCTTGTCGGCTGCCATCTAAATTACATCCGTTGCTTTACAGAAGTCCTCGTTTCTGCCAACATCATGTATATTTTGTCGACACTGTTTGAATTTATATCAGCATGTTGGAACAAAGTCCTTTTGATCGAGCTTGTGTCTTTCCTTTAGTTTTAGGGTGTCGTATACATTTTTTTGGATATGCGTGTTGGGCAAACTAACTAGGGCAAATCACAGTACCACTACTTTAAAATTCACTGCTTTCAAATTTAATCCAAAAATAATACCCGCGCCAGGTAAAGGTCGTTAGCCTCACGCACAAAATCGCATGCGACCGTGTCTGTTTCACCCCGTGTCCCATTTGTGTACGAATTCTTCCACACCAAGTCTCTATGTGACCAAGCTTTACGCACCAAGGCCCCCAATATCATTACTCCACTTGTGTTTTTCGTACTCTGTTTTTGCGCCTTCACAATCTCAACCCTGTATGTTCGAAAATTACATTTATTTGTCTCATGTCAAATTGTCTGTGGTATTTCCTTCATCTTTCTAAGCATGGTGCACATTAATTGAATTGAAAGAATGTATATAGACTCCTACTCGAGAAAGGATGTATTAAGCAATCTTTCAGCCTTCTTGCAGCTTGACTGTTAAGAAGTAGCTCTGGAGGTTGAAGAGTCGTCGAAAAATTGGTAGCGGGGCGGAATTGGAAGCGGAAGCTCGAGCCCATCAAGAGTTAATTGTGTTAAAAGGTAGGAGAAAGCGAGGTAGCGTGAAGTGTGTCCACCCAAACTTTTGCGTCCTTGGGCAGTTCGTGGAGGTGGATCAATAAGAAATGCGGTGGCGGAAGACTGTGGAGAAGTGGGTCAGCAAGAAGACTGGCGTGTCGGGTAGTGTCGCGTGCGAATTCGTGTGACACGTCGCTTTTTTGGCCAAGGCGTACGTGGACGGCCTTTACATGTACGGGTAGTACTTTTGTAACAAGTTTGAAAGCAGTAGTAGATTTTGAAATTAAGCAAGTTTAAGGTAGTAGTTTTGTAGTTTGCCCTAATTTTCTACATCTTCGTGATCCCTCTTAGTTTTGAAAGTGTTGTGCCGCATGTTGGCCAAGACATTGTTGTGTGGCTTAAAATCTTCTCAGACATTAAAAAGTCTCCTATCGGGATTGCCGTCACGAGCGGCGGGCCTGAATTCGCCGTTATGTCTTTCGGTTTGGCGTTCGTGGCATGTAAATACCATCCTTTGTCGTCTTCCTTTGTAGCATTGTTTTAGTTGGCGTTCAATTTGTATTGCAGCGAAGTTGCCGTTGTCGCTTCGCGTTTGGGATACTTTGTCATACTTCACAATTGGGTTATAGAACCAGGCCCCAGGATTCGACAAAAGTCGCGGATTTCTAATTTATTTGAAAACATCCTCTGGCCTGCTCTGGGTGATGGTCAGGGTTTCGAGAACATCCGAAAAAACTTGGTTGGATATTTTTAATGGCGTAATGACATCCCGGGACAATTATTATAGGAAAATAGGAAATTCTGGAATTTTAAGCGACGTGCGCTCCCAATGACCAGGATTTCTTTCGACATAATTTAAGATTTTTCATGATTTTTGAATATCCAAAAAAGCAAATAATATAACATGTAGTGATTTGAGTTATTATATATTAGTATGCATATATTTTAATGTTTTCAAATATATTTGGAGTAGTATTGTGTGGATTCAAGTGTGAATAGGTACTCTAGTAACTTGGTTCATGTCCTTTGAACCTTCCAAGGCATTTTCGAAGTTAGAGGAAAGACCTAGAAGAACTCCATGTGGCAAAAGTAAGATGTGCCATTTTTAGGTCAAAAGGACATGTGTACATTATTCTAGAAAGAGGTGGCAAGTTTTGGGATGTGTTGGGTGCCAACACATCAACATACACCTTCCTAGAAATTACTTATGTAGCAAGTATATAAACAAGAGCTAGAACATAGAAAGACATTGGAGAATCACTCTTGTACTTGCCAAAATCCAGAAATATATTAACTTTCAAGAAGCCATCTCTCTTTCAAGAAGCTACCACTTGTGTTCAAAGATCCTTGTCTTGAATAGATAAAGTATTCTGTTTTACTAAGTACTTTATCTATCTGTTTCACTACAGTGGTATCGGAGCTAGGCACTTTGGTAGCACAAGAAGATGGCCGATCCTCAAGACCAACAGCAAGCTTTCGAAGGAAGCCCTTCCTCTCCAAGACACCCTCCTCCAGCGCCGATGGGAGAGCCCACTCAAGAAAATCTGCAACAACAAGAAGCACCACAAGGAGGAGCACACCCTCCTCCAGCGTCGATGGGAGAGCCTACTCAAGGAAATCTGCAACAACAAGAAGCACCACAAGGAGGAGCACCGTCAAATCCCGTGGCAGCCGCTATAGCAAAGTTGACCCCACCACAAGGAGTTCCCGCAAATGAGTGGGCAGCCTTCCTAATGACCGTCCACAACCAAGTGGGCTTGGCCACCTATGAAGCAACCGTGCAAGCGTCAAGAGAAGCTATGGCTGCCATGGTTGCCCCTATTGCGAGCAATGCTCAAAATCCAGCCCCGGCTCAAGCGCCTCCACAAGAGCCAACGAGAGCAAGGAAACTCATCAAGCCCGGCAAACCCGACACTTTCAACCCCGGGAAAGGTGCCAACCTGAATTTATGGCTCTACCAAGTGGAGACGTACCTCGCATTCCTTGAAGTACCCGAGGAGGACTACGTTCCCTTTGCCGTTACCTTACTTAGAGGAGCAGCAACATCATGGTGGCGTAACTATCAAGCGGCTATATATCAAGCTATGGCGCACCCCATGCTCGGCCAAGAGCCCCCACCATCATATGCAAGATGGGCAGATTTTCGTGAGGCCCTCAAGAAGCAATTCATGCCCATCAATGCGGAGAAGATTGCCCGAGGAAAGCTCCACCATCTCAAGCAAACGACGTCCGTTCAAGAGTATACATCCAGATTTCACGCCCTCACTCTTGAGATCCCCAACATGTCTCTCGAGGAGAAGATTGACCGCTACATCTTTGGCCTCAAACCCAAGGTGGCAAAGGAAGTGGAGTTACGCGACTTGACGGACTTCTCAAAGATCATTGAAGTGGCCCAAAAGGTGGATACCTTGGATTTCAAGCACTCCGTGCCTTCATCTTCACGGGTACCGACGACGCGGGTGTACGCAGCCCCTTCCACATCCGAATCTGGACCCACACCCATGGAAATCGGAGTTATTAAAAGGGACCCCGCGGCTGCCCGGAAGAGTGGAAGACCCTCCAATGACACTTATGATGCAAGAAACCAGCAAGGAGTGAAAGCAAGACTCTCCCCGGCTGAAAAAGAAGCTCTCATGACGGCTGGACTATGCTTTTATTGCAAGGAAAAGGGCCATCGTGCACTTTCATGCCCCAAAAAGTTGTCAAAAAACGGACAGCGCCGGTAGGCCAGGAGCCTACCACCCCAAGACCCACTTCACGAGAAGGCAACACGCCAAGTGAGGTGGAGACCCCCGTTGAAGACGACGTTCCAGCCCCAATGAGTTTGAGAGGTTACCTTGGAGGAGAGAAGGTCCACATCTTGGTGGATAGCGGAGCTCAAGGCAACTTCATTGCTGCAGATTTTGCCACCAAGCACGGTATTACTATGCGAACTCTTGACCACGACGAGGAGATTATGATGCCCGATGGATTCTCCTATACTACCCCTTCCAAGAAGACGTACCCCTTGGCACTCTCTATCAAGTCCTTCAAGGATAGAGTAGTGTTCTCCCCCATGCAATTGGGCAAGTACGACGTCATCCTAGGGACGCCTTGGTTGACCAAGCACAACCCCCAAGTTGATTGGAGGACCGGTACTATCAAGATCAAGAATGACATCACTTCAAGAATCTGTATTTTGCGCGCAATCCAGAATATCCAGACCCAAGACATCCAGAAGCCGGCACACGAGATACTATTGTCCGCCCTCCAACTCAAGAGACTTGTGAGGAAGGGACACGAGCTTCTTTTGGCCTTGATCACGCCAAAAGACATCAAGAAAGACATCGAGAGTCAAGAAGGCAGCCCCGTTCCCAAGGAGATACAAGAAGTCTTAGAGGACTACAAAGAAGTGTTCTCCCCGGAATTGCCCAAGGGCCTACCCCCCAAAAGATTCGTAGACCACAAGATAGAGTTGGAGCCCGGAAGCAAGCCCATCTCTCGGCCTACGTTCAAAATGTCATACACGGAGCTAGACGAAGTCAAGAAGCAAATCAAGGAGCTACTGGAGCATGGCTTCATTCGACCTAGCAAGTCGCCATTTGGAGCCCCGGTGCTATTTGTCAAGAAGAAAGATGGTACCTTGAGGATGTGTGTGGACTATCGCGCCCTCAACAAGATCACCATCAAGAATCGATACCCGCTGCCGCGCATGGATGAGCTCATGGACCGGCTGGTTGGAGCCAAGTACTTCACGAAGATTGACTTACGGAGCGGCTACCACCAGATTCGCATCGCAGAACCGGACATAGAGAAGACGGCATTCAGGACAAGATATGGACATTTTGAGTTCATGGTCCTGCCATTTGGACTCACCAACGCGCCAGCAACTTTCATGACTATGATGAACACCATATTTCAGCCCATGTTGGACAGATTTGTGGTGGTATTCATCGATGACATCCTTATCTACAGCAAGACCCTTGAAGAGCATGCGAGACACTTGAAAGAAGTCCTTGAAGTATTGAAGCAAAACAAGCTATTTGCGAAGGAGTCAAAGTGCGAGTTTGCCAAACAAGAAGTGGAGTTCCTAGGTCTCCACGTGACTGCTGATGGCATCAAGATGGACCCCAAGAAGACCACGGTGGTGGAGGAATGGCCAACCCCCACGACCAAGAAAGAACTCCAGTCATTCTTGGGATTTGCCAATTGGTACAGAAAATTCATCCAAGGCTTCTCGCACATAGCAGCCCCCCTGACAGATCTACTCAAGAAGGACAGGCTATATACATGGACCGAGAAAGAGGAAGAGGCATTTCAAGAGTTAAAGCGAAGATTGACCACATCCCCGGTGCTCACACTCCCAAGTCCAAACCCAGATTGGCCCTTCCACGTCATCACCGATGCATCTTCCTATGCAATAGGAGCAATCCTGCTTCAAGACCAAGGCAAGGGACTGCAGCCCATCGCCTACGAGTCAAGGAAGCTAAATCCAGCCGAGCAAAATTATACAACCACGGAGCGAGAGGCATTGGCGATTGTACATGCCTTGAAGGTTTGGCGCTGCTACGTTGAAGGACGCAAAGTACTGGTCACCACGGACCACGAGGCGTTAAAGCACCTCCAAACGCAGCCGTATCTCTCAAGGAGACAAGCAAGATGGAGCGGATACTTGCAACAATACAACATCACGATTCAGTACCAGCCCGGCAAGACAAACCCGGCTGACCCCCTCTCAAGACTGCAATTAAATGCAGTGATGGTATCCCTGAAGACAGATCTGGAAGCTCGATTTTCAGCCGCCTATGAAAGAGACCCTTACTACAAGAACGGAGAAGCAGCCTTGGACCCATGCAAGAAGCAAGAAGGCAATTATTGGGTGAGGCAAGATACGGGCCAGAGATGTGTTCCTAATGACTTAGACCTCCGGCTCTTGCTTCTACGAGAAGCACACGACAACCCTCTTGGAGGACACTTTGGAATCCTAAGGACCACGGGCGTTCTAGCTAGGACTTATTGTTGGCCAGGCATGTCTAAGCAAGTCAAGGAGTACTGCAGGAGCTGTGACACATGCCAAAGAATCAAGCCATCATCGCAAAAGGCGGGAGGACTCCTCCAACCACTACCAATCCCCGAAAGACAATGGACGGACATCTCAATGGACCTTATCGTGGACTTGCCCGTGACACCTCGAGGCCATAATGCAATACTCACGGCGGTGGACAGACTTACCAAGATGGCTCATTTTATTCCCACGACGACTAAGGCTACAGCACCACAACTTGCAAGACTCATCTTTGACAACATCTTCCGACTCCATGGACTACCATCAAGAATTGTGTCAGATAGAGATCCAAGATTCACAAGCCATTTCTGGAAAAATCTCTTCAAGAACTTGGGTACATCGCTGGATATGTCTACTGCCTACCACCCACAATCAGATGGGCAAACCGAGCGTATGAATCGTACCCTAAAGACCTCTCTAAAGGCCTACGTGTCTACCCTCGAGCAAGACTGGGACATGTACTTGACCCCCCTCGAGTTTGCCTACAACAACACTACGCAGGCCTCTACCCAAGAGTCCCCATTCTTCCTCAACTATGGCTTCCATCCGACCACGCCACTGAGCTTCACGGCTGGCCATGATGAAGTACCTGCAGCCACAGATTTTATGGAGACATTAGAAGCAGCCCTTACAGCAGCGAAGAAAGCTCTACAACACGCGCAAGATGCTCAAGCAAGAGTGGCGAACAGATCCAGAAGAGAAATTACGTACAGAGTGGGTGACAACGTGTTACTATCATCCAAGAACATTTCCCTGAACAACAGGCCTGCCGGCAGCAAGTTCTCTCCCAAGTATTTGGGACCCTTCAAGATTATCCAGCAAGTCAACCCCGTTGCTTTCAAGCTAGAACTTCCCCAGACTATGCACATCGACCCCGTATTCCACGCTTCCCTCTTCAAGCCATATGTGCAACCCGACAACAAGTTCCCAGGACGTGTGACAACCCCACCAGCCCCAACAATAGTGGATGATCATTTGGAGTACGAAGTGGAAGACATAGTGGCTATGAGAAATTTCAGGAGACAGCAGCAATACTTGATCAAGTGGAAAGGATATCCAGATTCGGAGAATAGTTGGGTGGCGGCGCACTACCTTGACAAAGTTCAGAGAAAGTTGAAGCGCTTCCATGCCGCCAACCCCCATCTTGGACCAGCCCCAAGTCTCTCTACTAGAAGCCCGAAGACTTCAGGGAGGCAGCCTGCCACCATCAAGAAGCAGCAGAAGACCCCTTGGAGGCAGCCTGCAAGAACAAGAAAGAGGAAAAATTGACATTAGACACTCTTCTCTTCTCGCAGTTTCTGGACAGAAAACTAAAACTGCTACTGGTAATAGGTCTCTGCATAATAAATTCTGAAAATTTACCTGGCTGTAGTCCATGAGTAGCCGGTCATTTAGAGTCCAAGTTTGCTCAATTTGGAGCACTGGTGAGAGAGATATGATGCTCTAAGTAGAAGGGGGTCAGGCTGCTGGCATTGTTAGGGCAGAATATGCCTTCTGACATTGTGCCCTCCCCTGAACTTGGAATGCTCTGAAACTCAAGACTCTGGTAGAACATCTTACAGCGCCCAGTTTGAGACTTAGTTTGCAGAATTTGGAGAAGTATAGAAGGACTTATGATTTTCAGAAGTTTCTGCACAGATTTGGAGGAGTGCCTACTCTCTCAGCTCTCAACGACACTCCAGAAATGAGAATGCTCTCAAATTTGGTGACCCGGTAGAGTTCTCCGACGCGGTCCGTCTGGCACTCGAATTTTCAGATTTGGAGCAGTTCTGTGGCCGCAATGAATTTTTGAGTTCGTGGCAGATTCTAAGCCAACTTGTACAATTTTCTTGATCATTAAGGAGTAGGCTAGCCAATAAGGTCACACCACCTACGACCTTGCCTAGTCTACCTTACATGTGTAGCACCTGACTTGGCGCCTTTGACTAGTCCTCTTCACATGTGTGGCATCTGACTTGAAACTGTTGACTAGTTTGCTCCACATGTGTAAGACCTGACTTGACGCGCCGAGACGTCGCGTTTTCTATCGGGGGGGTGATGTAGTGATTTGAGTTATTATATATTAGTATGCATATATTTTAATGTTTTCAAATATATTTGGAGTAGTATTGTGTGGAGTCAAGTGTGAATAGGTACTCTAGTAACTTGGTTCATGTCCTTTGAACCTTCCAAGGCATTTTCGAAGTTAGAGGAAAGACCTAGAAGAACTCCATGTGGCAAAAGTCAAATGTGCCATTTTTAGGTCAAAAGGACATGTGTACATTATTCTAGAAAGAGGTGGCAAGTTTTGGGATGTGTTGGGTGCCAACACATCAACATACACCTTCCTAGAAATTACTTATGTAGCAAGTATATAAACAAGAGCTAGAACATAGAAAGACATTGGAGAATCACTCTTGTACTTGCCAAAATCCAGAAATATATTAACTTTCAAGAAGCCATCTCTCTTTCAAGAAGCTACCACTTGTGTTCAAAGATCCTTGTCTTGAATAGATAAAGTATTCTGTTTTACTAAGTACTTTATCTATCTGTTTCACTACATAACATCTATCTCGAAGCCTGGGGCCTAATTAAAACACCTCATGCCGGCTGCGAGAGGGCCTCCCTTTTAGACTTGACAGATTATCAGAAGGGTGACGGGCTCCCTTCTCGCGTCTCCCTTTCACTGAACGCTTCCAATGAGGTGCGCGATGGTGACTGGCCGACTCTTCGTGGGCCTCGCCTTGAGGCCCAGCGTTGTTGGTATGGGCGCTGTCTCTTAGGTTGGCGGCGTCGAGACGAGAATGGCGGACTGCTAGGGGATTGAAGGGATTGAGAGGGCAAGGGATACTTCACGGGAGCTTCATTATTGTCTTGGAACATGCTCCAATATTTGTGGGAGTTTTGTCACTCGCAAAGATTCTCACACAGAAGGTGGGGTTCCACACTCATCGCAAGGCAGGCTTAGTGTGCACCTTTTGCGCAGCGACGGTACTTTACAAGCGAGTGATGTATGTCATGTGATGGGAGGGCCTTCGCACAGCCAACGCTGCCGTGGCCTTCGGAGTGTGACGATCAGAACAGCCAGTGAAAAAAGAAACTTCTAGGCATGCAATGACAGCTGACTTGCACATTGGCAGGTGTACATCACCATGCAGTATCTGAGACCACAGCTATGTCAACAGCCGCAATATATTTATATGGTTTCAATAAATTCTTAGACAAGATCCATCAATGCTAGACTTCACACTAATTTCCTGCTTTAACAGGTAGCAGGATGCATGCAGAAAGAAATGCAAAGGTAATGCATGCGGGGACAACACATAGAAGGGGGTATTTCTATAGCTTATGTGCCACAATGGCCCTGTGCCTTGGAGAACATTCTACTTGCTTTGGAGCCTCGAAGCCTTGGTCCACAATAGCTTCCTCTATCGGAAATGTCCGGTAGTCGTCAAAGTATGGCTCCGTGGCCTTGAACTGCAGAGAACCAATTCCAGTAGAATCTTCTGAGATGACAAACCTGGACCAACAGCTTTGGTGTAACATGTGACATCCTCATTCCTCACAATCAGCTCCATGCATGGATATTGTTATTATACAACGAAGTACTACATCACTGCTTCATCAAGTAAAAGCTGGTGAATAGACAGGCCCACTTGTTGAACCATGTCCAGCATACTGATTCCTCTACGTACTTCAAGCACCAACTACTTGCGCAACCAACAACAGACTGTCAAATCAATCACAGATGCTCCAACATACAGCATAAGAAGCCCGTTGATGTAGCATAGAGCACTGACAGCATAAAAAGAAGCCCCCAGTGCCAGCACTCACCGCTGTGAAGGCAAACACATTGTTGACCATCCTATGGAGGAAGGGTGAATTTGGATTCATCTCCATAATTGCAAAAGCACCTCCTGGTTTAAGAATCCTGTAAGCCTCTTGTATAATCTGCCATGCTCACATTCGTTGTTAGAAAGAGCAGCTGAGCAGAAATGCCGCAGTTCTGCACCAGATTAAATTCAAAGCATCAAGGGGCAGGTACAATCCAGGGAGCATGCATCTTGCAGGTCACAATTCACCTGCTTCGTGGCAGTGCGCGGTAGCTCGTGGCAGACCAGGCACATGGACACAAGGTCAGCCGATTCTGCAGGCAACCCAGTGGCCTCTCCAGCAGCGTGCACGAAGGTCACTGCTGAGAGCTCCTTCTGCACATACCATGTACCCCAGTCACTCGATGCCTTCTTGACATGGCAGCTGATGTGCACATTGACACGGGCCACAGAGAGTCCTCCAGAGCTTGGTGCCAAGCAAACAGAAGGACTTAGGAGATCTCAGCAGCACAGTGGGAACCATTACCCACCCACCCCCCAAATACCCCCCCCCC
>WELA01010062.1:861-67912 GCA_009602735.1 Mesotaenium endlicherianum | reverse complement strand
GGGGGGGGGGGGGGGGGTGCTCTTGTGCCGTCCATGCCTCACATACTATACTCCAAATTAGAAGGACCACTAAGAGTGAACCCACAATATAATCAGCAGTCCATATTCTCCCCAGGCTCACAATTTTCTCAACATTCTAGAGTGAACCTCACAGGATAAAAGCCTGACAATCCTTACACCGGAAACATGCCGAGGTGGCTGGCAGACAAATAAAATAAGTGGCACTTGTTTATTATACATTTAACGTGCAAATAAGAGAAACAGAGAGCACCAACTCTCAAAGGTAGGACAATTCACCAGGCGACAGAAATGGAAGATTTACCAGCAAGTCTGCACTTGGCAGGTGGCCACACGGCGCATTTCCCACGAAGTAAACACTTGTTTCATCTCCTAATTGCCCAGCCAGGGCTTGCTCTGCACACTGCGTAATACACAACACTAGCTTCTGACATGGGTTCGTGATTTTCTCCACCTAGGAAGCCACAGATGGCAGCCAGTTACCAAAATACTCACATAGCAACTCAAAACCTTCTTGCTTCATCCGACTGAGGCCTTGAAAGGGATTGCAATCAAGTCATAAGCACATCATAATCTCCTCAAGGAGTGCCACATCATTAGTAGGAGGAATAGATGTACCTCTCGCATGGTGTTCTCAGATCCAAGAACCTTCTCCGGAAAATGCCAAATGGATTCGCTTGATGAAACACTGGAAAGCTTGCCGCGGACAAGCAAGTATAGGCGCTTGTCAAGGGCTCTTTGCAAAGACCTGAATAAGAGCACCGTGAAAGACCCAACAATCAAAATGAGCTCCCAGGTTCAGCTCCTGATTCCCCTCTCTTCTGTCGATAGATGCTAATAGACCACTGTCAAACTAGTGGGCAGTACCTGGCGCTGAAGGTCTTGGAAACGAGGTTCATCTCTGTCCTTCACTTGTTCTATGCTTTACCAAGCTTTGGTAGTCAAAGTTCTACTTCCTGCGACACCTATAATGACAGAAGCTTGTGCCTGCTAGTACTACTTGCTGCCACGTGAGTTGCCCCAAGGCAGCACCAGGTACAGAGAAAAATTGTGACAGTCCTCTAGGCAATCCACTTTGTTTGATTGTTAAAACTACGTGAGATGCTGTTCTACCGACATGGCAAGGCAACCCCAACAAATGCCTTACGAAGACCTCTTTTTTAATCACTACATGTGCCACGTGGCAGCAATGTCCATTACAAAGTGGCATCTATGCTGAAAATTACCTCATATCTCCAGCTTCATCAGCTTGAGCAAACCTTGGAGCTGGCTCAAACTGCACATCTCCTTCACTGTCTCCACTGCAGGACGTACAGGAGGCACAGCCCCCAGAAGCACATCAGGCTTAGGGCCCAAGGGTTCGGGGTTTTCAACTTAGGAAATGATAGTTGCTTCTCCTGTCTTATGTAATGTGCGTCACCCCAAGTATGCACCAGCTTTCAGCTTCTATGTGTAAGCTACAATGAAGATTAGTTGCCTTGCAAGGACAGTATATCCAAAGTGATTCCCAGAGACACAACACTCACAGATGTTCAGTTAAGACCATTAGCCCAAGCCCAAGCCCAAGCTCAGGTCCTTAAAAAAAAAAAACAATAGCTGCCAATTTCTATCAAATATGTCACTCCTAAAGATTTAAACTGTGGACGTAAAATCAATAGCAAGGTGAAGACCAGAACAAAACTTCTCTGCTGAGAGAACGTGCCTTCACACCATACAGCGGACAAACACTTCTTAACTTTCAACCACATCTTCATGAATTGTACAACGTACCCGCTTGAGCTTGCTAAATTGAGTAATTCTGAAGGATAATCTTTCCGATACTTTTGTCGCCTTTCGAAACTGCGAAAAGAAGTTCCAGGTGCAGTGTATCAAGTTGGAAGCTTTGCTGCAGAAAGTCATTGAGAGTGGATGCATAGACAGCTCACATCCTGCATTGGCCTTCTTACTAAAGTGGTCAATCCATACTTCATTGTGGACGAAAACAAACCACCACTTGAGATTGCTATGGACCTCGTGACAACACCAATGTTACTAGTTCCTCCCGAGCTCAACTTTGACTCCATTCATTGAGTGCAACTGTAAGACTACTACTCATATTTGATAGGCATTTGAGGTGCCACTCATTGCTAAAACAGCAAGAAGTCAGTATACTTAAAGCATGACAACTGCCAGTGGAGCTCCTCTCCAACACAGAAGGTACAAAACGACACATCAGAGCCTCACTTACGAGAAAGTTAATTCTCCGTGGAAGCAATGGACATCCCACACCACATAGCTTCTGAGGACATTGAGGACTCCAGGCACATCCCAGCAGTGACTGGACTTCAAATCAAACATACCTGAATTTATGGTAAGCAGCAGCCCAATCAGGCAGTTCAGGCAATACCACTGGAAGACGCTCTAGCACCACTGCTGCCACTAATTTCCCTTCAGAAACTCCTGAGTACTGTGCAACTGAGTTCGCGTTGCAGGAACTACGAAGCTTCACAAATCCCACTCCCAGCTGCTGGTAAGCTTTATGTACCAGCATCTGACCTCGCCACGAGAAATCTAACAGCAGACTGAGAAGGTTGCAGGGGCCCTGACTCCGTAATACGAGTAAACGGGAACTTGACGACTATGCAAGTATGCTAGTATGTGTGTCTCAAGACTGATAGCAAGCTGGAGTAAACACTTAACACATATTCTATATATGACGACTCAAACCACTTAACACATATTCTACATATGACGACTCTAACCACCCTTATCGACGAGCCCCCCTCGAAAGATCGAGGACACAACATGGTCGGCTGAGCCTTCGCGACCCAGTTATCATCAAGACCTCTTTCCGTTCACTCTGAAAAAGTGAAACGACTTTCTCGTGTGCTGCAATCGACCAATGCCTAAGTGGTTTAGTCGCTCCAGGTGCATGTTTTTGTAACCAAAAGAGCCTCGGCGCAATGGTGTCAATAGACTAGCTCTGGCCCCTCTATTGGACCGAAGTTGCATTGGCGTTTCAGATGGTTTCCTGTGCCCCTTAAGATCCGCTCCGAGAGTTGTGGATGTTGCTAAAGAACATTTTTTTGGTCAGTCTAGGAGAAGATGACTAAAATCTCAGCGATCTTGGAAAGACAGACGTAGCATGAGCTTACATCCTTCGTTTGGCTGTGGATGGTAAAGAGCATGGAAGGCTACTCGGATCATGTCCAGGAAGGATGCTGTTGACGCTCCTGTAAAATATGCTTCTATTCGTCCATGCTTACGACATCTACGGGGATTAGAGTGTCGCAACATAAAACCAGCGACGTTACAAGCAGAAGAGGGTCAGCTTTGTGTCTATTTCACTCTTTCCTATCTGAACAAAAACGTTGAGAGAGCATTTTATACATTGTCACAACGAAAAGAAGATGTGCTTTACTCCAGTGAGTTGAAGACAGGGCTTCTATGTTCCTTGTGGAAGCCCATTTCTAAGGATTTGCTTCCTCTGTCAGCCTTACATAACCATCACAATATTCATGTCTCTATATATTGCGTGTCACTGGAACACCGAGTTCAAAGCAGTAGTGTGTTTAGTGGATACGAAGTAAGTGCATGTCAAAAAAGTCAATGTCCTTTGGTGGACGCCTGTCGTCCCAGAGCTGGACCCAGGTGGCCAGCTGACGATTTAACACGCCGGGCTTGGCACACCCCCCCTTCCAATGCTAGTCTGGAGGTAAATCGTTGCTCGTCACACACTGTTGTGACATTCTGTAGGTAGCATATCATGTTTCCCTTGAGATTGAGTTTGTCTGCACAGATTTGCTCAATGACTCAGAAGGATACATGCTATTGGTCCTAGTATTTGGTACGCATGACATGCTCCACTCCAGTAATAAATAATCCTTTGGGGCAGGGGGGTTGGACGGAGGGGGTTGCAAGCGACATGACGTTGTGAGAGTCTTCTGCAGTAAGTCGGATCAATATATTTTGTACTTGTATTCTGCTTGTTATCTTCTAGTTGCAGGTCTCTCAGGACCATGTGAAGCAGCTGAAGAAGGACCTTCTACTTAAGCCCTGTTCTTGCATAAGAGCAGAGGAAGAAGTGATTAGGTTGCATATTGACTTCTCCACGTTACACCTCTTACCCGAGGATCATGGCGCTTTCTCCACAAACACAGTCCTCTTTCACCTTCCAGCTGGACTGCATGTTGCACCTGCTCATGCATTCCAGGCACTTCCATGCTGTGGGAAGCCTGATGAGAAAACCTTGTCAAAGAGTCCTCAGAGGCACAGACGCTCCCAGGATGTTGGTGGAAGTCAAATAAATGTGGCCAGTCAGAGCTTTTCTCCTCAAGAGAAATGTGATACAGAAACTCAGGCAAGCACCAAGTATAGTACAGGAGACGAGAAGGGAGAGGGTGGACAGCAACAAAGGGTCACCCAGGTGCCTTGGCCAGAAGTGGAGGATGGCATGGTGCGCCTTGGTGCACTTCGGGCAGCCATTGCTGCGAAGCGTAGCAAGCGGGATGCCCTGATGGAGAAAGTGGCTGCAGCTTTTCAGGTCTGTTTGTTTTCATTTCGTATGTCTAGATGTGGGAGACGAACATCTTATATACTGCAGTTTGTTGACTTGAGCTTAAGCAATTTTTCTAAAAAGCAGTAGAAGCGACAAATTGCACCCCTATTTAGAGAAGGAAGCCATGACGAGCCAGCTTTGGAAGGATGTTAGCATCATGGGGCTCAGCTACACTGTATTTGTTCACAGACTACTACAGTTTCTTTGCACCGTTTGTTCAGTTCTTCTGCTCCATCAGAAGGAAAATATTGTCGTCTGTCCGCCTGCATTGCCTCTGTAGTCTCCACTCACCTAATCCCAAAACAATCTTTGTGCATTGTCCTTTTGAGAGCTCATTATTTGTTCACGTCCAATCCTTGCAGCAACCTGAGCTCATGGCAAAATCCATATTGGTGGCTGTCTGTGTGTATCTGGCTACTGTTTGAAAGAGCCCAGGAGCGCCTGTTACTAGCCCTTAGCATTTTCTAAATTTTAACTTATACGTTAGTATCTCTCTGCTGCAGGGAAGAGCAGGGAGGTTGCAGCAGGTTGAATTGCTCGACAGGACTCGCAAGTGCCTACAGCTGCGTGCAGTGCAGCTTGCCCAGAGTCGGCATGCTCTGCTGGAGCAGCAGGACACCTTGAAGGAAGGATGGAACTTGCTGAAGCCACGAGCTGAGTCGTTGATGGCCAGTGCACGCGCGCTAGCTGCTGCTCAAGTTCGCCTTCAGGTTCTCCTCTTGTCCTCTGTTCGTAGAGTGCACAAAGTTATTCTCAGTGCAAGTGTCTGGTTAATGAAGTACAATGTTGGCTTGGTAACACGGAAGTCGTAACGCCTTAACCAATTTGTGCTGTGACTGCGCATCTGTTGGTGAGTGAGGCAGGAAGCAGAGAGGATGCTGTCTGGCGAGGCTGGAGTTGGCCGCCTGGGACTCTTAAACGAGCTCATTGTTGGCCGCCAGAAAGAAATGCTTGCACACCTGTCTTTCATATATCCTCTGGGTACCGTCCGTGTTCCTCATCGTCCTAATGAAGGGACCCTTTTGACACATATCTGGGGGTCGTCAAGCAAGCCCTTTCTTACTCAGGGGCTGTTTGGTCCTGCACCTATATCCTCCCACCTACAGGCTCTCCAGCAGATGGGAGTTGACTATAGTCAATCAGGGACCACGTTAGTTGATCCCAAAACTTCTCTCGACCGTGCTACCACCTCCACCTTCAGCTCCACAGATGGTCCAGGTGACCTTACTCGTCTAAGAAACAAAGGTCAGGAGTGCAGTCCCAGCGCTTCAGATGACAGCAGTTCAAAGTTGGTAGAAGAGGGCGGTGCACAAAGAGCTGGTGCCAAGGAGGTGGCTGAAGACGCTGATGCCAAGCCAGGTGGACCGCAGCTGTCAATAGCGGGCTTGCATCTGCTCCCGCCAGGCAGGCAGGGTGGGCGCTTTTGGGACAAGCAGGAGCTGCAGACTCAGGCCACTGCTCTTGGCTACGTTGCTCATGTGCGACTCTCTCGGAACTTGGACTCATACTGCCTGGCTCCTTGCACACAGTCATGATTTGACTTGGTGCTGCGTCGGTTTGTCAAGTACAGGTAGCTCAGGAAACGTGATTTGTGCACCATGACACGTGGCTAGCAGAAGTGCTGCAGGGACCTTGCGCAGCCTTCACAACTGAGGGGCAATGCATTGCAGCTATTGCTTGCTCTGCTCGTGGTCTCACTTCTAGTTTGTGTGCTCATTGCTGGCAGGTTGTGGTCCTGGCAGCTGGCATCATGGGAGTCCCTTTGCGCTATCCTGTGGACCTAGGAGCTTCTCATTCACATGTGCGTGATCCCAGCCCTGCTGCTGAGGGCTCATATGACGGAGGCATTGTGAAGTCTTTACCTGCAGCTGCGATGCGTGCGCCCCTCTGCTTCCCCCTCTATGCCAGCAACTCTGACCAATCCAAGCTTGCTGTGGGAGTGTTCTTACTCAACAAGGTACGGTATCCTTCACTTAGTATCACTCTTTTGAGGGCATGAAATTATGTCTGCATGTCGACCATGACTGAAATTTGGGTTTCCTGACAAGCTTATGTCTGCATGTTGGCCATGGCGTGACAACTTTTTTGTTATATGGTATGGCTCCCTTGGAAGCTGACAAGACCCTTGTTAATTTCTCCAACATGTAGAGTGTCTTTGAAGAGTCTGGTACTTTGTGAAATTGATTACACTTTTTGCAGTAATGACTCTGGTGGTGGTTTTTTGGGGGTACAGGATATTGAGCAGCTGCTGAATGTGCTAGGCTTTGATTGGGTTGGTCCGAAGCATACTCTGCAAAATCTTCGGAAACTTTTGAGGACTGGTGCCCAACCCAGCACCTTTCCCTCCTAAACTCTCTGGTTCAAAGCTTTCGAGGCCTAAGGTGTACATATGTAAGACAAATTTTTAGGTCCATGCTCTAGGTGGCATGATGTGGCGAAGCTGGTTGGCTACAGCAGCGAGTGCTTGAGAGAAATGACACGTAAACGCTTATCAACTCAAAATTGGAACACATTCTTGCCAAAAAAATCACTTTCCACTTCATTGGACCTTAGTGTTTTAGTATCCTTTCTCAGTTTGGGCTTATTACCTGTACTTTGCTCGCATTTCATGCAAGGACACAAGGAACTATCTTCATTTGACAATTTGTGTTCAAATTGCCTGATTTTTGAAAGAAAGGATATTTTAGAAAGAGTAGTAGGAGTAGTAGTATGCTACAAATTGCGCGTCATCTGTTCTTGTCTAGTCCTTTCCTACACGCTGCTACGCTTATCTGTACTTGACTAATTAAAAACAATACAAAAGGTCAAGACAACTATATTCCAACTCCTAAACAACACTGTGAATTGGCAACTGCACTCTTGCTGTGTTGAGGTTGTCCGTCGAATCGCCGCCGTTGGTTACTGCCAATTGACATAACATATTGTAACACTAACAACAACAACCACACTATTGTGCATGGCTAAGACTATCGCAGGCACTAACTTTGTTACTTGCCTCGTGCACCTCCCAGTGGAGTGGAGGGTTAGAGGGGTGGGTGGGTGGGTATGTGTAGCAGCTACCTTCCTGCTGCAATGAGGCTTCTTTGCAAAGAGAAGCCTTATGAGGGTTTTGTTTGTCGATGAAACACAACACGTGTGAAATCGATCAAATTTGAACACTTGTCAAACTTTGGTTTGCGCTTCAATCACTCTAGATTAATTTGAACATGATTTTGACATGATAGCGGGCCGCATCGGTCACATGTGAGTACCATCATGTTTTCGTTGCGTGGGAGGCCCAGCGACTTAACAGTTTTTTCAAGTGCAGGCTACATTATCGAACATGATCGCCAAAAAAGCAAATCAACCCCACATGAAAGGCAACGGAATTATATGTTTTTTTCGATTATGTCGGTCGCGTCGGCAGAATATATTCGATTGATTCGAAGCACTTCTAATCTAGAATGTCGGTCGACCTCACGCGATTCGGCTCCAAAGACGACGCGGCATAGTTTACAAAGTAGGACGTCGTATATACTTGAACCCTCTACCCCTCCACAATGTGAGAGGTATGATTAAAAGGTATGTGGACTGACGTGTCCATGCCTTAGGCAGTTCACGCCTAAGCCATTTCTTCAACCTCAGGACTTCTTCGTCCTTGGGTATGGGGCTGTGTGCGCTCTGCGTATACATTCGATTGCATGTGTAACACCAGGGGTCATTGAAGAGCACCGGGCTTCATTGTCGAATGTATATGGGAGAATGAGAAAGCGATGGTACTGGTTGGTATCTACTAGCTACCAATCTCATTCGTTTGTGAGTAACTTACAAAGTGCCTTGAGGCTTGAGTTCATCAAAAATTTGTCGGTCACTACAGAAGTCTTGTTGTATTTGTGAGTTCTCCAACGAATCTTTGAAATCGAGTTAAGTGGGTCATAGTGCGGGGACGATTTAACAACGTTCAAGCTGGTTCAAGCTGCTCGACAAAGCTTTCAAGTTTCTGAGACTTTGAAAACTTGAAACCACTTTCAAGTCGTCACAACTTAAAAAATTTTGACAGGATGAAGCTCAACATGACGGAGAAATCGTGTGGACGTGGTATGATCCAGTGTCGTCAAGCTACGTGCTCGCTGAAGCTTGAGCAAAGTTTGAATCATGTGTTAAGTCGTCAAAAAGTTGATCGACCTAGCCCAACGTGACGGGTGAGCAAGCATGAACGCTGGAATCAAACGCGGCAACCTTGAGAGAAGTCCATTTGCCCGTGTCATGTTACCGTCATATCATGTTCGCGTCAAGTTCTCCGAAAAAAATAATCCAGTGTGATTCGACAATTTGTGTTCAAATTGCCTGATTTCGAAAGAAAGAACGGTGATTTTAGAAAGAATAGTAGGAGTAGTAGTATGCAATGTTAATAGCATACAAGGTACTTCTAGGCTAGTCTAGTGGTTAGCGTAGAAGTTGGCTCTCATCTAGCTAGCGGCTCCTACGGGTCGTACTACATTGTAATGTTACTTGCGTTCAAAAGCTGCTAGAATTTGCTCTTGGCTATAGGGGGCATCGCTAGCATCGTCACGGATGGCTATGGCCCAGGCAGCAGATGCCAGTGACTGTTGCAGGTGAAGCGCGTATGGCTCTTTTCCTCGAGTCGATTTCCATCTGCCCATAGTTTGGACTACAGCATCTGGGACGCCCAAGTTGGCGGCTGCTGTGGCGGCTCCCTTTCGCAATGAGTGCGTACCCATGTTCTCTGTAAGGCCTACCGATGCGATAAGTTCCTTGCTCCACTTATTCACAATGGCGTGTGAGGCTGGCTAAAGAGAAGGTCTGCCAAATGCCTGTATATGCCGAATTAAAGGCCCAGAGAGCATACTCTGGTATCTCCGCCACTAACCTACACAACATTTTTACCGGGCACCACTTAGAGTTGCTTGCGTGAAGGGCACCCCATACGTCCTCACCAATCTGGTCTGTCTTAGAGGACAGGAGGTGCAAGTAAATGACTGTGATGTTTGGACCACCCGTGATGTCGAGATCCTGGTTTTGGCCAGATCTGAGTATCGCAGACAAGCACTATACATGAGCATCATTGCAGTCACCTTCATGAGCGATGCAGCGGTGGCACCTGGCCCTTCGTGCTTTTCAAAAATCGCAGTGAGGGTGGAGGGTGCAATCGGCATCATGGTGTGCTTGGGTCTGGGCAACAATCTTTGCGCTGCTTTTCTAAGGGTACTGATTTTGTCGTGCAATGTGGGGCTAGGTAGCTCCGCTAAGCGATGCACGCAAATAAGTACGGTTGATGACAAATGGTATTTAGACCATGTGACACGCTCCTAGATGAGATACTAGCAATAGAGCCTGACCACCTCGTCTGACGCCAAAAGATCTTGCAACTGATGCATTTCGCACCACCGCTGAAAACGCATCCAGTAAGTGTTGTAGGTACGCAGACTGGTAGGCGCGATAATGTGGAGCAAAACGTCCACGCTCGTGGCTTCCAAGGTGAAATGAATCTTGCTTATTCAAGATTATATATTTCATTTAAATATACAAGATCAAAGATAGGTGGGAGCGTGTGAAATCAGGGAGCGATGTTCGCCCTTATAATGAATTCCGTTTACTCATCTATAACCTTTGACTTACTTATCGTAGTGTGCCATAGTTGCACGCGAATGCAAGGCACGAGAAAGAGGCGAGCTTGAGGACTAGAGCTTCTCCTTTAGAAACTCATGACCTCTTGCCTACCAGGCATACAAGCATGTGTAAGCACATACACAACATCAGGGGACTGAATAGCAAAGGCGCTCTCATTTAGATGACCATAAAGTAGCTCAAACACATCCCACTGACTTAGGTGCCAAAACCATGGAATCTGTCCGCTGTGTGACCCCGAAATGTCAGAGGGCGTAACTTTGTTAATACTACTCCAAATTGAGCAAACTTAACGGCAACGAATGCATCTTGACGAGACCTTTCCGAAAAGTTCTAGTTCGCTCCATTTGGAGCGCAGACGAAGCAGCCATGTCAATTTTCGTAAAGGCTGGTCATTAGAACGAACCCAAAAAGTGCACACATCACTTGCAAGTAGAAATCAGACTGTAAAGCCTACTGTCCAGAATGAGGGACCACGAGATCCCAGCCTGCTATGTACCTAGTGACCACCTGGTTGACCACGGCGCAAGGTGCGTCGTTTCATGGGAAACCCGTTAAGTTGGGACCCACGGATCTAGGTCTAACGACCATATTAATTGGTCGGTTGACTGAAGTTCTAACTGTTCAGTTGACTGACGACAGCTCCGCCTACCCAGGAGTTAACCACATTGGTAGGACATCGGTTTACCGAGTCTCAGTCGACCTCCCCACTTTCAGTATACTACGGTCACATGTGCCCATCTACAAATAATAATCTAAATGAAATTATCTATCCTCAGCTTATTGAAGCTATGTATATTGATTAATATGAAGCGAGCTTACTATATGTCAATCTACTTATATTATATCCTATATATAACTGATTCATAAATCTCAGCGAACTATACTATGATACAAAAGTCATCCTGCTGCCCTTTTCATCAAAGTCAACGAACTACACTATGATACAAACGTCATCTTGCTGAAGTTTTTGACAAAGTAAGTAAACTCGCATTATATCGACATACATTCATTTAGATGAACTCGCACATGTGGGCATATTCACATAATACTTATTTAGTATTGTATTTTACATGCAATTGATTAAATAAATAATGAATTGATTCATTACACAAGGCTTGTCAGGCCATAGTTTCAAAAAGTCAATCTTCCGCTTAACACCTCATCCACTCCGCATCGCTATCTAGCAACCGCGGCCACCAGCTGGCTGACTGCCACTGGAGTATCACTAGCGTGCATTTGGCCTTGCATCGCAGCACATGGTTGACTACCGAAGCGACCATCTGAGGTGGTGGAAAACAATAGTTGTTTTCACCTGCCCACTGCTCGGTGAGGTTATTTATGGCCTCAGCGCCCACCTCTAGCCACCTAGAGTTGAACCTCGGCAGGCGCGTGTTGCTTGCTGTGGCAAATCAATCGACCGAGTGCGGCCCCCACTCTGCTCCTAGTCTCTGAAAGGCCTCCAGTCGGAGGAAAAATCGTCCAAGTCTTTCCGCTTGGAGATTTCATCTGCCACTGCATTGAATTCCCTAGGAATCCACTCTCTGAACAAGTTGAGCTGGTGTCTGAGACTAATACCAATCACTTGAGCACAAGCATCTGCACAATCTGCCTTAGACGAAAATCCGGAGCCATGGTGGCCTGAATGGGAGCACCATTGAAATAATCAAAGTGCTCCATTCAAAAAGCAAGCTTGTGGAGCAGCCCTTCCATCATGGGGACCATGTCATCCCAGGTAAACCCCTGCTTGATAACAGTGTACAGATGGCGTGTGTACATGCCCACGATGCCCCCAAAAGCCACCTTCATGGAAATAGGCTGGCCTGCTAATGATGCTATTGTTCTAATGTGCACGCTACTGGTCCTGTGGTGAAATGAATCGACTTACCAAATAAGCGATTAACAATTAATAAAGATCTTCATATCAGCAAGTAATCTTTATGGTATTTTCCGTTAAGTGGTTAAACGGCAAAGGACAACACACTAGCAGTGAATGAAACTCGTAAGCCAAATGCGAGTAAACTAGCATCAATAATGCAAATCAATAAACTCATACATAAGCAAGGTTAGAAGACAGTGCGTATCAATGGCTTCTCGCCTTGGATTCAGATCTCTCTCAGTAAGCTGTACAAGAGAGTTGGCCTCGTTTCCGAATGCCGAACTCGAGAGCAATGCCTAGCATATGTACATGGAATGAGTTTACTGTTCAACGGTCAGTGCGATGGCACCGCCTACCCGGGAGTTAACCACGTTGGTAGGACCTCGGTTAACCAAATCCACCGCCATCTCCCATCATCCCGAATCGTCATCCATCATAGGGATGTCATCTGGCCATTCATCTAGCATACCACACTTAGATGCATATCGAGGCAGTTCGCTGCTACCGAGTACGGAAGTCAGCTAACTGTCAAAGAATGTGTCAGCAAGCTGACTTAAGGTGACCTCAGCCTGCTACTTCCGGCCAAGTCATTAAACTGATAATTAGTATAAAGTCCAGCAGATTGATTGTTAACTAGAATTCAACAGGCTGAACTTATTTAACTATATTATTTAAATGAATATTATATCAATCAATATACTGATTCATTACAGTCCCTCCAACTTATCATGTTGTCGCCTCGACAACACTAACACTAATAACAGCGTGCTGTCCCTCTTATCCCCAGCCTGCTGCCCTTAGGAGGGAGATGTCCCTGAGGCCCTATACTCAGGGGAGCCAGACCTTCTCCTGTCTTGGGGTCTTCTGAAGCCTGTCAGAGAAGGAGGTTTCGTGTAAGGACCCGGCGGAGAACGCAGTAACTGGGCTGTTTCCTCCTGCACAGTCTAAAATTGAAGGGAGGCAGCCTTCTCCTGGGCAGCCCTCAAACTGACAGGTACGTATACCGGCATTCCAGAAGGATGTTGCATGACATGAGCCAAGGGTACATGCCCTCTCTGCGAGGGAAATGCTGGCAGGCCTCTGGCTATCTCCCGAGCAGCCCTCCTGTCTGCCCTGTCTGACTGAGTTTCCTTGCCTGGAGATGGGCTCTGTCCTCTGGCAGTCCCCAGCCAAGTGATATCCTCCTCTTGAGCGAGTTGCTGTGGGGCCCACCCCGTCTTCTCCCTTACAGGGGATGTGGCAGGTGTCAGGATCACGACGGGGCTAGTGTCCTCCTCCTCGCCTTCCTCCTCGTCTTCCTCCGACTCCTCCTCCTCGCCGTCCCCGGGTTCCTCTGAGACTCTGGGGTCTCCTCTGTCCGCTGCTCCAGCTCTTCCCGAGAAAAAGAATATCCTACTGACCTTCCCCTTTTGGGTGCTGGTGGGGGCTGCTGAGTCCGGACCGCATAGAGGTCCTTTTCCCCCTGCTTACTTGCCCATTTGGCATAAGCGTGCTTCCCTTTGGAAAATGACTCTCGGGCCCTGCTTCTGTCACCCTGCATCTCTTGGCTCATGCAGTCTCTGACTCCATCCAATCTTGTGAGGGTGTAATATGGTGATCAGAGAATACCACTCCTTCCAACTTAATTCGCAGGTTGAGTGTGTAATATGGTGATCAGAGAATACCACTCCCTCCAACTTAATTTTAAAGGTCGGCTGCCTGTCACAACTGTCACTAACTGTCACATCCCCCTCCAACTTATATGGAGACAGGACCTCCTGTCACCTTCCCGTGTCAACTGAAATGACTGTTAGGGAGGTGCCCCAGCCGCCCGAAGGTGGAACCGTTTCAACGCCCCTTTGGCATTGGTTAAATGGTCCTAAATTCCCAAGTGTCCCCAGAGGCATCGTAACCCTTCCATCGGATGAGGTACTTCATGACATATTTAGACGATCGACGGACCGAGCGAGCGTCTAGAATCTCATCGACCTCATATTCCTCAGGTTCACCGTCCCGGACAGCGGGGACCGGTCCCGGTTGGACAGGCAACCGACCTGTGAACAGTGTATCACCTTTGATGTATGGTTCCAGGAAGGAGACATTAAAGACCGGGTGACCCTTGTATTCAGCTGACATGTTCAGTTTGTAAGCATTCTGACCGACACGACGCACCACCGAATATGGACCGACCCAGACAGGGCCAAGCTTTTTCTTGACCACACCAGGGAGGTACAGGTGCTGAGAATGCAGTTTGACTAAATCGCCCTTAGAAAATGTCAGCTCCCGACGGTGTTGATTAGCGTATTTTTGTTGGTTTTCTTGGGCTTTGTGCAGGTTTTGTTGGAATTCTGACAGTGTGTCAGCAAACTCCTGAGTTAACTAGAGGGAGACCGGGTTGTCAATCCCTTCCGGGTAAGTTAAAGACTCCCCCACTACATCTAAAGGAGACTTAGGGACTCTACCCAGGCTGAGTTCAAAAGGAGTCTTGCCCGTTGACGCGTGCACCGCACTGTTGACCGCAAACTGAATTTGAGGCAACAGGTCATCCCAATTATCTTGTTTTTGGTTAATATATGCTCTCAGCACCTCCTGCAGAACTCGGTTAGTTCTTTCAGTCTGCCCATCAGTCTGAGGGTGGTTTGCTGTGTTGAGCAGCTGTTTGACTCCCATTAACCCCATTAAAGCTCTCCAGAACTTGACGGTGAATTTTGAGTCTCTGTCTGAGCTGATATTAGAAGGTAGCCCATGTTGGCATGCTACATGGTTGTAAAACTGTCTCGCTGTTTCGAGTGCAGTTACTTTGACAGTTGTGGGGATAAAAATGACCATTTTTGTCAGTTTATCCACGACTACCAGTATTGAATCATGCCCGTTGGCAGTTCGTGGTAGTGAGACCACCCAGTCCATGGATATAGTTTCCCAGCGTCCAGCTGGGATGGGCAGCGGTTGCAAGAGACCTCCGGGTGGTGTGTGCCGAGACTTATTTCTCTGACACTGGTCACAGGACTTGACATATTTCAAGACCTCCCGGGGTAACCCCTCCCAATGATAATGTTTTGCCAGTTTGCCAACAGTTTTGGCCTGCCCCAAATGTCCACCCAGGAGACTGTCATGAGCTTGACTCAGTAAGCGAGACCTTATTTCCAAGTTATTAGGAATGACCACCTTCAGCCTGCCGGAAGTGGTTTCAGTCACCCAGACCCCTCCCTTGAGCTTATACTCGAGTGCGGTAGCACGACACATACTAGTAGTGGGGCTGGGCTCAAATGTTGGGTCAGAAAGGTAGGCTTTCCTAAGTTGTTCAAGGAAGGACTTTTTCACCTTTAGTGAAGTGAGTGCACACAGGACTTTATCTACGGTATGCTGACTAAAGTTCCTTTCTTGCAAGTCAGGTCTTCTAGAGAGTGCATCAGCGGGATTCAACTTCCCTGGTTTGTAGTCGATCTGGACTTGGAACTGCTCCAGCATCTGGCTCCAGCGGTTCTCCCTCCTCGACAATTTGGACTTCTTCAGAAAGTGGGTCAGAGCTAGATGATCCGTAATCACCTTAAAAGCTTTACCATGTAAGTATGCTCTCCACTGTTTGAGTACATGAATGATAGCTAGCAGCTCTTTATCATGCACTGAGTAATTAATCTCCGCTGGATTAAATTTCATAGACTCATACAACACAGGATGCCACTCCTGCCGTACCTTACCATCCTTTGTGGTTTTGTCAGCAGGCTGCAACAAAATAGCACCCATGGCAAAATCAGAGGCATCAGTAACCACCTGCACCGGTTTGCTGGGGTCATACACGGCTAGCACTGGGGCAGAACAAAGGGTATCTTTAAGGGTTTGGAAGGCAGCCCNAGGGCATCTTTAAGGGTCTGGAAGGCAGCCTGCTGCTCTTCCCCCCACACATACCCGATGTCTTTCTTAGTAAGGTCAGTCAGTTTACTGGCCTTTGTGGAATAATTCTCAATAAATCTCCTATAGTAGTTAGCCAACCCGAGGAAGGATCTAACTTCAGAGACAGACTGTGGTACTGGCCAGTCCCTTATGGTCTGTACTTTCTTAGGATCCACGCTGATGCCCTTTTTACTTACGATGTGGCCTAAGAATACTGTCTTTAAAGAAATCACACTTGCTCATTTTAGCATATAAGTGATTTGTTCTCAGAGTGTCCAGGACTGTCTTTAAGTGTTCAGCGTGCTGAGCCTCATCTTTAGAGAAAATCAAAATATCATCGAGGAAAACTTGCACAAACTTATCCAAATAAGGTCTGAAAATGTCATTCATAGCACACATGAAGCAGGCAGGAGCATTAGTCAGTCCAAATGGCATCACGTTGAACTCATAGTGTCCATAACGTGTGCGGAAAGCAGTCTTGTGTTCATCCCCCTCAGCAATTCTGATTTGATGATAACCACTCTTGAGATCTATCTTACTGAACACCTTAGCGCCAGACAGGGTATCAAGCGAGTCCTCGATTCTGGGTAAAGCATACTTGTTCTTTACTGTAATTCTGTTCAGGGCTTTGTAATCCACACACATCAGCATACCGCCATCCTTTTTCTTAACAAATAGGATGGGTGCGCCGTACGGTGATTTACTGGGGGTAATACAACCATTTTCCTCAAGCTCTGCAATCTGTGTTTTCAACTCCTCGCTCTCCACATAAGACAAGCCATACGTGCGTTGCCAAGGTGGCTGACTCCCAGGTAATAGATCAATCCTATGATCTACTTCCCTCTTAGGGGGTAGTCCTGGAGGCATATTAAATACATCCGTGTACTGAGCAACAATTTTTGCAGCAGTAGGGTGCTCCGGAGGGCTTACCTTTTTCTCAACCACTTCTTCAGGTTGAGGAGGTACCTCTCTTAGCAGCAGACAGAACATTCTGTCCTCCTTCTGGTTCCAGCTTTTGACGAACTCCATTGCATTCAGCAACTTGCATCCTTCTGGAAGCCTCTTCTTTTCCTTCATTTGCCATCCACACAGGACAAGAGGAAGAGCACTGGTGGGTCCCAAGTCAGTCTGCCCATCACTGGATCCTCTCACTTTTACTGTACCTTTGCTCCAACACACTTCAGCTTGATGTCTGTTAAGCCAGGACCTGCCTAGCACGAGATCATAAAAGCCAGTGTTGAGTACCTCAAATGTAAGCGTTTCAGTTAGAACTGCAATGCCAGAACCTAACTGGACCTCAATAGGCTTGGTTATAACTCCTCCCGGGATACTTGAGGCATCTCCAAGGAATATTTTTCTATTCCCTTGGGTGACAGTAGGCAGCCTTAGCCGCTTAACTAAGTCCTTGTGAATAAAAGTATGTGACGCCCCTCCGTCAACAAATGCCCTCACCTTCCTACCTGCAATCATGCAATGCAGTAGGATAGGGGGGACTGTCTTTTCCTGACTTTCGCATTGTTCTCCTGACGTAGCAAAGAAATGTTGGACATCAGGTGGAACAAGAGCATCCAGAGTGTGCACTCTCTGGACGTCTATATTACTGATGGTCTCCTTTATCTGTTTGTCAGGCATGCATAGTGAATCCAGTTCAGCAGGACCCATAATACCTGCTACGAGGGCAGCTAGTGACGACTCACTATCTCTAGCATCCTCACAGTCAGTAGACTGGATTACTGACTGTTGCTGTCTTTTAAAGGCTGGTCTTTTCTCTCGACCTTAGGCAGGTGCTTGACCGGACACTGTTCTCTGTAGTGGCCTTTCTGCTGACAATGGTAGCAAGTAGATTTTGCTGAGGCTGGTCTCGGCTTAGTCCTACCACCACCCCTTCCATAGCCACCTCGAGAGGGACCACCTCTACCTCTAGACTGAATAGCATTGTACTCATACTCATATTCATCACCCTGATTATCCTCAGCCTGGTCTCCTTCAACTGCATTGTAGGAACCGTGGGGCTTTTTGACAATCTTAGACACCAAAGCGTTACTCTGGCGCTTGTGATTGAACTGCTGCTGATCCCAGGCGTCAGCATCCTGGATCAAGTCAGCCAGTTTCTCATACTTTTTCTCAGCAAAATGACCAGAGACCTCGGATTTCAAGCCATACCTGAAGTATGCTATCCTATACCGTTCTGGCAAATCTGGCTGCTTCATCATGTTCTCTTGGAACTTTTGAGCAAACTCAGCAACTGAAGTGGTCTGCTTCAGTGTCAGGGAGATCATCGCATAGATAGCTTTCTCCTGCTGGTTGATGACATCAAACTTCTCATGCAACTTCTCGACAAACTCTACCCACGTAGGGTCACCGAGTTGCCGAGCCTTACGCTCTTCCTTCCAGTAAAGCCACCAGTCTGCGGCACTGCCTTTCAGTAGCGCACCGGTGTGCCTGACCTTCTCGTAATCTTGCAGTTCTGGGTAGTTCTCCAGCCACTGCTCAACATCCGCGAGAAACTTGATCAGGTAATATTTTCTGTTTTCCTCAGGATCATATTCTTGGGGAGGTTTCGGCTTGGGCTTACTAGGCCCTCGGCCACCACCACTAGTGGTTTGAGACCCCAGTTGGTCTCTGTCCCGCAGTAGGGACATTATGATTCTTTTGTCCTCCTGTTGGGACTGATACATGGTCGCCATTCGCGACTGCATCTGAACGAACAATGCTCCCAAGTCTACACTTTGGGGTGGTAGTCTAGCAAATGCATCAGCAGCATTGGCATCTATTCGCTGAGTAGTGTCCTCAACAGTCCCTCTTGCTCGTGCAGCAGCAATTCCTGCCGCATTCAGCCGGTCACGTATTTAACCTAGGGGTACATTGAGTTGTACAGCAGGAGGTGGGTTCAGAACATTGGCCCTTGATGCCATAAGTTCTTCAACACTGCGCTCATCAGCTGGCTGTCCTTCTCTCCTTTCTGTATCTTCAGCGACCTTTGCTACTTGTTCAGCTTCTAGCCTGGCTCTCTCCTCCTCAGCTTGCTGTGCTGCGACTGCGGCAATAGCAGCTGCCTCGTCCGCAGCCTCCCTAGCTGCAGTATCTGCTACTGCTTCAGAATAGGTACGGTTTCCCGCTACATGGCTTTCCGCCTGGTTTTTGACATTCTCGTTATCCTGGTTCTCCATGTCTCGGGAGTTGCTAGTTTGAGACCTTGTCCTTACCATACAAAGAAGATTGTGATAACTGCTTCGATACCACTGAAATGAATCGACTTACCAAATAAGCAATTAACAATTAATAAAGATCTTTATATCAGCTAGTAATGTTTATGGTATTTTTCGTCAACTGGTTAAACGGCAAAGGACAACACACTAGCAGTGAATAATACTCGTAAGTCAAATGCGAGTAAACTAGCATCAATAATGCAAATCAATAAACTCATACATAAGCAAGGTTAGAAGACAGTGCGTATCAATGGCTTCTCGCCTTGGATTCAGATCTCTCTCAGTAAGCTGTACAAGAGAGTTGGCCTCGTTTCCGAATGCCGAACTCGAGAGCAATGCCTAGCATATGTACATGGAATGAGTTTACTGTTCAACGGTCAGTGCGATGGCACCGCCTACCCGGGAGTTAACCACGTTGGTAGGACCTCGGTTAACCAAATCCACCGCCATCTCCCATCATCCCGAATCGCCATCCATCATAGGGATGTCATCTGGCCATTCATCCAGCATACCACACTTAGATGCATATCGAGGCAGTTCGCTGCTACCGAGTACTGAAGTCAGCTGGCTGTCAAAGAATGTGTCAGCAAGCTGACTTAAGGTGACCTCAGCCTGCTACTTCCGGCCAAGTCATTAAACTGATATTAAGTATAAAGTCCAGCAGAGTGATTGTTAACTAGAATTCAGCAGGCTGAACTTATTAACTATATTATTTAAATGAATTCTATATCAACCAGTATACTGATTCATTACATGTGGGCCGTAGCTCAAACGTGGAGGAGTGTTAGCAGGAGCTTTTCCTTGCGCGTCTTGCAAATGTGCACTAAGAGTTTACGAGTGTCTACCACAACACCCAAGAATTGTGTGATTTTTGAACACGTAAGTACTGCCTTCTGCATGTTCACCACGAGTCTTGCTAGTGCAAGTTCGCCTAACACCAGCCGCATTGTTCGCGCGTGGGCTTTCGCACTGAGATAGCTCACCACAAAATCGTCTAGATATGCTATGACTCGTATCCCCATCTGCCTCCACATTTCCACCAGCTCTTTCACCACTCGTGTGAACACATAAGGTGCAATCGCAAGCCCAAATGGGAGACATGTGAAAGTGTAAATCTTCTTATCCAGCTTGAACCCCAAGAACGTATGTGCACCTTCGTGCATCTTGACGTGATAATAGCCAGATTCGAGGTCAATGGTAAACACGAAGTTGTCTACGTGCACGACATCGACTAACTTATCCAGCCCCTCATACTTCAATTTTACTTTTTTCAACGCTTTGTTTACGTGGCGCAGATCATGAATCAGCCGTAACTTCTTGCCCTCGACAACGTTCAAGGGGCATATGCAGTGCGGGAGACCCAGGAGAGTCCACTCTGTGGCAGCCCCAGAGGCTACTAGCTCCCCCACTGACTCGCGGGCAAACTGTATGTGTCTCTCCATATCTTTATTGTTGCGCTGGTGATGCCTAGGTGCAGTATGCGTGTCCCACACCAACTTGTAGCCACTCTTAATAGTAGAGAGGACTAAAGAAGACGTACACCAACGTTTCCACCAGGCAATATTTGCTCCCAAATTTCTTGCAACCACAGTTGCTTGCTGTGATACCTTCGATGCGGTGCCGTCCGACGGCACGGCTTCTTCCTTCCGCTCCAAGAACACTTGGAGTTCGTGTTTGAAATCCTTCTCGTCGCTCACGAAATTACCTATGACCCAACACACGATATAGCATACCCGCGGTTGATCTTGGCCACGATGCCTTGAACGTGTTCACGATTGATTGACATCCTCCATGACCCTGCTCCGCAATTGCAGCATCGAGGTACGCTAAGCGTGCACCGGCAACCAACTTGTGTGGCATATGTGTGCACCCTTGCAACATTGCATTGCAGCCCCTCTGTGCGCGGCAATCCAAAACTCCATAGGAGTGACCCCACCCGTGCTCCCACTGCCAATACTTATATGGTTGGCAGGAGCCTACATGCATACTTGCGCCAGTGCGCGTGCATTCAACTTTTGCTTTGAAAGCCTCTTGCCCACACTCCTCTGACCTATAGCAACTTGCAATACAACGTGCCAGTGCACGAGCGGCGACACGCCAACAAACAACCAGCCGCGAGAACCAACGCTCAATGAGAGTGGTCTCCATCCGTGCTCAATCTGCCAGCGCCTAGGAGGCCTGCAGGGGCTTTCTCCACCCACGCACATCCATCCGTGCGGCGTACGTCCCTCGATTGGAGGGACATGCATCATCGGCCTATCATTATAATTTGTGCCCAACAAGCACTAACGAAACGGCAACTATAACAACCAACAAACACCATCCCGTATGCAACGACCACAAGCAAGGATCGAGTCCAAAATCAATCAAAATTAACCAATAACAACAATAATCAACAAACAAATATTTGTGGAGCCCTAGGCCTGGTACCCCATCCATATCCAAAAACTTTATGCTCCTTCAAACGCGAGCATGTGCACCCAAATGTCCAGTTTCCCTAGGTGGCCAACCAATTCAGCAACAATTTGCCAATAAAAAATAATACAAAATAATAATAAGAATGTTTTAAATTGTCCGTGGAGGCCAAAGGCCTGGTTAACAATATCCAACTACTCACGCTCCAAAATAAGAAAAACTGCTATTAATGCTGGGGTTGGCCATAAGGCCCTTGAGACGGCCCATAAGGCCCCTATAAGTTTGCTACCTGAGTAGGAGCTAGCAACGGCTGCCTCTGTTGGGGGCCCGGGCCATTAGGTGGCCCCGAAGGGCAAAAACGAGATGTGTGGTCTACCATGTGGCAGTGCCAGCAACCCAAGTCATTTCTAAACATCCTAGGAGCGCGGGGGTTAGCCTTAGAAGCATACGGGCTGGCCCGTGGTTTGCAGCTGCTAAAATCAACCTCCTTCTCCTCCTCTTTGTCCATCCTACTCTTACCCACTTGCTTTTGGACCTGATTCTCCCAATTGTAATAAATCGAAATATTAGTGAAAATATTATTCATTTAAATATAATAGTTAATTAAGTTCAGCCGGCTGAACTTTAGTTAATAGTCAGTCTGCTGGACTTTACATAATTATCCGTTTAATGACTCAGTAAAAAGCAGCAGGCTGAAAGTTCATATAAGTCAGCTTGCTGACACATTCTTTGACAGCAAGCTGACTTCCGTACTCGGTAGCAGCGAACTGCCTTGATATGCATCTAAGTGCGATATGCTAGATGAATGGCCAGATGACATCCCTATGATGGATGGCTATTCGGGATGATGGGAGATGGCGGTGGATTTGGTTAACCGAGGTCCTACCAACGTGGTTAACTCCCGGGTAGGCGGTGCCATCGCACTGACCGTTGAACAGTAAACTCATTCCATGTACATATGCTAGGCATTGCTCTCGAGTTCGGCATTCGGAAACGAGGCCAACTCTCTTGTACAGCTTACTGAGAGAGATCTGAATCCAAGGCGAGAAGCCATTGATACGCACTGTCTTCTAACCTTGCTTATGTATGAGTTTACTGATTTGCATCATTGATGCTAGTTTACTCGCATTTGACTTACGAGTATTATTCCCTGCTAAGTGTATTGTCCTTTGCCGTTTAACCAGTTAACGGAAATACCATAAAGATTACTTGCTGATATAAAGATCTTTATTAAGTATTAATCGCCTACTTGGTAAGTCGATTCATTTCAGTGGTATCGGAGCTGTTATCACAGTCTTCTTTGTATGGTAAGGACAAGGTCTCAAACTAGCAACTCCCGAGACATGAAGAACCAGGATAACGAGAATGTCGAAAACCAGGCGAAAAGCCAAATAGCGGGAAACCATACCTATTCGAAAGCAGTAGCGGATACTGGAGCTAGGGAGGCTGCAGATGAGGCAGCTGCTATTGCCTCAGTCGCAGCTCAGCAAGCTGAAGAGGAGATAGCCAGACTAGAAGCTGAACAAGTGGCAAAGGCCGCTGAAGATATACAAAGGAGGGAAGGACAACCAGCTGACGAGCGCACTGTTGAAGAACTTCTGGCATCAAGGGCCAATGTTCTGAACCCACCTCCTGCCGAACAACTCAATGTACCCCTAGGTCAAATACGTGACCGGCTGAATGCGGCGGGAATTGCTGCTACAGGAGGGAGAGGGATTGTTGAGGACACTACTCAGCGAGTAGATGCTGCTGCTGCTGCATTTGCTAATCTACCACCCCAAAATGTAGACTTGGGAGCATTGTTCGTTCAGATGCAGTCGCAAATGGCGACCATGTATCAGTCCCAGCAGGAGGACAAAAGAATCATAATGTCCCTACTCCGGGACAGAGACCAACTGGGGTCTCACACCACTAGTGGTGGTGGCCGAGGGCCTAGTAAGCCCAAGCCGAAACCTCCCCAGGACTATGATCCTGAGGGAAACAGAAAATATTACCTGATCAAGTTTCTCGCGGATGTTGAGCAGTGGCTGGAGAACTACCCAGAACTGCAAGATTACGAGAAGGTCAGGCACACCGGTGCGCTACTGAAAGGCAGTGCCGCAGACTGGTGGCTTTACTGGAAGGAAGAGCGTAAGGCTCGGCAACTCGGTGACCCTACGTGGGTAGAGTTTGTCGAGAAGTTGCATGAGAAGTTTGATGTCATCAACCAGCAGGAGAAAGCTATCTATGCGATGATCTCCCTGACACTGAAGCAGACCACTTCAGTTGCTGAGTTTGCTCAAAAGTTCCAAGAGAACATGATGAAGCAGCCTGATTTGCCAGAACGGTATAGGATAGCATACTTCAGGTATGGCTTGAAATCCGAGGTCTCTGGTCATTTTGCTGAGAAAAAGTATGAGAAACTGGCTGACTTGATCCAGGATGCTGACGCCTGGGATCAGCAGCAGTTCAATCACAAGCGCCAGAGTAACGCTTTGGTGTCTAAGATTGTCAAAAAGCCCCACGGTTCCTACAATGCAGTTGAAGGAGACCAGGCTGAGGATAATCAGGGTGATGAATATGAGTATGAGTACAATGCTATTCAGTCTAGAGGTAGAGGTGGTCCCTCTCGAGGTGGCTATGGAAGGGGTGGTGGTAGGACTAAGCCGAGACCAGCCTCAGCAAAATCTACTTGCTACCATTGTCAGCAGAAAGGCCACTACAGAGAACAGTGTCCGGTCAAGCACCTGCCTAAGGTCGAGAGAAAAGACCAGCCTTTAAAAGACAGCAACAGTCAGTAATCCAGTCTACTGACTGTGAGGATGCTAGAGATAGTGAGTCGTCACTAGCTGCCCTCGTAGCAGGTATTATGGGTCCTGCTGAACTGGATTCACTATGCATGCCTGACAAACAGATAAAGGAGACCATCAGTAATATAGACGTCCAGAGAGTGCACACTCTGGATGCTCTTGTTCCACCTGATGTCCAACATTTCTTTGCTACGTCAGGAGAACAATGCGAAAGTCAGGAAAAGACAGTCCCCCCTATCCTACTGCATTGCATGATTGCAGGTAGGAAGGTGAGGGCATTTGTTGACGGAGGGGCGTCACATACTTTTATTCACAAGGACTTAGTTAAGCGGCTAAGGCTGCCTACTGTCACCCAAGGGAATAGAAAAATATTCCTTGGAGATGCCTCAAGTATCCCGGGAGGAGTTATAACCAAGCCTATTGAGGTCCAGTTAGGTTCTGGCATTGCAGTTCTAACTGAAACGCTTACATTTGAGGTACTCAACACTGGCTTTTATGATCTCGTGCTAGGCAGGTCCTGGCTTAATAGACATCAAGCTGAAGTGTGTTGGAGCAGAGGTACAGTTAAAGTGAGAGGAGCCAGTGATGGGCAGACTGACTTGGCACCCACCAGTGCTCTTCCTCTTGTCCTGTGTGGATGGCAAATGAAGGAAAAGAAGAGGCTTCCAGAAGGATGCAAGTTGCTGAATGCAATGGAGTTCGTCAAAAGCTGGAACCAGAAGGAAGACAGAATGTTCTGTCTGCTGCTAAGAGAGGTACCTCCTCAACCTGAAGAAGTGGTTGAGAATAAGGCAAGCCCTCCGGAGCACCCTACTGCTGCAAACATTGTTGCTCAGTACACGGATGTGTTTAATATGCCTCCAGGACTACCCCCTAAGCCGGAAGTAGATCATAGGATTGATTTATTACCTGGGAGTCAGCCACCCTTTCAACGCACGTATGGCTTGTCTTATGTGGAGAGCGAGGAGTTGAAAACACAGATTGCAGAGCTTGAGGAAAATGGTTATATTTCTCCCAGTAAATCACCTTACGGCGCACCCATCCTATTTGTGAAGAAAAAGGATGGCAGTATGCGGATGTGTGTGGATTACAGAGGCCTTAACAGAATTACAGTAAAGAACAAGTATGCTTTACCCAGAATCGAGGACTTGCTTGATACCCTGTCTGGCGCTAAGGTGTTCAGTAAGATAGATCTCAAGAGTGGTTATCATCAAATCAGAATAGCTGAGGGGGATGAACACAAGACTGCTCTCCGCACACGTTATGGACACTATGAGTTCAACGTGATGCCATTTGGACTGACTAATGCTCCTGCTACCTTCATGGGTGCTATGAATGACATTTTCAGACCTTATTTGGATAAGTTTGTGCAAGTTTTTCTGGATGATATATTAATTTTCTCTAAAGATGAAGCTCAGCACACTGAACACTTAAAAACAGTCCTGGACACTCTTTGGAAAAATCACTTATATGCTAAAATGAGCAAGTGTGATTTCTTTAAGGAAAGTAATGAATTCTTAGGCCACGTTGTCAGTAAGGAGGGCATCAGTGTGGATCCTAAGAAAGTCCAGACCATAAGGGACTGGCCAGTACCATAGTCTGTCTCTGAAGTTAGATCCTTCCTCGGGTTGGCTAACTACTATAGGAGATTTATTGAGAATTATTCCACAAAGGCCAGTAAACTGACTGACCTTACTAAGAAAGACATCGGGTATGTGTGGGGGGAAGAGCAGCAGGCTGCCTTCCAGACCCTTAAAGATGCCCTTTGTTCTGCCCCAGTGCTAGCCGTGTATGACCCCAGCAAACCGGTGCAGGTGGTTACTGATGCCTCTGATTTTGCCATGGGTGCTATTTTGTTGCAGCCTGCTGACAAAACCACAAAGGATGGTAAGGTACGGCAGGAGTGGCATCCTGTGTTGTATGAGTCTATGAAATTTAATCCAGCGGAGATTAATTACTCAGTGCATGATAAAGAGCTGCTAGCTATCATTCATGTACTCAAACAGTGGAGAGCATACTTACATGGTAAAGCTTTTAAGGTGATTACAGATCATCTAGCTCTGACCCACTTTCAGAAGAAGTCCAAGCTGTCGAGGAGGGAGAACCGCTGGAGCCAGATGCTGGAGCAGTTCCAAGTCCAGATCGACTACAAACCAGGGAAGTTGAATCCTGCTGATGCACTCTCTAGAAGACCTGACTTGCAAGAAAGGAACTTTAGTCAGCATGCTGTAGATAAAGTCCTGTGTGCACTCACTTCACTAAAGGTGAAAAAGTCCTTCCTTGAACAACTTAGGAAAGCCTACCTTTCTGACCCAACATTTGAGCCCAGCCCCACTACTGGTATGTGTCGTGCTACCGCACTCGGGTATAAGCTCAAGGGAGGGGTCTGGGTGACTGAAACCACTTCAGGCAGGCTGAAGCTGGTCATTCCTAATAATTTGGAAATAAGGTCTCTCTTACTGAGTCAAGCTCATGACAGTCTCCTGGGTGGACATTTGGGGCAGGCCAAAACTGTTGGCAAACTGGCAAAACATTATCATTGGGAGGGGTTACCCCGGGAGGTCTTGAAATATGTCAAGTCCTGTGACCAGTGTCAGAGAAATAAGTCTCGGCACACACCACCCGGAGGTCTCTTGCAACCGCTACCCATCCCAGCGGGACGCTGGGAAACTATATCCATGGACTGGGTGGTCTCACTACCAAGAACTGCCAACGGGCATGATTCAATACTGGTAGTCGTGGATAAACTGACAAAAATGGTCATTTTTATCCCCACAACTGTCAAAGTGACTGCACTCGAAACAGCGAGACAGTTTTACAACCATGTAGTATGCCAACATGGGCTCCCTTCTAATATCATCTCAGACAGAGACTCAAAATTCACCTCTAAGTTCTGGAGAGCTTTAATGGGGTTAATGGGAGTCAAACAGCTGCTCAGCACAGCAAACCACCCTCAGACTGATGGGCAGACTGAAAGAACTAACCGAGTTCTGCAGGAGGTGCTGAGAGCATATATTAACCAAAAACAAGATAATTGGGATGACCTGTTGCCTCAAATTCAGTTTGCGGTCAACAGTGCGGTGCACGCGTCAACGGGCAAAACTCCTTTTGAACTCAGCCTGGGTAGAGTCCCTAAGTCTCCTCTAGATGTGCTAGGGGAATCTTTAACTCACCCTGAAGGGATTGACAACCCGGTCTCCCTCCAGTTAACTCAGGAGTTTGCTGACACCCTGTCAGAAGTCCAACGAAACTTGCACACGGCCCAAGAAAACCAACAAAAATACGCTAATCAACACCGTCGGGAACTGACATTTTCCAAGGGGGATTTAGTCAAACTGCATTCTCAGCACCTGTACCTCCCTGGTGTGGTCAAGAAAAAGCTTGGCCCTGTCTGGGTCGGTCCATATTCGGTGGTCCGTCGTGTCGGTCAGAATGCTTACAAACTGAACATGTCAGCTGAATACAAGGGGCACCCGGTCTTTAATGTCTCCTTCCTGGAACCGTACATCAAAGGTGATACACTGTTCACAGGTCGGTTCCCTGTCCAACCGGGACCGGTCCCCGCTGTCCGGGACGGCGACCCTGAGGAATATGAGGTCGATGAGATTTTAGACGCTCGCTCGGTCCGTCGATCGTCTAAATATGTCATGAAATACCTCATTCGATGGAAGGGTTACGATGCCTCTGGGGACACTTGGGAGTTTAAGGACCACTTGACCAATGCCAAAGGGGCGTTGACACGGTTCCACCTTCGGGCCGCTGGAGTCCCTCCATAACTGTCATTTCAGTTGACACGGGAAGGTGACAGGCGGTCCTGTCTCCATTTAAGTTGGAGGGGAAAATATATGACAGTTAGTGAGCGAGAGCGATAAAAACACACTCATACGTTTATGTGTAGCGCATCGCAACTACGTCAACTTTTAGCAATCATCCTGTAAGGTAAACAGCAGCGAAGCCACTATACTAAATACTAACATACTTCCTGCAATCCCTATGACAAAGGTCCATATCCTACTAACTTGTGCCCTGGTTACATGTGCAGGATGGCGCCCACCACACAAAAGGAGGACAGAAAGCGCAAGGCAGAAGAAGCCAGGAGGACAATGGAGCAATACCAGAAGGAGCTGGCGGCGACGTCCCTCACCAGGAGAGAACAAGAAAGGGTCCGCAAACAACAAGAGGCGGCAGAAGAGGCACAGAGGAAGAAGGATCAGGAAGCGGAAAACCTCAGGAAGGCTGAGGAGGAGAGACAGAAGAAACAGCAAGAAGAAGCGGCAGCGGCAGAAGAGGAGAAAAGAAAAAAGATTGAAGCGGACAGACAGAAGAGCTTGGCCACTTACAGGTATACTGTGGTGGGTGGCCAAAACTTCGATAACCTGAAGGAAGCATTGCTGGCAGCCCAGGAGATCAACAGGCTGGAACAGACAACACTGCTACAGAAGGAAGGAGCTACAGCACTGGACAGGTACATCGAGACACACACCGGCGTGGTCCTTTACGAAGATTATGCTAAGATGGTGGGCTATACAGCAGAGCAGGCCCGGTATCTCGCAGATGATTCAGAGGACAAGCCGGTCCCCATACCGGGAATAGTGGGAGATCAGAGACTCATCCGGATGGTGAGCATGCGGCCCGATAGCTTTAAGGATACGGTATTCTACCTCACACTCCTGCCAGCTTACAATGAAGTTGAGAGAAGGAGCTGGGAGTACTTGGCCAGGGAAGCAGGACAGCAGATGTTCTCTCCCCACTGGTTCCCGTGTAAACTGAGGAAGGCTGAGCACGGACCCCAGTACTACCAGCAGCCAACAGACTGGAGGTGGATGACCGTCACAAATAAGAAGCAGGAGTGTGACCGAGCCCAACCGGATGACTTCCACTATGGCCTAGACGGCTATCTCATCCTACCACCTCACATTGCCCCTTGGGACCCCAGGCTGAATGGATGCCTGAGCAATATGAATGCAGAGACCAAGGAACATAGGAGGAGGGGAAGAGAGTACTTCTCTAAGGGAAAGCATGCCTTTGTCAAATGGGCAAAGAATGCAGGCCGGATAGATATCAGTAGGCTGAAGGCCAAGCAACCTCCAGCGCGCCCTAAGAAAGGGAGGTCGGTAGACTACTCCATGTCTACTAGGGAGCAGGACGACTTAGTGGACGAGACCCCTACTCTCTCCGAGGAGGAGGATGAGGAGGATGAGGAAGAAGAACAAGGCAGAGGAGAAGCATCAGCAGCAGGTACTCAGGATACCCAGGGACAGGCAGTGGCACTTCCTAAAGAACCACGATCAGGTGTGTGGAATGTGATCCCCGTTATGGCGACAACTGGACCCCGCGCTCGCTCCCCCAGCCCACCTGCCCAAGCAGGGGAAGAAGCTGATCTGACTGTACTGGGCAGCAGACACAGACAGAAATCCCCAGAGGACAGGGGTGCCAGAAGAGGGACACGCGGGTGGGCCAGAGGTATGCCAGCCTCCCCCTCCGCTCAGGGGCATGTACCTCTAGCCAATGTATTTCAGCATCCTACTGGAATGCCTGTCTATGTGGGAATCAACACCCAAATAGTTGAAGAGCAGGCCACCATCCTCCGTTCTCCTCGAGGGCCAACTTTAGAGCAAACAGGGTTCTTTAGAAGGCCAGCTGACAGACCTAGAGGGCTGTCCAGATCTAGGTCCAGATCTCCGTCCCCTGATCCTGAAGCCCCAGGAACCACCCCTTAAGGTGACACGCTGAAGAGGTAGTCAGTAAGGGAGGCTGGTCAGGGTCAGTTTCTTCATTTAAAGCTTTTGCAGTTTAATGTTGTCGAGGCGACAACAAGTTAAGTTGGAGGGATTGTAATGAATCAGTATATTAGTGGATATAATATTCATTTAAATATAATAGTTTGTTAAGTTCAGCCGGCTGAACTTTAGTTAATAGTCAGTCTGTTGGACTTTACATAATTATCAGTTTAATGACTCAGTAAAAAGCAGCAGGCTGAAAGTTCATATAAGTCAGCTTGCTGACACATTCTTTGACAGCCAGCTGACTTCCGTGCTCGGTAGCAGCGAACTGCCTTGATATGCATCTAAGTACCACCTGCTAGATGAATGGCCAGATGACATCCCCATGATGGATGGCTATTCGGGATGATGGGAGATGGCGGTGGATTTGGTTAACCGAGGTCCTACCAACGTGGTTAACTCCCGGGTAGGCGGTGCCATCGCACTGACCGTTGAACAGTAAACTCATTCCATGTACATATGCTAGGCATTGCCCTCGAGTTCGGCATTCGGAAACGAGGCCAACTCTCTTGTACAGCTTACTGAGAGAGATCTGAATCCAAGGCGAGAAGCCATTGATACGCACTGTCTTCTAACCTTGCTTATGTTGAGTTTACTGATTTGCATCATTGATGCTAGGTTACTCGCATTTGACTTACGAGTATTATTCCTTGCTAAGTGTATTGTCCTTTGCCGTTTAACCAGTTAACGGAAATACCATAAAGATTACTTGCTGATATAAAGATCTTTATTAAGTGTTAATCGCCTACTTGGTAAGTCGATTCATTTCACCAATCCTCGCTCTCATCCTTACTTTGCATGAACCTGACAACCTCATTAATCACAGGCTAGCTATGCAATTCCGCGGAAATGATTAGCTTTTGCCAAAAGATTATCAAAGACAAACCTTCAGTGGGCGCGCTTTGGGCCGCTTCAATGTCTTCCTTGTCCAGTGCATCTTGGGCGTTGTGGCACAGCTCCGCGAGGTCGTTCATGACCTTCATTTGGGCGCGGTTGCCCTCAGACAACTTGCCCACACCTGCAACCTCACTTTCCCTCTTGAGCCGCTTGAGCTGCTGCAGGATGTCCGCCCCTGCTTCCTTGCCATCGTGAGCTCGCGAGACCTTGCTTTGCGCTAGTTTGCTCACTGTTTGCTGTAACTTGGCCATTCTGAGATGAGCAACGTGCTGCGCAGCTTTGAGCTCCGTCGCTTCAGCCTTGCTTAGCTCGGCCTGCTTGCTTTCGTACTCTTTCAGAGACTGTGCAGGTAATTTGACGATTTTGACAGCAGTAAGCTGGCTCGCTACGCTCGCCCTATCGGTATCATTAATCTGCTCGCCATTGACCTGCTCTCCATCATTGCGTAAGTCGCTCGGGCCTTCTTGGCTTCCCTCACCTCTCCGTCATCGCTCGTAAGTGAACAAATACGTTCGCGTCTCGAGTGTTTGCGGATCTATGGTACTCTATCAAGCAATTTTGTATGCCCGACACAAGATTGTCTGAGTAAGTCTCGGCATGCAATGTCTACGCGCCTCTATGTGTAGCAGCTACCTTCCTGCTGCAATGAGGCTTCTTTGCAAAGAAAAGCCGTATAAGGATTTTGTTTGTCGATGAAACACAACACGTGTGAAATCGATCAATTTTGAACACTAGTCAAACTTTGGTTTGCGACATTACATGTCGCTAATCTTCAATATTCTACCTGTTCTACTTAGCTACTTGAAAGCTTGTAGAAATATGATGCCATACTAGGGTGTATGTAAAGCAATGCTTTATATGTTGCTTTCTCTTTCTCCAATTAAAAGATCGCACCTTGCTAACATTGTAGGACTTTGAAGTAACCACGTACTTTTTCTATGGATAAGTTTGTTCAAAGTCAGGCTGTCTCACTACTAAAGAAAGAGGTTGTAGAGTGGAGGTTCAGTGTGTGGCAATGTTGCAGCATGCTGGTCTCTTCCTCCAAGACCTGCCAAAGTAGGAAACTAGGATACATGCACGGTCGTATATCACATGAAATACACAGACACACACGCACACAGCGTTCCTTACCGCCTCATCTCGTGCAACCCAATGACCGATGGCAGGAGGAATAAGGGGAAGGAAGGGAAAGTTGAGGAGCACCCTCATGATCAGGGGCAAGAGGGATGTTGGACCAAATAGCGGCGTGTTTTCTGACATACTCTTCATCCACAAACCAAGGGGAGCTCAAATTACTCGCTGCCCAATGCATGAGAGATGGGGGCACCCGTTTCCCCTCATCTCCCAACACTAAGCGCAGCTTTTGCAGAAGGAAAACATGGGAGTGAGAAGCCGTCCGAGCAAGATGCCACATGCATGTGTCCATGTTGTTTGCAGTGTGTCTAGTCTCGTACTGACCACTTGTCACCACTTGTCAAAGGCACCAAAATTTGGAGGCTGCGATGCTGGAAGTTAGCAAAGCAGCAAGCACCTGTTAAGATGTGGCTGCTTGCTGCTACCAACCTGTGCAAACTTAGTTGGGTTGCTGGATGGTAATAATTCAAACAAAAAAGTGGTATCTGCAAAAGTTGTCTTCAAAAGAAGAGCTTGCCGGGCTGAGCGCTTGCCCCATTTTTGCTCACAAGGCGCCAGCGAGGGAGGGAGCGAGGGAGGGAGCAAACATATATGAGCAAGCAAGGGAGGGAGGTAGGGAGGGAGACATGCAAGTGAGGGACGGGCAGGCAAAGGGGGGAGGGAAAGGTGTCATTGAGTGTATTTCTTGAAGATGGATTTGCAGGCCTTGAGCAGCGTGTACAGACGACACAGCTACCTGCCCCTCTTAGACTCCCAATCCGAGTTCAACAGCCTCCTTTGCATACGCACGCACACACAATCCCCATTCAGTCATTCAGTAGCCCATGCGCGCTTGCGTGCATGTGCAGCCACGGACACCATAACAGTGTGGCATGAATCAATATCAGAGTTACGCCGTACGTCTGTACGCTTAGTTTGACTGATACGCTAGTTCGCTTAGATCGGTGTTCAAAAAAATGGACTAGTTCGCTTAATACGCTTAGTACGCCAACGTCATGACGGCGTCGACGTACAGTGACGTTACATGTCGGTCGCGCGTGTAAAAAAAGCATGTCATGTCAGACAGTTTATTTTGTTCAAAATGGCCGGTATTTTTTTCGGGCAATTACGGAATTGTTCTCTGCCCGGATTACGGCAACAATTTCAAAAATTATTTTGAGCTTCGTCTGTTTCGAGATGTAAGCAAGCAAATTTGAGCACCCGCCGCCGGGTGCAAGGTTAAGAACTACCCGGCCAGTCATGTACGTTTCATAAACAAAATGGCTTTTAGTTCAATTAGTTACCTAGCATCGCTGAAACGATTGGCGGAAAGTGAATCACAAAATTCGACTATTTGGATGGCCCCGAGCGCCAGCCGTCGGGTTCGAACCCCCGTACCATTTTTCATTCCAAGTACTTTATAACGTTTGGCATTACTGTTGTCCAATTCAATATGTCTTAATTGCTTTGTCCATGTTCTATCTCGACGACAATCAATCATGCCAAAGCTGGGAGGGCCGCTTAGCAGAGTTGTTTTTTGTACTTCCTAACTTATTTATTTGTTGAATTAGAACATTTAGCAGTATCATTACTTCTTAATCGAGTAAAACAAGCTTCAATGAAGATGTATAAATATAACTCAAAATCTTAGCAAGCATGTGTAACAACTAAGAAGTTCTTATAAATGCCACATTCAAGAGTGACTGAAGTTAGACTAAGGATTATTTTTGTACTCTCTTTTTCTCACTAACACTGGGAGGGCCACTTAGCAGAGCATGCTTTCTATACATTCTAACTAGGTAATTGATTCAATAAGAATACTTAGGAGTATGATTACTTCTTAAACGAGTAAAATAAGCTTTATTGTAGAAGTATAATCATGATTCATACTCTTTGCAAGCATGAATAAGAGGTTAGAGGTAATTAATAACATGTAAGTCATTCACAAAGTACAACATTCCATGAAGTCATAGAGCACACAAAATTCATTTCAAATATATTCATTTTCTCAACCTCCATTTTCTCTAATATGTACATGCTACCTCTAGTACATACAAGTTAGCTGACTGACACATCTAGTAACCAATCGCTCTTGGCCTTCTTCTTACTGGAGCAAAAACACTAGGTCGCTCCTCCGCCTCCTCTTCCTCTACCTCCTCTTCCTCTACCTCCATCTCCTCTTCCTCACTCAACGAGACATGCATGGCAAGATTGAGATCCTCCTCTTCAGGTGTCTCCAAGAACTCCGCTTCTTCAACCCATGGAGTCGCGCCGACACTTGGTCCAAGGAAGTCCAGACTCTTCTCCTGAAGTCTCAACATAGAATGCACATACACTAACTAGTAGGGAGCAGCCTATTGCGAAGTGGACTATAAACAAACCCGTACTCAGACCAATTTCTCTCACATGCAGCTGCTGAACCGGGTTGTGACAATATTCTCATGGCAAGAAGCTGAAGATTAGGACAATGACTTCCGTATGTTTCCCACCACTTGTGGGCAGGCATCATGGTCTTATTAGCCTTGCAAACATCATCGCCAAAAATGTCACTGCTCTGCCGGTAGAGCGCCAACTCTCGATCCACTAACGCTCGGTCAAGCACACTTCCTCCAACAAGGGTATTCCGCACGTACGACCAATTGATTAGTAGACACTTCTCAATTGCCCAAGACTCATGGTCTTGGAACTCGGGGTCCAGATAGTAGCCTATAGTCAAACAAAGTCAAGAAGTAAAACTTAGTATATGTCATGATTTATTGAGTCGAGGTTGTCGTATAAAACCAAGCTCCACATGTGCGGAACATCAACCTAGGAAGGCCGACGTTGCATTGACTTTACGCATCCGTATGTTGACCTTTTTTAGATTTCCAAGTTACCAACGTGTAGCGCGTCGAAGCATCTTCCGAATGGCACCAATTTCGCGTCATTTGGTCAAGTATCGAGCGAGATAGGTGCGATCTAGTCCGCGTCACCTACCGGTCCCTAGCGAAACTTTCCCAAGGCCCAATTTGTGACTCAATGTCCCCAAAGGTGACATTGTTGGCTCTTCGTGACCCCAAGCTTTGTGCGCACAAATCCGTGAGCCCCTTAGCCTACATAAGCTTTGCAACTCCATAGTATATGTGCATCATTGAGGCTATAACTTGGTGACTGCATCACCTACTCCTAGAGGAAGCTTCCTCAATTTCCAGATCCACTTTTGAGGCGCTATCTAGGTAGAATCACCCAAGGTAAGCTCGGCCAATGAGGGACACGTAGCATATCCTACGCACCTTGCTTTGATTGGTTTGAGTTATGCTTAGCCTATAGGAGTGCTAGTACATGCCTTATACACATTAGTGGACATAGGAGAGCCTCCTAGAGTGACTACATGCACTAGATCCGCCGCATACCCCGCCGGACTTCCAGGAGTATAAGTACTAAGAGATGTCCCTAGAAGAGACATCTTTTAGAAGTCCATTATACCAGGTGTAAGTAACAGAGATTATCAGTAAAGCTTACACTTTTATCTCTTGTGTTTTCAGGACCAGTTAGTTACTCTCTTGTGAAGAGCAAGCCCTCCTGGCTTCCAGTCACTTGAAGAACTTCACAAGTGGTGAGCAAAGTCACAGCTTAAGCCCTTGCCATAGGACTACTCTGAAGATCATGATGTGCTTCCAGTGATCTTTTGGGCCATACTTCATTAGTTGTTTTCTTACCAGATTACAGTCTTGAGGTGCTCACTCTGGAGAGTACACATTCCTTAATTAAAATATTTTCGACTTGACTCCCTTTTTGGCTATAACGCCACATGTATTATAGACTCCATTGCAGCAAAGCCTGCTTGCCTATGATGTGTTGCTTATGCCTATGGTGCGCACTCGACCTCGTAACGCACGACATATATGACAACACAATGCATTTCACAAAACAGAGAGCAATAACAATAGCAAGCACAACAATGACAATGACAATAACAATAACAATGACCAGCACACAGTAACAAGCATGCAAGAGAACGCCAGCCGCCAAGCAAAAAAGATGAATAACATCAAAATAGACTTTTACCTGCAGAATGCAGGGGGCTGTGAAGCTGGTCCCAGCGAGCCTTCACATCCTTCTTAACTTGAGTTATTTGTGTTGGTTTGAGTCCTACAACCTCATGCACATGCTCTTTAATGGCACTCATGCGAGCCCAAATCTTCCCTAGAGAAGGTTGTGGAGAGTCAACTAGTCGAAGGAGAACTACAATCGACTCACACACGGCTACCCATACCTTCACTCGCTCCCAAAGTTCCATTGTCGCAAACTAGGTCTCTAATCTTCGTTGCCTCACCTACACAACCGTTCTTTGCTGCCCACTCCAGCCATCTTCTGTCAGACACCATAGCTTGTAAGGTATCCCTCACAACAATGAGTCGTTGCAAGCAAAGGAAGTTACTAGCAAACCTCGTGGGTCCTGGCTTCAACAACTCTAGTTTATTCTCAAGCCTTGCCCCATGCTCACGGTAAAGAGCGTTAGGCATGTGGTGGTTTGCAACAAACTGGACCAAGTGCTTGAAGCTATTGATTATGCCCTCTAGCTCTTTCACCTTTCCTATGTCTTTCAACAGCAGGTCCAAAATATGAGCAGCACAAGGTGTCCAATATATGTGCGGGTGTTTCTCACGAACCACATTACAACCAGCTACAATGTTAGCTGCAGAGTCAATGCAAAGCTGTACGGNTACGACATGATCGGCCCCTATTTTCTCCACGGCCGCAAGCAGGTGGCTACCAATGTACTCACCCGTTTTCCTTTCACCCTCAGTGTTGATAGCATCCATGAACATTTCAATGCCTCCCATAACCATAAGCACGTTAAGAAGAGGGTGCCCGCATGGATCGATCCACCCATCTGCAACAATGCTACAACCCATCTGTGGTAGTCCCTTTTTTTGTTTCTTCTCCCAAGCCTCTATCTTCGACACCTCTTTATCTAGTAGGGTACTTTCGAGAGGCTTATCCTTCATCGGGACATACACTAGACCCGTTTCTTGGGTGTACTTACTGACAGCAACCAACATGTCCCTAAAGAAGTCACTATGAGCAACATTGAATGAGCAACCAGTGCCATAGAAGAAGCGGGCGACAGTCTCATGAACAGCATCAGCATTCATCTTCTGGCACATGTCACTTATAGAGGTCTGCCCTGACTCCCAGCCTAAGGAGGGGGACTCTCCAGCACTTGCACAACCCCATTCATTCACGCGCTTTCGTGCAGCTTGTATGACACTCTTCCTACGTCGCGTTCCTAATAGAGAATTAGCCATACCGTTGCTACGGCTAATCATGAGATCTAGGACTTCAACGGGAACATCCTCACACTGACTAACATCCTTACAGCCTCCTGTAGAATGGCCACGAATCCGTGTGACTCCACCGGTAAACTCCCTGGGGCAGTAGCTGCACTTCACCTTCGCATATGAATTCTTGGACTTGGCTTTCACAACGATGGTCACATAGCCCCACTTTGGACCAGACCTTGCAGCAACTGCCCTAGAAGGAAGACGAGCGATTAACGCTGCAGTGAACGCCCTCATTCCACCAAGCGTTGCTCCAGACGAAGTGCATGGTTGAGACATGATGCGCGTGAAACCTGCAATAACGAAGTACAGTAACAACTTGTAAAAGACATAATAAGATGCCATTCAAATGCCATTTAAACAAGCAAAAACGCAACAATAGGCACACAAGAGAGCAGGCAACCCCAACAAAAGCAAGCAAGGGGCAAGCAGCCCGCCCCAAATACAACCCTAAAACAGCAAGCAAGGGGCTAGCGGCCAGCCCTGACAGTAGCAAGCACAGGGCTGGCAGCCAGCCCTGACAGGAGCACGCACAGAGTTGGCCGTCAGCCCCGACAGGAGCAAGCACGACAACAGCAGGCCCCAACTAAGACACTAATACAGCAAGCACGGGCTGGCCGCTAGCTCCAAGAGCAGCAAACAAGGGGCTGGCAGCCAGCCCCGACAAGAGCATGCACGGGGCGGGCGGCCAACCCCGTGCGTGCTAGCCCCCGACAAGAGCATGCACGGGGCTGGCAGCCAGCCGCGACAAGAGCACGCACGGGGTTGGCCGCCAGCCCCAACAGGAGCAAGCAGGACAATAGCCAGCCCCAACTAAGACCCTAAAACAGCAAGCACGGGCTGGCCACCAGCCCCAACAGCAGCAAGCAAGGGGCTGGCAGCTAGCCCCAACAAGTGCACGCACGGGGTTGGCCGCCAGCCTCGACACGAGCAAGCAGGACAGCAGCCAGCTCCAACTAAGATCCTAAAATAGCAAGCAAGCCCGCCCCAACTAAATCCTAAAACAGCAAGCACGGGCTGGCCGCCAGCCCCAACAGCAGCAAGCAAGGGGCTGGCAGCCAGCCCCAACAAGAGCAAGCACGGGGCTCGCAGCCAGCCCCAACAAGATCACGCACGGGGTTGGCCGCCAGCCCCGACAGGAGCAAGCACGACAGCAGCAAGCCCCAACTAAGACCGTAAAACAGCAAGCAAGCCCGCCCCGACTAAACCCTAAACCAGCAAGCACGGGCTGGCCGCCAGCCCCAACAGCAGCAAGCAAGGGGTTGGCAGCCAGCCCCAACAAAAGCAAGCACGGGGCTGGCAGCCAGTCCTGGCAGGAGCACGCACAGGGTTGGCCGCCAGCCCCGACAAGAGCAAGCACAACAGCAGCCAACCCCAACTAAAAGTCTAAAACAGCAAGCAAGGGGCAGCCAGCCCGTCCCGACTAAAACCCTCAAACAGCACGCAAAGGGCTGGCAGCCAGCCCCACAAAAGCACGCAAGGGGCTGGCAGCCAGGCCCGACAAGAGCAAACAAGGGACACAAGAGAGAGCGGGAAACAGGAAGGAGGGAGGGTTGAGGCACCTGTCCACGTGTTGAGGTCACTCACGCGACAATAGGCGCACACATCGATAGGCACAAGGGGGTCTATCAACTCCTTTCTGTGTTTCCATGCTTCATACAAGACAAACAAGAAGACAAAGTTGTAAACCAATGCAACATACAAATAGCCGTAAGCGACAGGTTACAAACAAGCAAGCACAAGGAGACAGCACAGAGAGCACGCAGAAGAAACGAGCATAAAGAACAAGGCAGGCCACAAAAGATAGCATGAATGATGGAAGAAAAGGGGGGGGGGGCAACGAACCCAATAAAGGACTTGGATGGCTGTGCCGTGTTGGTAGGTGCAAGGGCTGCCGTGTTGCTCTTTTTGGCCTGCCCGCGCAATAGAGCAATAGAGCATCAGAGCATCAACAGAAAAGCAATAGAGCATCAGCAGGAAGGCACAAAAGCAGCAGCAAGAAAGGAAAAGAGCAAGAGATCCAACAGGTTAGCAAGCAGGCAGCAGCAGGACAGCAAAAGAGCACAAGCAGAGAAGCAAAAGAGCATCAGACTAGCAGCAGGAAAGCAAGAAAGCAGCTATAAGAAAGCAAAAGAGCGTCACAGCAGCAATTGGAAGGCAAAGACACAGCAGCCAGAAAGCAAAAGAGCAGAGGCAGAGAAGGACAAGAGCATGAGGTTAGCAACCGGAAAGCAAAGACACAACAGCTAGAAAGAGAAAAAGCAGCAATAGGAAAGCAAAATAACAGCAGCACGTGAGCAGGCAAGCAAGAGAGCAGCCATCAACAACAAGACATACCCAAGTACCTGATGCACGTGTAGGAGGACAGTAGAGTTGAGCTTCCAAAACCTTCTATACCGAAGACACAGAGAAAACAAAGGGCACAAAAGATTCAGTACACATAAGAGCAATTGGACCATGCTAATTTGGTATACAAACACATCTCTACATGGTAACAATTGAAATGCTAAACATCCAACAATGAGGCCATTACACGAAAAAAAATCTAAAAGATCATCAAACAGGAAGGACAAATGAGAAAGCAAAGAGGAAGAGCAGATCTGACCTTATCAAATTGGCAAATCGACCTAGTGGCAGTATGAATGTCCGGCCACTTTCTTCTGTCGACGTCCCTGAAAGTATATCAAGCACAACTGTTGAATAGAATGTAAGCAAAAGAGTATACGGGTCAAGACAAATTTGAGAGACATTTGAAAACCTGTTAGAGCAACCACTACAATACAAATCTGAAATACTGAGCAGCATACAGACTACAAGAAGCAAGATAAAATAGGTTATTGAGGTGAACCCAGTCGAGAATGTACATTATATATAGAAAAGCACGCACATTAGAATCACGAAGTGAAGACAACATGTTGACGCCTCCTACAGCAAGCAAGTGCATACAGCAACAAAGTGATGGAGGTGAATGAAAGGCGAGAAATGCAACTCACGGGCTGAATGGTGCTGCAGAATGAACTGAAATGGGCAACTAAATTGTTATGTAGGTAGCCCTTAGGCTTGGCCTCAGAGGGTTGTGGCATTGCGCTTCGCAGCAAGCAAGGAAGATCCATGAGCGAAGTTCGCAGTTTCAAAAATATTGGTGAACACCTTTTGGTAAAATTTTGAAAAATTCTGAGTTCCCGCCGTTGCAGCAGCAACCTGACATTGTCGTACTTTCATCTCATTATCCCGTCAATCGACGCTATATTGAAACTCACACGTGAACCTAAGCTTACGGTCCCCGACGTGAAGGCGTCGACGCGTTACTGGACGGCGCGCTCGAGTAATAAAATTTCGTACGCTTAGTACGTGCGCACTGACGCAGTACGCTTATTTAAGCGTACAAGAGTCGAGCTGTACGGTGTACAACGTAACCCTGCTCAATATGAGTGGCCTTAAGGCCGCCGCTGCTGTTACTGCTGCTGCTCTCTCTTTTGTGTAGCAGGGACCTTGGAGCACAACAGAAAGGCCCACAATGACAGGCCCCGAGACCCACTTGATGATCCACCTTACGGCTGGCGCTTTTTCAGCAGCACGTGGAACAACTTACGTTCTCGTACCAGAATGAAATCATCGCATGACAAGTGAGGTGGGTACATCTACTTCCCCCTCTTTGGGATGCGTTCCCAATCAAAGGGAGTGCACCATTGTGAAACGTATCCTCGTTTGCACAAATACCAACCCCGTCTTTAAGGTAAGCCACGGGGGGATGCACCAATATTCCCCCCTTTGAACAGTATCCATTTTTTTGGTAGTGTACGGGGCACGTGCACCAACTTTCCCCCCAAGTAAAGCGCATACCCAACAGGTACCAAATTGGAGGGGCGCACCAAAACGCCCCCCAAATAGAGCACGTATGCCAGTCGATATCTGTCAGGATGGTTGCACATTTTTTCCCGCCTATATGGGAGCGTATCCCAGTCCGTAGCGAAGAGGGTGCTCAAAATTCCGGGACGTTCATTCCAACTGCCCGCAAACAAGGTGGGGGGATCCATTTCCCCCCTTTTTATGATAATTCTAATCAAGGACTACCGACACTGCTCGTATTGATTGGGTCTTGCAAGCAAGAGGGGGAAATATATTCACCAGTAACGTGCTTAGTGCCACGCACAGGGCATGCCCAAGCGTTGGCAATTTCCACAGCAGTATCAAAATAAGGATGTAGGTCACAAGCAAGGGGGGCATACACAGATGGTCGCAGCCAAGGGCTATCCCAGGGAGCACCATGACTTGGGCGTGACCACTCCTTACGACTCTTGCAGCTTGACGGAAGGTATCTCAAGCGGCAGCATACATGGGGCATGCCTCTAGGAGAGCAACCTAAGGGTAATTGTTAAGTGTTATCGGGCGTTTATCTTTCAAAAGAGTGGGGACGGATGTAAGTAGGTAGGGAACCAAATGGGCAAAAAGCAACATGCTTGGAGGAAGAGGAAGGACATGGATGGAGAGATGATGAGAACATTGTATGAGAGGTATGATATTGAGATGAGGAAAAGAGAGGTTCAGGACAGACTCTAGAAAGACAAGGTCCACCAAGATGGCGATAATTGTTTAGTGACAGCTACAATGAATGGGGGACTTGAAATGAATCGACTTACTAAAAAGGCAATAAACAATTAATGAAGATCTTTATATCAGCAAGTAATCTTTATGGCATTTTCTGTTAATTGATAAAACAGCAAAAGACGACACACTAGCAGTGGACAATTCGCGTAAGTCAAATGGTAGTAAATTAGCATCAATAATGCAATCAATACACTCACACATAAGCAAGGCTAGGAGACAGTGCGTATCAATGGTTTCTCGCCTTGGATTCAAATCTCTCTCAGTAAGCAGTACGAGAGAGTTGGCCTCGTTTCCGAATGCCGAACTTGAGAGCAATACCTAGCATATGTACATGGAATGAGTTAACTATTCAACGGCCAGTGCGATGGCACCACCTACCCGGGAGTTGACCGCGTTGGTGGGACCTCGATAAACCAAATCCACCGGCATCTCCCATCATCCCGAATTGCCATCCATCCTAAGGATGTCATCTGGCCATTCATCTAGCACACCACCCTTAGATGCATATCTGGGCAGTTCGCTGCTACCGAGTGCGGAAGTCAGCTGGCTGTCAAAGAATGTGTCAGCAAGCTGACCTAAGTTGACTTCAGCCTGCTGCTCCCGGCTGAGTCATTAAAGTGATTATGTTATAAAGTCCAGCAGGCTGAATGTTAACTATAGTTCAGCAGCCTGAGCATATTTAACTATTATATGTAAATGAATGTTATAACTACCAATGTACTGATTCATTACAATCCCTCCAACTTAACAGGTTGTCGCCTTGATAACACTAACATCGAGTACATGGTGACCGGACTTCCAACACCTTTTGCTGCAACTTGATACCTAACAGTGGGGGTCACTAGTGACAGCGTGCTCTCCCATTGACCCTCAGCCTACTACCATTAGGAAGGAGATGTTCGTGGGGCCCCATGGTCAGGGGAGCCAGACCTCCTCCTGTCTTGGGATCTCCTGAAGCCTGGGAGATCCGCATAGGGGCCCCGCGGAGAACGCAGTAACTGGGCTGTTTCCTCCTGCACAGTATGAAACTGAAACAGAAGGGAGGCAGCCTTCTCCTGGGCATCCCTCAAATTGACAGGTACATATACCGGCATCCCAGAAGGATGTTGCATGACATGAGCCAAGGGCACATGCCCTCTCTGCGAGGGAGATGCTGGCAGGCCTCTGTGTAGTAAAACAGATAGATAAAGTACTTAGTAAAACAGAATAGTTTATCTATTCAAGACAAGGATCTTTGAACACAAGTGGTAGCTTCTTGAAAGAGAGATGGCTTCTTGAAAGTTAATATATTTCTGGATTTTGGCAAGTACAAGAGTGATTCTGGAATGTCTTTCTATGTTCTAGCTCTTGTTTATATACTTGCTACATAAGTAATTTCTAGGAAGGTGTATGTTGATGTGTTGGCACCCAACACATCCCAAAACTTGCCACCTCTTTCTAGAATAATGTACACATGTCCTTTTGACCTAAAAATGGCACATCTGACTTTTGCCACATGGAGTTCTTCTAGGTCTTTCCTCTAACTTCGAAAATGCCTTGGAAGGTTCAAAGGACATGAACCAAGTTACTAGAGTACCTATTCACACTTGACTCCACACAATACTACTCCAAATATATTTGAAAACATTAAAATATATGCAAACTAATATATAATAACTCAAATCACTACATCACCCCCCCGATAGAAAAAGCGACGTCTCGGCGCGTCAAGTCAGGTCTTACACATGTGGAGCAAACTAGTCAACAGTTTCAAGTCAGATGCCACACATGTGAAGAGGACTAGTCAAAGGCGCCAAGTCAGGTGCTACACATGTAAGGTAGACTAGGCAAGGTCGTAGGTGGTGTGACCTTATTGGCTAGCCTACTCCTTAATGATAAAGAAAATTGTACAAGTTGGCCCAGAATCTGCCACGAACTCAAAAATTCATAGCGGCCACAGAACTGCTCCAAATCTGAAAATTCGAGTGCCAGACGGACCGCGTCGGAGAACTCTACCGGGTCACCAAATTTGAGAGCATTCTCATTTCTGGAGTGTCGTTGAGAGCTGAGAGAGTAGGCACTCCTCCAAATCTGTGCAGAAACTTCTGAAAATCATAAGTCCTTCTATACTTCTCCAAATTCTGCAAACTAAGTCTCAAACTGGGCGCTGTAAGATGTTCTACCAGAGTCTTGAGTTTCAGAGCATTCCAAGTTCAGGGGAAGGCACAATGTCAGAAGGCATATTCTGTCCTAACAATGCCAGCAGCCTGACCCCCTTCTACTTAGAGCATCATATCTCTCTCACCAGTGCTCCAAATTGAGCAAACTTGGACTCTAAATGACCGGCTACTCATGGACTACAGCCAGGTAAATTTTCAGAATTTATTATGCAGAGACCTATTACCAGTAGCAGTTTTAGTTTTCTGTCCAGAAACTGCGAGAAGAGAAGAGTGTCTAATGTCAATTTTTCCTCTTTCTTGTTCTTGCAGGCTGCCTCCAAGGGGTCTTCTGCTGCTTCTTGATGGTGGCAGGCTGCCTCCCTGAAGTCTTCGGGCTTCTAGTAGAGAGACTTGGGGCTGGTCCAAGATGGGGGTTGGCGGCATGGAAGCGCTTCAACTTTCTCTGAACTTTGTCAAGGTAGTGCGCCGCCACCCAACTATTCTCCGAATCTGGATATCCTTTCCACTTGATCAAGTATTGCTGCTGTCTCCTGAAATTTCTCATAGCCACTATGTCTTCCACTTCGTACTCCAAATGATCATCCACTATTGTTGGGGCTGGTGGGGTTGTCACACGTCCTGGGAACTTGTTGTCGGGTTGCACATATGGCTTGAAGAGGGAAGCGTGGAATACGGGGTCGATGTGCATAGTCTGGGGAAGTTCTAGCTTGAAAGCAACGGGGTTGACTTGCTGGATAATCTTGAAGGGTCCCAAATACTTGGGAGAGAACTTGCTGCCGGCAGGCCTGTTGTTCAGGGAAATGTTCTTGGATGATAGTAACACGTTGTCACCCACTCTGTACGTAATTTCTCTTCTGGATCTGTTCGCCACTCTTGCTTGAGCATCTTGCGCGTGTTGTAGAGCTTTCTTCGCTGCTGTAAGGGCTGCTTCTAATGTCTCCATAAAATCTGTGGCTGCAGGTACTTCATCATGGCCAGCCGTGAAGCTCAGTGGCGTGGTCGGATGGAAGCCATAGTTGAGGAAGAATGGGGACTCTTGGGTAGAGGCCTGCGTAGTGTTGTTGTAGGCAAACTCGAGGGGGGTCAAGTACATGTCCCAGTCTTGCTCGAGGGTAGACACGTAGGCCTTTAGAGAGGTCTTTAGGGTACGATTCATACGCTCGGTTTGCCCATCTGATTGTGGGTGGTAGGCAGTAGACATATCCAGCGATGTACCCAAGTTCTTGAAGAGATTTTTCCAGAAATGGCTTGTGAATCTTGGATCTCTATCTGACACAATTCTTGATGGTAGTCCATGGAGTCGGAAGATGTTGTCAAAGATGAGTCTTGCAAGTTGTGGTGCTGTAGCCTTAGTCGTCGTGGGAATAAAATGAGCCATCTTGGTAAGTCTGTCCACCACCGTGAGTATTGCATTATGGCCTCGAGGTGTCACGGGCAAGTCCACGATAAGGTCCATTGAGATGTCCGTCCATTGTCTTTCGGGGATTGGTAGTGGTTGGAGGAGTCCTCCCGCCTTTTGCGATGATGGCTTGATTCTTTGGCATGTGTCACAGCTCCTGCAGTACTCCTTGACTTGCTTAGACATGCCTGGCCAACAATAAGTCCTAGCTAGAACGCCCGTGGTCCTTAGGATTCCAAAGTGTCCTCCAAGAGGGTTGTCGTGTGCTTCTCGTAGAAGCAAGAGCCGGAGGTCTAAGTCATTAGGAACACATCTCTGGCCCGTATCTTGCCTCACCCAATAATTGCCTTCTTGCTTCTTGCATGGGTCCAAGGCTGCTTCTCCGTTCTTGTAGTAAGGGTCTCTTTCATAGGCGGCTGAAAATCGAGCTTCCAGATCTGTCTTCAGGGATACCATCACTGCATTTAATTGCAGTCTTGAGAGGGGGTCAGCCGGGTTTGTCTTGCCGGGCTGGTACTGAATCGTGATGTTGTATTGTTGCAAGTATCCGCTCCATCTTGCTTGTCTCCTTGAGAGATACGGCTGCGTTTGGAGGTGCTTTAACGCCTCGTGGTCCGTGGTGACCAGTACTTTGCGTCCTTCAACGTAGCAGCGCCAAACCTTCAAGGCATGTACAATCGCCAATGCCTCTCGCTCCGTGGTTGTATAATTTTGCTCGGCTGGATTTAGCTTCCTTGACTCGTAGGCGATGGGCTGCAGTCCCTTGCCTTGGTCTTGAAGCAGGATTGCTCCTATTGCATAGGAAGATGCATCGGTGATGACGTGGAAGGGCCAATCTGGGTTTGGACTTGGGAGTGTGAGCACCGGGGATGTGGTCAATCTTCGCTTTAACTCTTGAAATGCCTCTTCCTCTTTCTCGGTCCATGTATATAGCCTGTCCTTCTTGAGTAGATCTGTCAGGGGGGCTGCTATGTGCGAGAAGCCTTGGATGAATTTTCTGTACCAATTGGCAAATCCCAAGAATGACTGGAGTTCTTTCTTGGTCGTGGGGGTTGGCCATTCCTCCACCACCGTGGTCTTCTTGGGGTCTATCTTGATGCCATCAGCAGTCACGTGGAGACCTAGGAACTCCACTTCTTGTTTGGCAAACTCGCATTTTGACTCCTTCGCAAACAGCTTGTTTTGCTTCAATACTTCAAGGACTTCTTTCAAGTGTCTCGCATGCTCTTCAAGGGTCTTGCTGTAGATAAGGATGTCATCGATGAATACCACCACAAATCTGTCCAACATGGGCTGAAATATGGTGTTCATCATAGTCATGAAAGTTGCTGGCGCGTTGGTGAGTCCAAATGGCAGGACCATGAACTCAAAATGTCCATATCTTGTCCTGAATGCCGTCTTCTCTATGTCCGGTTCTGCGATGCGAATCTGGTGGTAGCCGCTCCGTAAGTCAATCTTCGTGAAGTACTTGGCTCCAACCAGCCGGTCCATGAGCTCATCCATGCGCGGCAGCGGGTATCGATTCTTGATGGTGATCTTGTTGAGGGCGCGATAGTCCACACACATCCTCAAGGTACCATCTTTCTTCTTGACAAATAGCACCGGGGCTCCAAATGGCGACTTGCTAGGTCGAATGAAGCCATGCTCCAGTAGCTCCTTGATTTGCTTCTTGACTTCGTCTAGCTCCGTGTATGACATTTTGAACGTAGGCCGAGAGATGGGCTTGCTTCCGGGCTCCAACTCTATCTTGTGGTCTACGAATCTTTTGGGGGGTAGGCCCTTGGGCAATTCCGGGGAGAACACTTCTTTGTAGTCCTCAAAGACTTCTTGTATCTCCTTGGGAACGGGGCTGCCTTCTTGACTCTCGATGTCTTTCTTGATGTCTTTTGGCGTGATCAAGGCCAAAAGAAGCTCGTGTCCCTTCCTCACAAGTCTCTTGAGTTGGAGGGCGGACAATAGTATCTCGTGTGCCGGCTTCTGGATGTCTTGGGTCTGGATATTCTGGATTGCGCGCAAAATACAGATTCTTGAAGTGATGTCATTCTTGATCTTGATAGTACCGGTCCTCCAATCAACTTGGGGGTTGTGCTTGGTCAACCAAGGCGTCCCTAGGATGACGTCGTACTTGCCCAATTGCATGGGGGAGAACACTACTCTATCCTTGAAGGACTTGATAGAGAGTGCCAAGGGGTACGTCTTCTTGGAAGGGGTAGTATAGGAGAATCCATCGGGCATCATAATCTCCTCGTCGTGGTCAAGAGTTCGCATAGTAATACCGTGCTTGGTGGCAAAATCTGCAGCAATGAAGTTGCCTTGAGCTCCGCTATCCACCAAGATGTGGACCTTCTCTCCTCCAAGGTAACCTCTCAAACTCATTGGGGCTGGAACGTCGTCTTCAACGGGGGTCTCCACCTCACTTGGCGTGTTGCCTTCTCGTGAAGTGGGTCTTGGGGTGGTAGGCTCCTGGCCTACCGGCGCTGTCCGTTTTTTGACAACTTTTTGGGGCATGAAAGTGCACGATGGCCCTTTTCCTTGCAATAGAAGCATAGTCCAGCCGTCATGAGAGCTTCTTTTTCAGCCGGGGAGAGTCTTGCTTTCACTCCTTGCTGGTTTCTTGCATCATAAGTGTCATTGGAGGGTCTTCCACTCTTCCGGGCAGCCGCGGGGTCCCTTTTAATAACTCCGATTTCCATGGGTGTGGGTCCAGATTCGGATGTGGAAGGGGCTGCGTACACCCGCGTCGTCGGTACCCGTGAAGATGAAGGCACGGAGTGCTTGAAATCCAAGGTATCCACCTTTTGGGCCACTTCAATGATCTTTGAGAAGTCCGTCAAGTCGCGTAACTCCACTTCCTTTGCCACCTTGGGTTTGAGGCCAAAGATGTAACGGTCAATCTTCTCCTCGAGAGACATGTTGGGGATCTCAAGAGTGAGGGCGTGAAATCTGGATGTATACTCTTGAACGGACGTCGTTTGCTTGAGATGGTGGAGCTTTCCTCGGGCAATCTTCTCCGCATTGATGGGCATGAATTGCTTCTTGAGGGCCTCACGAAAATCTGCCCATCTTGCATATGATGGTGGGGGCTCTTGGCCGAGCATGGGGTGCGCCATAGCTTGATATATAGCCGCTTGATAGTTACGCCACCATGATGTTGCTGCTCCTCTAAGTAAGGTAACGGCAAAGGGAACGTAGTCCTCCTCGGGTACTTCAAGGAACGCGAGGTACGTCTCCACTTGGTAGAGCCATAAATTCAGGTTGGCACCTTTCCCGGGGTTGAAAGTGTCGGGTTTGCCGGGCTTGATGAGTTTCCTTGCTCTCGTTGGCTCTTGTGGAGGCGCTTGAGCCGGGGCTGGATTTTGAGCATTGCTCGCAATAGGGGCAACCATGGCAGCCATAGCTTCTCTTGACGCTTGCACGGTTGCTTCATAGGTGGCCAAGCCCACTTGGTTGTGGACGGTCATTAGGAAGGCTGCCCACTCATTTGCGGGAACTCCTTGTGGTGGGGTCAACTTTGCTATAGCGGCTGCCACGGGATTTGACGGTGCTCCTCCTTGTGGTGCTTCTTGTTGTTGCAGATTTCCTTGAGTAGGCTCTCCCATCGACGCTGGAGGAGGGTGTGCTCCTCCTTGTGGTGCTTCTTGTTGTTGCAGATTTTCTTGAGTGGGCTCTCCCATCGGCGCTGGAGGAGGGTGTCTTGGAGAGGAAGGGCTTCCTTCGAAAGCTTGCTGTTGGTCTTGAGGATCGGCCATCTTCTTGTGCTACCAAAGTGCCTAGCTCCGATACCACTGTAGTGAAACAGATAGATAAAGTACTTAGTAAAACAGAATACTTTATCTATTCAAGACAAGGATCTTTGAACACAAGTGGTAGCTTCTTGAAAGAGAGATGGCTTCTTGAAAGTTAATATATTTCTGGATTTTGGCAAGTACAAGAGTGATTCTGGAATGTCTTTCTATGTTCTAGCTCTTGTTTATATACTTGCTACATAAGTAATTTCTAGGAAGGTGTATGTTGATGTGTTGGCACCCAACACATCCCAAAACTTGCCACCTCTTTCTAGAATAATGTACACATGTCCTTTTGACCTAAAAATGGCACATCTGACTTTTGCCACATGGAGTTCTTCTAGGTCTTTCCTCTAACTTCGAAAATGCCTTGAAAGGTTCAAAGGACATGAACCAAGTTACTAGAGTACCTATTCACACTTGACTCCACACCATACTACTTCAAATATATTTGAAAACATTAAAATATATGCAAACTAATGTATAATAACTCAAATCACTACACTCTGGCTATCTCTCTAGCAGCCCTCCTATCTGCCCTGTCTGACTGGGTCTCCGTGCCTGCAGATGGGCTCTGTCCTCTGGCAATTCCCAGCCACGTGATATCTTCCTCTTCAGCGAGCTGTTGCAAGGCCAACCCAATCTTCTCCCTTATAGGGGATGTGGTAGGTGTCAGGATCACCGCAGGGCTAGTGTCCTCCTCCTTGCCTTCCTCTTCTTCTTCCTCTGACCCCTCCTCCTCTCCTTCCCCTGGTTCCTTTGAGACTGTTGGGGTCTCTTCTGTCAGCTGCTCCAGCTCTTCCCAAGAAAAAGAATATCCCACTGACCTTCCCCTTTTGGGTGCTGGTGGGGGCTGTTGAGTCCTGACCGCGTATAGGTCCTTTTCTCCCTGCTTGCTTGCCCATTTGGCATAAGCGTGCTTCCCTTTAAAGAATGACTCACGGGCCCTGCTCTTGTCCTCCTGCATTTCTTGGCTCATGCAGTCCCTTACTCCATCCAGTCTTGGGTCCCAAGCGGCAATATGAGGAGGCAACACTATGTGCCCCTGCAGGTCCGTTAGGAAGTCTTCCTCCCTTGCCTTGTCATTTTGCTGGTCCCTCATGTTGATGGTCATCCACCGCCAATTGGTGGGCTTCTGGAAGAAGGCAGGGCTTGTTCTTTTCAGAGTACAAGGGTACCAGTGCCCTGCAAAGTCCAGCTGATTGGTTTCTCTCGCCAAAAATTCCCAGCTTCTTCTCTCCACCTCATTATACATGGCCTTGAACCTGTTATAGGATGTAGAGTCCTTAAAGCTGTCCGCGTCCATAGGGATCATCCTGATGACCCTTTCTTTCCCCCAGATACCCGGAATCGATACAGCTCCTGTTTCATTCATCAGGGCCATTGCCTTGGCCTCTCTGTCCGTATATCCCACCATCTTGGCATAATCGTGGTAGAGGAGGAGTCCTGTGCTGATCTCTATATACTTGTCGAAGTTTTCAGATGTCTCCCCTTCCCTCTGCAGGATGTCCTGCTGTGCCTCATTGCGACTTCTCTGGACATACTTGAAGGCCTCCTCCAGTAGATCAAAGCCCTTGCCCAGCACTGTGCAGCGGTAGCTGCTGATTCTACTCTGTTCTTCTTCGTCAGCCTGCTGCTTCCGCCTCTCTCAGCTTGCCTCTCCTCTTCCGCCTTCTTGGCCTCCTCTGCAGCATTTTGTCCAGTTCTTCCTGCCTCAGCCTGGCCTGCTCTTCCTCCTCCTTCTTCTTCTGTGCCTCCCGCTGTTGTTGGAGTCGTTGTGATTCCCGAGCGGAGATGGAGGATGATTCGATGTCGCCACGGAATTGCAAGTATTCTGTGTGTGCCTCTTTTGGTCTTCTCTTCCTCTTAAGTTCCGTAATCTGAGTCATCCTGCTCAATCATAAACACAATGACGTCAGTGAAGTCATAATACTTTGTCGCTACTGAGTGCCCGTGGTTAAGAAGAACGTGATAGGGAGAGTCCCTAGTGTGTAGTACCTTGTGTGAGTGAGTATAAGAGAGAATTGAGTTAGAAAGAAAAAGTGAGTATGAGCGCAGGTTAAGTGTGTAGAATAGTTATAAAAAAATTCGCCTGGCTGATCCCAAAACGGAACACACTCCCTCCAACTTAAGTGTAAAGGTGGGCTGCCTGTCACAACTGTCACTGTCTATCCCTAATTATCACATTCCCCTCCGACTTATATAGAGACCGGACCTCCTGTCACCTGTCCAGATCCACTGAAATGACAGTTAGGGAAGGGTGCCAGCCGCCCGAAGGTGAAATCGTTTCAACGCCCCTTTGGCATTGGTCAGCTGGTCTTTAAATTCCCTTCCATCTGACCAGGTACTTCATGACATATTTAGATGATTGACGGACAGAGCGAGCGTCTAAAATCTCCTCAACCTCATATTCCTCAGGGTCACCATCCCGGATAGCAGGGATCGGTCCCGATTGGACAGGTTACCGACCTGTGAACAGTGTGTCACCTCTAATGTATGGTTCGAGGAAGGAGACATTAAAGACCAAGTGACCCTTGTATTCTGCTGACATGTTCAATTTGTAAGCATTCTGACCGACACGGCGCACCACCGAACATGGACCGACCCAGACAATACCAGGCTTCTTCTTGACCACCCCAGGCAGGTACAGGTGCTGAGAATGCAGTTTGACCAAATCGCCCTTAGAAAATGTCAGTTCTCGACGGTGCTGATTAGCGTATATTTGTTGGTTTTCCTGTCAGCAAACTCTTGGGTTAATATATGCTCTCAGCACCTCCTGCGGAACTCGGTTGGTTCTTTCAGTCTGCCCATCAGTTTGAGGGTGAATTGCTGTGCTGAGCATCTGTTTGACTCCCATTAACCCCATTAAAGCTCTCCAGAACTTAGAGGTAAATTTTGAGTCTCTGTCTTTCGCAGCAGTAGGGTGCTCCGGAGGGCTTACCTTTTTCTTAACCACTTCTTCAGGTTGAGGAGGTACCTCCCTTAGCAGCAGACAGAACATTCTGTCTTCCTTCTGGTTCCAGCTTTTGACGAACTCCATTGCATTCAGCAACTTGCATCCTTCTGGAAGCCTCTTTTTTCCCTTCATTTGCCATCCACACAGGACAAGAGGAAGAGCACTGGTGGGTGCCAAGTCAGTCTGCCCATCACTGGCTCCTCTCACTTTACTGTACCTCTGCTCCAACACACTTCAGCTTGATGTCTATTAAACCAGGACCTGCCTAGTACGAGATCATAAAAGCTAGTGTTGAGTACCTCAAATGTAAGCGTTTCAGTTAGAACTGCAATGCCAGATTTTAAGTGGACNAATGCCAGAACTTAAGTGGACCTCAATAGGCTTGGTTATAACTCCTCCCGGGATACTTGAGGCATCTCCAAGGAATATTTTTCTATTCCCTTGGGTGACAGTAGGCAGCCTTAGCCGCTTAACTAAGTCCTTGTGGATAAAAGTATGTGACGCCCCTCCGTCAACAAATGCCCTCACCTTCCTACCTGCAATTATGCAATGCAGTAGGATAGGGGGGACTGTCTTTTCCTGTTTTTTGCATTGTTCTCCGGACTTAGCAAAGAAATGTTGGACATCAAGTGGAACAAGAGCATCCAGAGTGTGCACTCTCTGGACGTTTATATTGCTGATGGTTTCCTTTATCTGGTTGTCAGGCATGCATCGTGAATCCAGTTCAACAGGACCCATAATACCTGCTACGAGGGCAGCTAGTGACGACTCACTATCTCTAGCATCCTCACAGTCAGTAGACTGGATTACTGACTGTTGCTGTCTTTTAAAGGCTGGTCTTTTCTCTCGACCTTAGGGAGGTGCTTGACTGGACACTGCTCTCTGAAGTGACCTGGCTGCTGGCAATGAAAGCAAATCGATTTTGCTGAGGCTGGTCTCGGCTTAGTCCTACCACCACCCCTTCCATAGCCACCTCGAGAGGAACCACCTCTACCTCTAGACTGAATAGCATTGTACTCATACTCATATTCATCACCCTGATTATCCTCAGCCTGGTCTCCTTCAACTGCATTGTAGGAACCGTGGGGCTTTTTGACAATCTTAGACACCAAAGCGTTACTCTGGCGCTTGTGATTGAACTGCTGCTGATCCCAGGCGTCAGCATCCTGGATCAAGTCAGCCAGTTTCTCATACTTTTTCTCAGCAAAATGACCAGAGACCTCGGATTTCAAGCCATACCTGAAGTATGCTATCCTATACCGTTCTGGCAAATCAGGCTGCTTCATCATGTTCTCTTGGAACTTTTGAGCAAACTCAGCAACTGAAGTGGTCTGCTTCAGTGTCAGGGAGATCATCGCATAGATAGCTTTCTCCTGCTGGTTGATGACATCAAACTTCTCATGCAACTTCTCGACAAACTCTACCCACGTAGGGTCACCGAGTTGCCGAGCCTTACGCTCTTCCTTCCAGTAAAGCCACCAGTCTGCGGCACTGCCTTTCAGTAGCGCACCGGTGTGCCTGACCTTCTCGTAATCTTGCAGTTCTGGGTAGTTCTCTTGCCACTGCTCAACATCCGCGTGAAACTTGATCAGGTAATATTTTCTGTTTTCCTCAGGATCATATTCCTGGGGAGGTTTCGGCTTGGGCTTACTAGGCCCTCGGCCAACACCACTAGTGGTTTGAGACCCCAGTTGGTCTCTGTCCCGCAGTAGGGACATTATGATTCTTTTGTCCTCCTGCTGGGACTGACACATGGTCGCCATTTGCGACTACATCTGAACGAACAGTGCTCCCGATTCTACACTTTGGGGTGGTAGATTAGCAAATGCAGCAGCAGCATTGGCATCTACTCGCTGAGTAGTGTCCTCAACAATCCCTCTCGCTCCTGCAGCAGCAATTCCTGCTGCATTCAGACGGTCACGTATTTGACCTAGGGGTACATTGAGTTGTACGGCAGGAGGTGGGTTCAAAACATTGGCCCTTGATGCCATAAGTTCTTCAACAGTGCGCTCGTCAGCTGGCTGTCCTTCCCTCCTTCCTGTATCTTCAGCGGCCTTTGCTAATTGTTCAGCTTCTAGTCTGGCTATCTCCTCCTCAGCTTGCTGTGCTGCGACTGCGGCAATAGCAGCTGCCTCATCTGCAGCCTCTCTAGCTGCAGTATCTGCTACTGCTTCAGAATAGGTACGGGTTCCCGCTACATGGCTTTCCGCCTGGTTTTCGACATTCTCGTTATCCTGGTTCTCCATGTCTCGGGAGTTGCTAGTTTGAGACCTTGTCCTTACCATACAAAGATAACTGTGATAACTGCTCCGATACCACTGAAATGAGTCGACTTACCAAATAGGCGATTAACAATTAATAAAGATCTTTATATCAGCAAGTAATCTTTATGGTATTTTCCGTAAACTGGTTTAACGGCAAAGGACAACACACTAGCAGTGAATAATACTCGTAAGTCAAATGCGAGTAAAGTAGCATCAATAATGCAGATTAGTAAACTCATACATAAGCAAGGTTAGAAGACAGTGCGTATCAATGGCTTCTCGCCTTGGATTCAGATCCTCTCAATAAGCTGTACAAGGGAGTTGGCCTCGTTTTCGAATGCCGAACTCGAGAGCAATACCTAGCATATGTACATGGAATGAGTTTACTGTTCAACGGCCAGTGCGATGGCACCGCCTACCCGAGAGTTAATCGCGTTGGTAGGACCTCGGTTAGCCAAATCCACCGCCATCTCCCATCATCCTGAATCGCCATCCATCCTAAGGATGTCATCTGGCCATTCATCTAGCACACCATCCTTATATGCACATCTAGGCAATTCGCTGCTACCGAGTATGGAAGTCAGGTGGCTGTCGAAGAATGTGTTAGCAAGCTGACCTAAGTTGACTTCAGCCTGCTGCTCCCGACTGAGTCATTAAAGTGATTATGTTATAAAGTCCAGCAGGCTGATTATTAACTATAGTTCAGCAGCCTGAGCATATTCAACTATTATATTTAAATGAATATTATATCTACCAATATACTGATTCATTACAGGACTGGAGGTGGTGATGAGCTTGATCAGCAGATCTAGAAAACGACGGTGAGGTCTAGGTTTGAGGTTGAAGGCATTTGCCGGTGAGATGTCAGACAATCACTAAACAGTGAATATAGCCACTGCTGATGACGATCATAGAACGTGTGATCAGCTCACACTGCTCAATTGGACCACAGTCCTCAAGTACGGCAGTGCTCATAGAGTAAGACGTAGAACGTCCCTCAATAGATGTATTTGATGGTCCCATTCTCCCCCTCTCTCCCTCCCTCACCCACTCCCTCCCTCACTCCCTCATTCCCTCCCTGCCTCCTCATATTCTCTTCCTCTCGCTCTCTTCACTTTCTATCTTAGCTTGCCTCTCTCCCTCACCCTCTCCCCCCCCGCCGCCCCTTGCCCCCACGTGCACGCACATACATAAACACCAACACACACATACACTCACACGCGTGTGTATAGATGCACACATACTCTCCTAAAAAAATGTGCACACGTGACAAACACACTCTCTTCCTCCCACACACATACCCTCATTCTTCCTCTCACACAGAAACTCATACAGGTCAAACACAGACATAGTAACACACACAAGATACATACACACACACTCACCCAAACCCATAATAAGAGGGCTGGACACCAGCATACAAGTCCTGAAAAGTTTGGACAAAAACAACCATGCATTAAATAACGGAAGATGAATGCGCGAGAAACCAACCTGGGAGTCGAACCCATACACGCACCAAAAAGTGGTGGCACAACCATTGCGCAAGGAGGTGTTGGGCAGTTGCCAGAGCCAACCTGGCAGTACCCTCCCACATGGCTTGCTGGCCGGCAACGACACCGACCAGCAGGAAGGACTCAAGTGAGGGCCGTGCGGGGCAACTCTGCACAACCTGCCGGCCCCAGCAGATTGCCCACCCATGGCGGTGAGCGCACACACAAAGCCAACAAGCTGTTGGGACCCTCGAGAAAGCATTGCGGCCCCAATGACAAGTCCAAAGGCCCGCCAGTTAATCTGCCATCCGGAGTAGCGTTTCTCCAACAGCACGTGAAACAACGACAGTGAGTCTTTTTGTCGTATGTCCCTCCTCGCACTTGGCGGTATCCCCAGTCAGTACAAAGTTAGGGAGGTTGCCACAAGTTCCCCCTTTTAAGTGAAGTGTTCTCCAGTAGATAACAGACGGGGGGGTTGCCCCAAGTCCCCCCCCCTTAAGTGAAGCGTTCCCGATAGGTAACAAATGGGGGGGGTGCACCAAGTCTCCCCTTTGAGTGAAGCGTTCTCCGATAGGTAACAGACAGGGGGGTGTCCCAAGTCCCCCTTTTAAGTGATGAAGCGTTCCCGATAGGTAACAAACAAGGGGGGTGCACCAAGTCCCCCCCCTGAGTGAAGCGTTCCCCGATAGGTAACAGACAGGGGGGGTGCCCCGAGTCCCCCCCCTTGAGTGAAGCGTTCCCGATAGGTGACAAAGGGGGTTGCACCAAGTCCCCCTCTTGAGTGAAGCGTTCCCCGATAGGTAACAAACAGGGGGTGTGCCCCAAGTCCACCCCCCTTGAGTGAAGCGTTCCCCCCTTGAGTGTGCGTCCAATGGTTTCCCCAAGCCTAGATGGTTGCGCTGTTTGATCGATCTAGGGGAGGTACGTGGGCGCTGCCCGGGCAACTCTACCCTACTCTACCCTACCGTCGACGAGAGCTGAATATCGGAATACTGTAGCAGCGGCCTACCCGCAGCAAAATTGCATGGGGGGTTGCCTAGAGCCAGGCCAGAAGGATCCTACACGGTCGATGTAATAAACCAGTATATTAGTGGATATAATATTCATTTAATTATAATAGTTAATTATGTTCAGCCTGCTGAACTTTAGTTAATAGTCAGTCTGCTGGACTTTACATAATTATCAGTTTAACGACTCAGCCGGAAGCAGCAGGCTGAAGTCCATATAAGTCAGCTTGCTGACCCATTCTTTGACAGCCAGCTGACTTCCGTACTCGGTAACAACAAACTGCCTTGATATGCACCTAAGTACGATATGCTAGATGAATGGCCAGATGACATCCCTATGATGGATGGCTATTTGGGATGATGGGAGATGGCGGTGGATTTGGTTAACCGAGGTCCTACCAACGTGGTTAACTCCCGGGTAGGCGGTGCCATCGCACTGACCGTTGAACAGTAAATTCATTCCATGTACATATGCTAAGCATTGCTATCGAGTTCGGCATTCGGAAACGAGGCCAACTCTCTTGTACAGCTTACTGAGAGAGATCTGAATCCAAGGCGAGAAGCCATTGATACGCACTGTCTTCTAACCTTGCTTATGTATGAGTTTACTGATTTGCAATATTGATGCTAGTTCACTCGCATTTGACTTACGAGTATTATTCACTGCTAGTGTGTTGTCCTTTGCCGTTTAACCACTTAACGGAAAATACCATAAAGATTACTTGCTGATATAAAGATCTTTATTAATTGTTAATCGCTTATTTGATAAGTCGATTCATTTCAGTCGAGTAGATGGGGGGTCCCTCTGAGACTGTGAGAGCGAGAGAACAAAGCCTACTAGCAGAGCTGAGAAACCACCATCACAGCCTCAGGCAACCACCGGATGCATGCTGCTGCTTCAAACATCAGGGTCCAAGCACCTCCCCCATAACTATGCACATGCCACGCCTCTGCTTCTACTCATCCTGCATCTGCACCTGAAAGTGTCTGCACTGAGAAGAGATATGGGCTATCGAGGCGTGCAACAGCGAGAAACAACTGAAAAACAAAGTCCTTCCAAGCAGATAAGGGAGTGCACACTCATCTTTGTCTTGGCGCCGAGGGCGCATGCACACGCCGTTGCCTTTTGGCTGCGCCGCGCTTGCTGCTCCGCGTGTGCAGCGCGCCCTCCGCAAGCAATGGCGCATGCATATGGTCTCCCTCACTAGAGGAGATTCTTCACCCCTCCACCAGCGACAGCTGCTGCCGATGCTTCTCCGCCCGGGCCTCTCCCTTGCCTTGAGCGGCGTCTTGTGCCCTGCCGCTATTGCGCTTGCTCCCCCTCTTCCTCCTCTGCTTTCAGCTCCTACGTTGCCTCCGCTTTCATTGGCCATCTTACCCCCCACCGCTCCACCTCTGTTAGCCCATTTCCCCAAAGGCCTGACTTCCTTTCCTTTGGCATCCAACTTCTTACGATTTCCGCCTTCCCTCCCAGCCCCTGCTCCGCCCCATGCTTTCCTTGTGCCCTCTTCCAGAAGGTGCCCAGATGTGCTCCTCCCCCTCCTCCTCTCAGCTGCGCCATAGGTAGGAGGCCCTCCACCCATGTTATGGCTCATGACTTCCTGTGTCTTCGTCGTTGTCGTGGTCATCATGGTTGTCCTCCTCTTCGTCGACTCTCTCCTCTTTGCCTTTGTTGTCTTTGTCATTTCCTTCCTCTTCTTCCTCTGTGAGCTCTATTCTGCGCACAAAACAATCCTGCGCCCATCCAAGCCACCCCGGCGACAAGAGTGAGTAGAAAGGCACACATAGCATCACAAAACTAGCAATTACGCACACACCGACCACGCTATCAGCCATGCACGTGGGTGCATATTGGGTCAGCAAGAGGAGTCAGAGCACACACATTCCCAGAGTGGTGAGATCAAATATGAGGGAGGGGCGGAGCAGCAGCTGGCTAGCCTTAGTGCAGCGAGAGTGGGGGAGGCAGGGTAGAGGGCTGGGAGGCAAAGTGCGCAGGCTGCACCCTTTGCTCAGAAGAGTGCACTAGAGAGAAGGTAGGAACACACACGCAGGCAAGCGCACACGAGGACACAAATATACATACACGCACACACACATATACGCGTATGGGCAGACAAACGCACACAAATGCGTGCTCGTGCACGTATATACACACACACACACACATGGCGCACACGTGCACACGCACTTGCACACGCATGCAAACAGTCAGACACACGCACTCGCCCACCCACAAACACGCGCGCGCACACACACACACACACACACACACTCACACACACACACACATGCAAATTCCAACGCACACATATCCCCCCAGAAAGAGCGGAGGCACTTGATAGCCAGCCAGCCGTGCGCGTCCAGTGGTTGCCCGGTAAAAGGGGCGGAGGGCCCTAGTGGAAGCGTAGTGACTCACGAGAAAAAGAACTAATTGCAGTCATACTAAAGAGTGCAGCGGCATGTCACTAAGAAAGCTTAGGAAAATTACTCATCATATTGAGTAGCAAGAAAGTGCTCACAAATGAACTACGATGAAAGGCCTTGTCATTACAAACCCGTAGAAATTCACGGAAGTGAAAATTGGTAAGAAACAAAGACGTTATGCCTATTTATAGTTTTCTACGACGACTGCTCGCCCCTAGGAGGGAGGGCCGCTTAGCAGCGGAATTTTTGAAGTGTTCGTCATATCGTACCTTCCAGAATATTTGTGAGTAGACCAGATCAGCCTCATCCGACGTTTTGGGCCAATTTGACGTCCACATGCATGCATCAAAATATCCAAAATATGCTAACTTAGACGCGCTAGGCTAATCCGAAACTTCTGGATAAATCGACTTGGTCGGCACTCCGCGTCTACCAAAATTACGTGAAGGTTCGAATACACTCTAACGGCCCAGATCGCTTGGCACTGTCGGTCAATCCAACGGTCGCGCTCACCGCGAATTAAGGACAGTGGTCGACCAACCTTTAAATTAATTAGATTTTAGGAATCCATAACTTTTTCAATTCTTAACCAAATTCGACAAAGTTTATATCAAAATGACCACAAAAACAAAAGCTACAACCCCGTGCATTCGAAACAAGTATCAAAATGACTCAAAAATGCACTTAACAATCCTACGACCTTACATCACCCCCCTCCTTAAGACGCGACGTCCTCGACGCGTTCTGCAGATAACGCCTCAACTTACTCTTACAAACTACAATGAGTCAAGTTGGCCTCTGGTTCCCAAGTGTTGTCGTCCGCATGGTAGCCTTTCCACTTGACCAAATACTCTTGAATAAGTCGTTGACCTTGCTTGATTCGCCAACAATCGCCTCCATTTCATACTTCAATACATCATCGATCTCGACCGGTAGTGGCGGTAGGTAGTCGTCCTGGATGTCCTTCGTTTGGGTCAACGTATGGCCACAGGTAACTTACATGGAACACATCATGTATACCCCAGTCTGAAGGAAGTTCCAACCTGTAGGCCACTGGATTCACCTGCTTGAGCACCGAAAATGGACCTGTGAATTGTAATCGCAATTTCCTCTTGCCCGTGAAAGGTAGATTCTCTGTTGACAATAGTACTTTGTTGCCCACATGAATGCCACTTCCCTCCGGTGCTTGTTAGCATGCTTGACCAGTCTTGGCCATCTGCTCCATAAAAGCTTGAGTGCTAGGAACCTGAGTCTCTTTATCCTTCTTCAACAAGATGTTCCCTGGATGATATACTTCTCTTCCATGAACCATGTTGAATGGTCACTGCTTGGTCGATCCCTGCATGTTGTTGTTGTTGGCAAACTCCAACCTTGGCAGCTTCTTGTCCCACTCTGAAGGGTCTTCCATAATGAAACTTCTGAGCACCTCTTGCAATATTTTATTCAGCCTCTCACTCTTCCCGTCTGTCTAAGGATGATAGGAAGTGCTCATACTCAGCTTGGTCTCCATCAAAGTAAATAATGATCGCCAAAAGTTGCTAGTGAACCTTGGATCTTGATCTGAAACATTCACCTTCGGCAACCCATGTAGCCTGAAAATGTGATCAAAGAATAGCCGTGCCACATCTGCTGCCGTACAAGTCTCCTTCATGGGAATGAAGTGTGCCATCTTGCTGAATTTATCAGACACAACCCACACTGCATCGTACCCTTGACCACTCACTGGTTGAGATGTGATGAAGTCCATAGCAATCTGCTCCCAAGGGTACTTTGAAAGAGGCAGGGGTTGCAAGGTACCTCCCTTCTTTTGATTGGGTGTCTTATTCCTCTGGCACGCATCGTAACTCCTGATCCACTCCTCGATGTCCTTGTCCATATTTCTCCAATGGTACTCTCGTTTTCGCACGCTTGCCGTCTTCTCGCTTCCAAAGTGTCCAGCATATATGCAATCATGATGCTTCGCAAGTAGGAAGTCTTGTAGCTCATTTGCGCCAGGTACCAGTACTCTCTTGGAATCACCATAATACCATATGCCGTCCTTCTGCATACTTGAGTTGGACTCAGGTTCTCAACCATCAACAAACTCTGGATCCTCTTCATAACCTTTCTTAAGTTTCTCCTTGAAGTTTATACTCTCCTTGATGAATGAGACAGCTGCAAGGTCACACTTTCTGAAAAGGCGTCTGCAGGGTTGATCTTCCCAGGTAAGTACTCAATCTTGTGGTCGAACTGTTTATTGGAACTCATTCCATGTACATATGCTAGGTATTGGTCTTGAGTTTGGCATTCGGAAACGAGGCCAACTCTCTTGTATTGCTTACTGAGAGATATCTGAATTCAAGGCGAGAAATCATCGATACGCACTGTCTTATAGCTTATGTATGAGTTTACTGATTGCATTATTGTAGCAGTTTGGGGTTTAGGATTTAGGAATTAGGGTAACTTTAGGGTTTACTAAACGCAGAACTTGTGGTTTGACTCGCTACAGGCAAGTGTTAACCAAATTCAACCTTAAAAGACGCACCTTAACGCGGACGTTGAGTTCTTTTAAGGGGGGAGGAGTGTAACGAGATGAGCTTTTTAGGCGTGTTTAGGATATTTTCTTAAAATACCCAAAATATGGTTTACTTTTGATTCGTTGAAACATTGCATATTTGTGTATTTCTTGCCACACACGTGTGCCGACTAATTCTGGTCGACAAGCAAAACGACCTGCAAATGGATCGATAACGTATGTTGAAGACTGCAAAAGTATAGTACAATTAATCATAAAATGATTTTGATTAATTATGCACGATCAAGTTAATTAATAACGGATTAATTCACTTGCTATGACCTTCATTGACGCGAACGAAAACGACAAACAAGTGACCCAAGGGAGTCACCGAACGAAATCAAACCCCTGACCTCTCGGCCACGTCAGTGACCTTTCCACGACAATTGCAAATCAAACGTTCTAAAATGTACGTTCTATAGTACAACACAAAAGTACATACCGCGGTATTTTGTGTTATCTAGTTTGATACATATAGTTTAATATATATATACACATTATTACGGATACATATTCTGTTCCCAAGAGGCACTCTGATACCAACGTAAAGTCATGAGGCGATTTGCATAAGCCAAGAGTCATAACGGACCTCTCGAGGAGGGGTTTGTCTCCTTTCAGGTAGTCCTTTTGGGTTGTCACGTCCAACAGGTACAAGTTGTCCTGTCACAATCCCCAAACCCAGGAGTGCCAAGCGCACTTAGATGTTTAGCGTAAACCCTTTAGCAAGTATAGATACTCGCGTTGGCAAGTATAGATACTTGCGTAGTCAAGCTCAGTGCAACTCTGAGATCACCTCTTCTCGTCATTGCATTTGTCCAGTTTTTGCACAACTTTTTCCTGAAAAGCTTACAAAAGTTCCTCACTCTCCTCCCGAAAGTTATTCCCAAGTATCAACGACTTTGCGCCTTCATATATCCCTTAGTAAGCAGAACAAGAGAGTTGGCCTCGTTTCCGAATGCCGAACTCGAGACCAATATCTAGCATATGTCCATGACTGTCAAAGAATGTGACCTAGTGGACTTCAGCCTGCTGCTCTCAGCTGAGTCTTTTAACTAAGTAATAAATATCGAGCAAACTAAAATTCAGCAGGTTGAACTTATTTAACTATTACATTTGATTGAATATCTATCCATTCATAAAAATTCGCAATTTGGGCCATTTTGGCCGAACCAATCTCAGATTAAATATCTATATCCACCACTTAACATTTGGACTGGGACAAGAGAGAATGTAGGTGCCTGCATCAAAGCAAAAATGACAACTAGCTTGGCTAAAACGGCAAAAGTGGTAAGACCTAGGAAAGCAGAGCCAAGATCATGCGACCAAGCTTTAATTCAAGTGCATTTAAAAGTCTGACTCTTAACGAAAGAGATCAAGTTAGCCTCAGAGTCAATTGTTTATGCTAGAAAAACAACAATTTCTTTAAGATTGAAGCAAACGGCCAAAAGGGATGGTGCCAGAGCGCAAAAATCGAAGAGCTCTGCAAAAAATACATGTGAAAAACGGACATTCTGCTGTTAAAAGTTACAGTTATGTAGAGGTGTCTGATTAGTTCTTGGTGAAGGGGCCCGAAATGTGAGGATGTGATTAACATTAGATAGCTCGGAGGTCCGTGTATGGCCCATCTGTCACTTTAGGGTTTAATTAAACGGCATCCTCATACACCTTGGCAATGTTGCTCTATTTGATTTCCAACAACATGTAACGATTTCTACTCTTTCAAAATCTTTTTCAGGCTTTTCAGAAAGGAATTGTTTAAAAATTAGACAAAAATTAAAAAACCCTAAATAACCCGAGAAGAGGTGCTCTCAGAATTGCACTGAAATTGAATCTTCAAGTATTATACATGCCAACACAAGCCATCCGAGTGCGCTTGGCACTCCTGCGACACATATGTTAAAACTGTGACGGGACAAATGTACCTGTTGATCGTGACATCCCACGTCTTCACGTGACATGTGAAAGGAGACAAAGCTCTCCTCGGGAGGTTCCGTCATGACTCTTGGCTTATGTCAGGAGCCTTATGACTTTGCGTAGGAGTGATAGTGCCTCTTGGTAACATAATGTATATCCGTAATATATATTGTATATCGCGCTATATATTCATGTATTAAAAATGATAATACAATGTTCATAGCAACAACACATATATATATACGTATACATGTATGAATACGTAAATACACTCATATATATACATGAATGTCGTGCGTTATGATGTCGAGTGCGTAATATAGGTATAAGCAACACATCATAAGCAAGCAGGCTTTGCTGCAATGAAGTCTATTATACATGTGGCTTTATAGCCAAAAAGGGAGTCAAGTCTCAAATGCTTTAATTTGAAGAGTGTGCACTCTCCAGACTCAGCACCTCATAATTGTAAACTGATAGGAATACAACTAATGAAGTATGGTCCAAAAGATCACTGAAAGCACGTCATGATTTTCAAGAGTAATCCTCTGCAAGGGTTTAAGCTGTGACATTGCTCACCACTTGTGAAGTTCTTCAAGTGACTGGAAGCCAGGAGGGCTTGCTCTTCACAAGAGAGTAACTAAGTGGTCCTGAAAACACAAGAGATAAAAGTGTAAGCTTTACTGATAATCTCTGCTACCTACACCTGGCACAATGGGACTTCTAAGAAGATGTTTCTATAAAGACACCTCTAGTACTTATACTCCTGAAAATCCGGCGTGGTATGCGGCGGATCCAATGCATCTAGTCACTCTAGGAGGCTCTCCTATGTCCACTAATGTGTATAAGGCATGTACTAGCGCTCCTATAGGCTAAGCATAACTCAAACCAATCAAAGCAAAGCTCGTAGAATATGCTATGTGTCTCTCATTGGTGGAGCTTACCTTGGGTGATTCTACCTAGATAGCGCCTCAAAAGTGAATTCGGAACTTGAGGAAGCTTCCTCTAGGAGTAGGTGATGCTGGCACCAAGTTATAGCCTCAATGATGCATTTATACTATGGAAATGCAAGACTTATGTAGTCTAATGGGCTCGCGGATTTGTGCGTACAAAGCTAGGGGTCCTTGGGGTCACGAAGAGCCAACAATGTCACCTTTGGGGACATTGAGTCACAAGTTGGCCCTTGGGAAAGTTCTGCTTAGGGGCCGGTAGGTGACGCAGACTAGATGGCAAATATCTCGCTCGATACTAGACCAAATGACGCAAAACCGGTGCCATTCAAAAGATGCTTTGACGCGCTACACTTTGGTGACTTGGAAATTTAGAAAAGGTCAACATATAAATGCGTAAGGTCAATGCAAAGTCGGTCTTCCTAGGTTGATGGTTCACACAAGTGGAGCTCAATTTTGTACGACAACCTCGACTCAATAAATCGTGACAGTTGTCGTGCGTTATGAGGTCAAGTGCGCGACATAGGTATAAGCAACACATCATAAGCAAGCAGGCTTTGTTGCAATGAAGTCTATGATACATGTGGCTTTATAGCAAAAAAGGGAGTCAAGTCCCATATGTTTTAATTCCCCCCCCAGATCTGATCCTCCAGCTGATGGGCTGTGTACGCTAGCTAAGGCACCATGTCATCCTGTGCATGTTGAGCTGTACAAGAGAGTTGGCCTCGTTTCCGAATGCTGAACTCGAGAGCAATGCCTAGCGTATATGTACATGGAACGAGTTTACTGTTCAACGGTCAGTGCGATGGCACCGCCTACCCGGGAGTTAACCACGTTGGTAGGACCTCGGTTAACCAAATCCACCGCCATCTCCCATCATCCCGAATCGCCATCCATCATAGGGATGTCATGTGGCCATTCATCTAGCATACCACACTTAGATGCATATTGAGGCAGTTCGCTGCTACCGAGTACGGAAGTCAGCTGGCTGTCAAAGAATGTGTCAGCAAGCTGACTTAAGGTGGCCTCAGCCTGCTACTTCCGGCCAAGTCATTAAATTGATATTAAGTATAAAGTCCAGCAGACTGATTATTAACTAGAGTTCAGCAGGCTGAACTTATTTAACTATATTATTTAAATGAATATTATATCGACCAGTATACTGATTCATTACAATCCCTCCAACTTATCATGTTGTCGCCTCGACAACACTATCACTAGTAACAGCGTGCTGTCCTTCTTATCCCCAGCCTGCTGCCCTTAGGAGGGAGATATCCCTGAGGCCCTATGCTCAGGGGAGCCAGACCTCCTCCTGTCTTGGGGTCTTTTGAAGCCTGTCAGAGAAGGGGGTTCCGTGTAAGGACCCGGCGGAGAACGTAGTAACTGGGCTGTTTCCTCCTGCACAGTCTGCAACTGAAGGGAGGCAGCCTTCTCCTGGGCAGCCCTCAAACTGACAGGTACGTATACCGGCATCCCAGAAGGATGTTGCATGACATGAGCCAAGGGTACATGCCCTCTCTGCGAGGGAGATGCTGGCAGGCCTCTGGCTATCTCCCGAGCAGCCCTCCTGTCTGCCCTGTCCGACTGGGTCTCCTTGCCTGGAGATGGGCTCTGTCCTCTGGCAGTCCCCAGCCAAGTGATATCCTCCTCTTGAGCGAGTTGCGGCGGGGCCCACCCCGTCTTCTCCCTTACAGGGGATGTGGCAGGTGTCAGGATCACGGCGGGGCTAGTGTCCTCCTCCTCGCCTTCCTCCTCGTCTTCCTCCGACTCCGCCTCCTCGCCGTCCCCGGGTTCCTCTGAGACTTCTGGGGTCTCCTCTGTCCGCTGCTCCAGCTCTTCCCGAGAAAAAGAATATCCTACTGACCTTCCCCTTTTGGGTGCTGGTGGGGGCTGCTGAGTCCGGACCGCATAGAGGTCCTTTTCCCCCTGCTTACTTGCCCATTTGGCATAAGCGTGCTTCCCTTTGGAGAATGACTCTCGGGCCCTGCTCCTGTCCCCCTGCATCTCTTGGCTCATGCAGTCTCTGACTCCATCCAATCTTGGGTCCCAAGCCGCAATGTGAGGGGGCAATACTATGTTCCC
>WELA01010047.1:254091-265742 GCA_009602735.1 Mesotaenium endlicherianum | reverse complement strand
ACCTGGAGACTGGCATGTTTGACAGGCCACGCCCTGCAGAGATGGAGCGTGCCATGGGCTTTCCGCCGCATCTCACGCAGGTGGACGGTCTCACTGAGGTGAACCGCATTCGCCTCTTGGGGCAGGCCATCGACGCCAACGTCCTCACGTGGATTCTGCTGCAGACGCAAGCCTTGGCGCCTCTCTACGCCGCAGCCCGGCATCCCGAGCTCCCTCGGCCTGCCGATGATATGGACGATGACTCCACCGACGATGACAATCAGGCCCCGCCCGACACGACGTGGCATCATCGACGCGCAGGGCCTGCACCGCAAGCGCGCACCCGCCCCCCCTCCCCGCCGCCGCGCGGGGAGGACTCTGGTTTGCTTGGGGGGGGCCGGCGGAGAGAGGAGTCCTCACAGCGACCCAGGGAGTCCCAGTCACCTTTTCTTTTTCCTCGCTTGCAAGCAGACAATCGCTCGCAGGCAGACGGTGCCAGGCAGCTGGCCGCAACTGCCACAGTGCAGGTACCCGCGGCAGGCCGAGCGCCAACCGCTGCAGGGCAGGTGACACCTGCAGCACCACAGTCTACCCCAGCGGCAAGACAGGTGACTCCAGCAGGCCAGGCGACCCCACCAGCTCCACCGACATGGAAGCTGGGGGGGACACTCACCACGGCACAGGCTGCACAGTTGACGGCACTGCTGGACGGGAGGCGCCGCACCAGCTTTGCCAGCGACATGCACGATCTCGGGCGCTATCGGGGGGACCCCATGCGAATTACTCTCACGTCGCAGGAGCCCATTTTCCTGAAGCGTTATCGCTACAGCCACTTCGAGGATGGCCTGATCAGCGCGCAGACAGGCAAGCTGGAGGACAGCCGGCTCATTCGGGAGTCCTCCTCTCGCTATGCCGCACCCACGGTCATGCCAGCCAAGAAGGATGCCTCGGGCAACTGGTCCGAGAAGAGGATGTGCGGTGACTATCGTAGGCTGAACGAGGTCACCGAGCAGGACAGATATCCTATGCCGACGCCTGACGAGATCTTTGACGACATTGGCACGTGCACTTGGTTCTCAGTGCTGGATCTGCGTCAGGGCTTCAACCAGATTCCCATCGCCGAGGAGGACCAGCATAAGACGGCATTCTGGGGAGCACAGCNCGGCTCTACGAGTGGGTAGTGATGCCGTTCGGGTTGAAGAACGCGCCAGCTACCTTTCAGAGGGTGATGGATAAGGAGCTGGTGGGGCTGTCCTTTGCCCGATGCTACATTGATGACGTGCTCGTCTTCAGTCAGACGTTTGAGGAGCACGTGGTGCACATCACTACCGTCCTGGACCGCTTGGAGGCCGCTGGGCTCAAGTGCCATCCAGGCAAGTGCACCTTTGGGACCCGCGAGGTGGAGTACCTTGGCCACCTGCTCTCCTCCAGCGGCTTGGCATCCTCGCTGGCGAAGATCTCGGCCATCACAGGCATCCCACCTCCTACAGATCTCTCGCAGCTACGGGCCTTCCTCGGCATTGCCAACTACTACCGCCGCTTCGTGCCAGGATTCAGCGAGCTAGCCAAGCCGCTCAACGACTTGCTCCGCAAGGGCGTTGCCTACGTATGGGGACCAGAGCAGCAGGCGGCATTCGATAAGCTCAAGGAGCTGCTGGTGAGCGCTCCTGTGCTTCGTCGTCCTGACTATGCGAAGCCCTTCATCCTCCACACCGACTGGTCGCAGGCAGGGCTGGGCGCTGTGCTGGTGCAGGAGCATGACGGCTTCGAGCATGTGGTGGCCTACGCCAGCCGCAGCAACAACCGCGCGGAAGGCAACTATGGCTCCTACGAGGGGGAGTGCCTGGCAGCAGTCTGGGCGATCGTGCACTTCAGGCACTATCTCTACGGCACGCACTTCCGCCTGGTCACCGACCATCAGCCACTTAAGTGGCTCATGACGTCGGAGCGCTTGACCGGCAAGTACGCACGGTGGGCGCTTATCTTGCAGGAGTACACCTTCGACGTGCACCACCGTCCAGGCTCGACCAACCTGGACGCTGACGGTCTCAGCCGTAACCCGCTGCCCTCCTCAAGGGATCTCACTGTGGCTCGCCACGATGAGGATGAGCCGGTAGCCTGGCATGCGGCGGCCTTCCTGGCCTTTACCGTGGACGGCGATGTACGACCCGCAGGGCTCACTAGCCTGGACATAGTCACCGTCACCACTCGGCGATTGGCCCTGGCAGCGGCAGAGGACCAGGACAGCTGGCAGCGCGATCCCGAGGACGTGTGGGACGACGCCCCAGTACTGCAGTACGTCACGGCCAAGGATTTGGCACCCGATGTCAGCGCACGCGAGCGCGACCGCATCCTCAGACGCAGCCGCGACTTCATTTTCATGGAGGGGCGCGTGAGGCGCGTGATGGCGGACGGCTCCATCCTGGTGGTCCCTGAGCCTGCCATACGCAGTCAGCTGGTGCGCCGAGTGCACGAGTCCCTCGGGCACTTCGGTGTCAAGCGCACCCTCAGTCTTCTTCAGGCCGAGTACTGGTGGCACGGCATGACTAAGGTCGTCGCCTCTGTCGTCAGCAGCTGCACTCTCTGCGACCGTGTGCGCTCGAGCTTCACAGCGCGCACCGTTGCCCTCAGCCCCCTTCCTATTCAGGGGCTGTTCTACAGGTGGTCGCTTGACTTGGCTGGAGAGCTGCCCAAGTCCCGCCAGGGCAACCTCTACGTCTTGGTGATGATTGAGCACATGTCCAAGTGGATCGAGCTCGTGCCCTTGCCCAGCAAGGCCAGTGAGGGGATCGCGCAGGCCTTCCTCAATAAGGTCCTTAGCCGTTTTGGCGGCTGCGCTGAGGTGCTGACCGACCAGGGCAAGGAGTTCCAGGGCAGCTTTCAGAAGCTACTAGAGCGCTCTATGATCGACCACCGCACCACCTCCCGCGATCATCCTCAGGCTGACGGCCTCGCCGAGCGCATGGTGCAGACCGTCAAGCTAGGGCTGCGGAAGTACTGCCTTGCCCACGACCGTACCTACTGGGACGACGCCCTCCCTTGGCTGGCGATGGGGTACAGGTTCAGTAAGCAGGCCTCCCTGGCCTCGCACTCTCCCTACTTCCCTCTCTACGGCCGACAGCCCATCCTGCCAGCAGCAGCCAGAACGGTGGCCGAGAACGTCTTGGACTTGGACAGTCCCGACACATGGAGTGCTCTTATCGGGCAGCGTGCTCAGCTCTTCCGGCGCCTGATGCCCATGGCCATGGATAACCTCAGCATCGCACAGCATCGCGACACACTGAGGTACGCCATGACTCGTGGAGGAGCCTATCATCCGCGGGCGTTGCAGTTTTCCGCAGGTGACTTTGTGTACCTACGACGCCAGACGAAGAACACCCTCGACACCAGCAGCTCGCCGGTCATCCTGCGCGTCAAGCGTGCCTTGGCGTCAGGCGTCCTGGAGCTGGAAGGCGCAGATGGCCGTCTTCACAAGGACCACACAAAGAACTGTGGGCCGTGCCAACTTCCTAACCTGGACTTGCAGGTCCGTCCCCGCAACGCGCGGCCGCCCAAGGACTGGGCGTGCCAGATCTGTCACAGCACTGGCCAGGAGGCCAAGATGCTGCTTTGCGACAGCTGCAACCTCGGCTTCCACATCGGCTGCCTCGACCCGCCGCTAGCCCGCGTGCCCGCTGACGACTGGTTCTGCGAAGACTGCACTGAGCTAGCCTTAGGCAGCGTACACAGCCCATCAGCTACAGGCTGAGAGCTGGGGGGGGAATTAAAACATTTGACGCTTGACTCCCTTTTTGGCTATAAAGCCATTTGTATTATAGACTTCATTGCAGCAAAGCCTGCTTGTGTATTGTGTGCTGCTTATACCGACAAGGCGCACCCGATCTCTCAACGCACGACAGCTGTCATGTTTTATTGAGTCAAGGTTGCCGCACGAAACCAAGCTCCACATGTGTGAACCATCAACCTAGGAAGGCCGACTTTGCATAGACTTTCCGCATCCATATGTTGACCTTTTCTCAATTTCCAAGTCACCAAAGTGTAGCGCGTCGAGTCACCTTCCGAATGGCACCGGGTTCGCGTCATTTGGTCATGTATCGCGCGAGATATGTGCGATCTAGTCCGCGTCACCTACCGGCCCCTAGCGGATCCTCACCAAAGGGCAATTTGTGTTTCAATGTGCACATTCTTGCCTATTCGTGACCCCCTAAAACCCCTAGCTTGTGCGCACAAATCCGCGAGCCCCTTAGCCTACATAAGCTTTGCATTTCCATAGTATATGTGCATCATTGAGGCTATAACTTGGTGACTGCATCACCTACTCCTAGAGGAAGCTTCCTCAATTTTCAGATCCACTTTTGAGGCGCTATCTAGGTAGAACCACCCAAGGTAAGCTCGGCCAATGAGGGACACGTAGCATATCCTACGCACCTTGCTTTGATTGGTTTGAGTTATGCTTAGCCTATAGGAGTGCTAGTACATGCCTTGTACACATTAGTGGACATAGGAGAGCCTCCTAGAATGACTACATGCATTGGATCCGCCGCGTAACCCGCCGGATTTCCAGGAGTAAAAATACTAGAGATGTCCCTAGAAGAGACATCTTTTAGAAGTCCATTATGCCAGGTGTAAGTAACAGAGATTATCAGTAAAGCTTACACTTTTATCTCTTGTGTTTTCAGGACCACTTAGTTACTCTCTTGTGAAGAGCAAGCCCTCCAGGCTTCCAGTCACTTGAAGAACTTCACAAGTGGTGAGCAAAGTCACAGCTTAAGCCCTTGCCATAGGACTACTCTGAAGATCATGATGTGCTTCCAGTGATCTTTTGGGCCATACTTCATTACTTGTTTTCCTACCAGATTACAGTCTTGAGGTGCTCACTCTGGAGAGTACACATCCCTTAATTAAAACATTTGACGCTTGACTCCCTTTTTGGCTATAAAGCCATTTGTATTATAGACTTCATTGCAGCAAAGCCTGCTTGTCTATTGTGTGCTGCTTATGCCGACAAGGCGCACCCGATCTCTTAACGCACGACACCTCCACCAGTGGTTGTCAATCTGCTGCATCGCCTCACCTTCGTTTCAACGCAAATTCCTATCTCGTGTCTGCCCGCCATGTCTACTACATAGAGTACCTTTCCCTAAGGTTCTTTTTCTTCGGCTCTGTAGAGGCCATTCTGTCCTCCCTCGTCCTTTACGACGTATCCACGCTCCTCCACGTTCAGCTCCAGTCTCGCCCCCCCGCTCTCCGCTAGGGGGGGGTTTCCAAGCTTGTTTTCATTGAGTAAATAGTTGCTCATTAGCTGCTCAACTTTCCAGTATTTCCTAATACAGACTTCTAGCATTCTTTTCACATTTACAGCTCATAAGATGTGGGCTTTTTCCTCTGTGAGGGGTAGGGGTATTTTTTACCCACCAGCACTTAAATTAGCCACTCTGTGTCCAGTTTGAGAGCAATTTCCTCCTTCTCACTGCCTTTCCTTGAGAGTCCTTTTCCTTTTTGAGCCATGCCAATGTCTAGCGTCTTCGGATGTCCTCAGTTGCGACACTGCACTAGAATCTTCTGACGGAACTAATCTACAAAATTTATATTTTTCAGGGTAGGGAATCCTTCCTGAGTATTCCACACTTTTCACTTTTATTATACAAAGCATGGCAGAGTGGAAGCAGTGATCTTCAAGCGTCAGCAAAAGCGTCCCTTCTTGGGCTCCTTGTGGAACACTTTCTTTTTCGCGCCATATTCTTCCTTCTCCTCCTTCTTCCTCCTCCTTCCTTCACTTTCTTGGAAAGGTGTGAGTGAGAATGAGGACACAGTGTGCATAGCTCGTGCTTTACCCAAGCACTTGCATGCACTCACCTTGTTGTTAGCGAGTATGCTAACTTACGTCGAGTCAAAAGTCATGTGCGCTTTGCCTCGTAAGCATCGTGTGTGACTGCTCACTTTCTCGGTCAATGTTCACGCTGACGTGGGTTTCGAGGCCAAGTCTCATGTCGTGGCAGTGCCACTATGGCAACATAGCCAATGAACGATGGCTGAGGTGGCCTGTTGCCTCAGCTTTGCCTGACTTTGCAGCTGCTGGCGTGGCCCTTACTAGCCTTGGCGAGCAGGCCCATGGCTGTCTCGGCTTGCAAATCCCCACCCATCAGGGATTGACTGGGCATATGTATTGTCAATCTACACGTGTGACGGGGTGGACTCACGTTCCATGATGACTTCTTCAGGTTAGCAGGATTTGCTCGGTGGTCAACGGTCGACTATTCATAGCTGAATGTGCCTTGACTCCTGCCACGCGTGTCGAGCCGTCCAATGAGCTGTCAGTCGTGTTACTCGCGACAGAAGTAAAAGATTATCACGTAATACGACACTCGGGCTTTATGCATAGTCCCCAGAATCGGTAGGAACTTTTCTATTTGGTTTCGACCGGGCCCTCGCAAAAAATCCCGATTGCCTCAGATTGCCCACGATTTATGGGATTCTACACTCGAGACCGCTGGGTTGCGGTGGGTGGTCGCCGCCTGCTCAAATATCCTTGTACCATTTTGCTCTATTTTGCTGGTTGCTTCGTTTTTCCTGTACACCGTTCTTCCCTGTTGGAGGAAATCGCTATCTGTGTCAAATCTACTTACTATATGATCGCAATTCGCGTCCAATTTCTTTGGACAGAGCAGAATGGGAGTGCCGCCCTTTGTCGGCTTTGTTCTACATTGTCAATGCATCTGAACCTGGCGTGCAGCACGCTGTCGGAGGTTTAAGTACAGGAAGTATGTTGTGCTACATGGTGTCGCATGGTTGTCGTTAGCATTACAGTGTGCACCAACACTGATCAACAACGCCCATGGGCCATGAGTGAGACTTGGCTGAGGACCAGCCGAGAATGGATCAGAGGAAATTTTTAAAACACGAAAGCCGTCGTGGTCGGGAGTGGCACCAGATGCAACTTGCAAGGCCACAAAGTTGCATGGGAGCTCGAGACCCGCACAAGGTCTTGCATAACGGTACCATGCACACTGCAGAAGAGTACCTCCTTGGTGATCTTAGGATCGCAAAGATGTTCCCTTAACCCGCGTGTTGTGAGAGCTTGTCCAGGGGGGTGATTCTTGCACTCATGGCTGGCTCAAAGGGTGTTCCGCCCAAAGTGAAGTACGTGTCGTCTAGCATCTGTCAATAGGGTGATACTGTGGACTTGGAAAGAAGATTCTCTTCGTGTTCTTATGTCACCACTCTAAAGTCAGTCGTGCAGATATTGATAGTCATGATGGACCTTCATGTCGCTGAAACCTAGCGGAATCTGAGAAAGCTTTTTCCAATGCATTTAAGTATTTCGAGCTCTAGTCCTGTGGATGAGGGAATGGCAAGGCCTGCTCCAGACTTACCCAGAAGTGCTGGTGACTGGCAATATCGGGAGTTTTATAAGGACTGGCTTAGGGAGGAGGCTGAGCAAATTGGTGTGATGAAGACAACTCTGGAATCACCTGACATAGATCAGCCGCTGGAGGAAAGGCTTAAAGAGTTGTTGGAAGCTCGACTGAGGCATTGCCAGGAGTACAATAATGCTGTAGATAGAGCTTCTAAAGATGACATCCTGGGGACAATGGCAGCTCCTTGGCAGAATAAGCTAGAAGCAGCTCTCTTCTGGCTTGGGGGCTGGAGGCCAACGATGGCATTCCAATTAGCTTATGCTTTGGCTGGACAACATGCTGAAGCTGAGTTGACGAATCTTCTTCAGGGAGTTGACGTGCAAACTATGGCAGGCTTATCAGCTAGGCAACTTTCAAGCATCAGCCGTCTGCAAGAGGAAACATATAGAACGGAGCAAGCCCTTAATGGCCGTCTAGCAACTTTGCAGATGAGCATGGCAGATCAGCCTCTGGTCGACTTAGCACGAGCAGAGCTGTCTGGGAATCATAATGGCGCGTCAGCTAGCTCTTCGGATGGCGGTAGTGAGCACGGCGAGTCTGCAAGCAGTACAGGGCCAGGTTCTGCCATGGAAGAAGCTGTTAATAACAAGTTATCTGAGCTTCAGGAACTCCTGGTGGAGGCTAATGCTGTAAGAATGCGCACGCTGCGACACATGATGGACATCTTAAACCCTGTCCAAGGTGCTCAGTACATCATTGCTGCTGCTGAGTTAAGGATGGCTATAAGGCACGTTGGTGAGACTAAAGCTCTCAGGGAAGCGCAACATCTGCCTGGAGCAAGGCAATAGAGGATCTTTGGTGTTGCTTTCAGAGTAGGCTGCTAAATGATATGCATTTTGAATCATAGAGACGGGCGAAGATGCACCATACTGTCTTGGCCTGAATACGAGGTATTGTATGCAGCAGTCTTGCCTTGGGCCAATTTATTTGTGGTGTATGTCTTCCACTTACATAGCAACAGAGTAGATCATTCTGCTCATCAGGAGAAACTCGATTTCCAGGTCTGCAAGCATCACAGAAATCCTCAATTAATGGCCTGACTGACTTATGATGGGCGTCTGACCACCTTGGAACACACCATTCTTTTAGTGGGTGATCCTGTGAAAGTACTCGTGCATTTTAAGCCTCTCTATCAAGGAGAGAGGAGAGAGAATAAAGTTCCTGTACAGGTTATGGCAGGTTCAGAAAGGCCTTCAGACTTGCTTTAGATCATGTAGTTAGCTGCTAGTTGGCATGCCTTGGGCTTAAGTAGCAATTCATTTGAAATGAATAATAGAGTGGTGTCCAATTCTGATTTGGCTGACCTGAGCCATTGGTCATTGACTTGGAATGTTATATCAGCTCAAAGGGAGAAAGCGCATATGCTATGTTCCTTGGTTTGTACAGCTTGCGGAATGTGGTACCTTCACTTCAAATTGTTGCGATTTATGTGTCTAATTCTCAGTTCCAGTATCCTTATTGCCAGCCGTTCCTTCCAGGCTTTAGAATGAAAAGGCCTGAGACAAGTAATAAAAGCTGCGGGGTGGATGTGTAGACAGGGGCTCATGGGGTCAAGTCAAACTGGTTCAGACTTGTATGCCAACGCATGCTCGGCTTGGTGTCGAGACACCAGTTTGGCTTAATTCTTTAAGTTGCGACGGCAAGTACGGTAGTATGGAGCTATGCGGTGCTCTTTTGCTGTGAGGCTACTCATAGTTCTCGTCATCCTGCAACGACTTTCACAGTTGTGCTTCTACTCTGTCACATAGAGGTTTTCCGCGGAGCCCATTGATATCATTGTTGCCATGTTTAGCACACAGGTCCACAGAAGGCTAGCTGCACGGCTGGCTCGATTCTCTTCCCGGTCTATATTTGTCTCAAGCCTTGTTCAAGCTTTGAAGAGGCTATGACCCTGCAGAAGGTGAGTGTCTGATTTAGCTTCTGTGTGAGGCTTTTCAAATTAATTGAGTTTGATCTGCACAATTTCTTCACGAATGCTGCTGTATTATGTTGGTAACCTTTCACCAATCCCCGAGTGACGGCTTTTACCTTTGGGGACCGAAGATTGAATGTTACCCTCAATTGCGTCTCTTTGGACAAGCAGATTTAGAAGCTAAACTTAATATGGTGAGCAAGGACTTGCTGCGAACACTTCGACTAGGCTTTCAACTAACAGCTCCAGTGTGCTGAAGCTGGTTCAGAAAGTCCTACATTTGAATCGGCAAATGTCATGCAAGTGGTTACTCAGCACAAACAGCGGGTCACTGGAACAGCTTCATGGCACTGCTGGAGCCCTCTAGCTGAAAAGACGTAGAAGTGCCTAGTGTTGTCCCAGAGAGACTATATATGTGCAAATTAGCTGATGTACAGAAACGAAGCTGGGAATTTGCTCGCTGGCATCATGATTATTGACAAATGTGGTCACTGATGAGACGCACTACTTGCACTTCCAACATGAGAGCCATTGGCAGATTCCTGCTGTAAACCTCAACCTCATATGAGCTGCTTCTCACTTCCATGTTCAACTTCTGCATTATCTTCCTAACCCTGTTTATAATAAGCTGCAGAACTTTTTCCCTCAAAGTGGTCCATACATGCACTCAAATGAGCAAGTGACAAATGAGCCAGGGAGCTTTTTCCTCGAACATGCTGGGTGCTGCAATTAATGCTTTTACAGGGGCAGTACCTCACCCTTAAAAATAGAATGGTGTGACTACTGAGCAAGTATGAGTACAACTGACAGTACGACTACATAATCACACAAGTGTCAAGCGAGGGGGGCTATCTCTAACAAAATTTTAGGCAAGAAGCGCGAGACAGTAAGCAGTCCCAGCCTGTAAGAGATTATGCAGTGACAGCTGTCCCACAAAGGAGGCGACACTCGTGCACACCCCTGTGGAGGCAGGGGGGGGAGACAGCTGGGAAAATTCCAGCGACTTCAAGAACAGACGCTGCCTCTGCCAGCCGTGTGAAAGAAATGTGTAGCCACAGCACACAAGGGAGCAGGTCTAGAACACGTGAGCAAGCAAGAGAAACTGATCAAAAGAACAAGGCAAAGAAGTGCGTGAGTGAGCAAGTGAGCGCGCAAGCGTTCAATTGACATCTGAGGGTGGATATATGCACGCCAAGTGGGCACGCAAGCTGCATGGACGATTGCATATGTTCTGCCCTGCCTAGCCCGCGACGTATCGTAGTGCATACTGTGACTAGCATAACACATATATTGCCATAATGCGTGGGAACATACGTATCAAACCCTAACAGAGGAATCGCCCTTCTGAGTCTACGCTCTCTCAGGGTCCCCTGTGTGGCACCACAGGCTTTGAGCCCTTCAGTTCGCCGGAAACCCTAACCTTGATAGCTGTGGAAGAACCTTCAAGATGGCCACTTAAGGTTATGCAAGTAAGTCCGCCCCAGGGCTCAAACCCTGACCCAAACTTAGTCCTCCAAACCCCTAAAGCCCAGCCTTCTTGAGAGTGAGCAGGGAAAAGACTGGGGAAGAAAGCAAAAGCTGAAGGGAGATGGCGGGGCTGGCACAATTGGCCGCGAGGACTCCAGAAAGACGAGCCTTACAAACAGGACGCGCGTGCGTGCGCGTGTCTGCATGCGGGCACGTATGCGCGCGCGCATGTGTGTGTGTGTGCGTGTGTGTGTGCGTGCGCATGCGCGTGTCTATGAGCGTGTGCATACGATTGCATGTGAGCTGCACAGTGCACCATTTGCCCACAAATGCGCAGAGCCGAGGCAGTGTTTCCCAAGGATCCTTTTGAGCTACGCCCTGAGGGGGTGCCAAAGGGAGGGCCAGGGGAGGGCAGGGCAAGGTAAGACAGTAGCAGCAGCAGCAGCAGCAGCAAGGAAGAGGAGGAGGAGGAGGAGAAGAGGGCAGCAAATATAACACTTGCATAAAAATAGGAGCGCTATCTCCATAGTCCTTGCGTTGTGCAACCCTACTGCCATAATGACGGCGCCGCAGAAGCGCCACATGGCAGGCCCTGTCTGGTCACCGCCTGCATGAGAAAGACATCACAGCTGCACAGGAACTGCGGAAGAAGGGCAAGAAGGAGGAGACAGGAGACAGAAGCAGAAGAGAGAGGGCAGAGATGGGAAAGAGAGCACAAATACGGGAGGTAAGAAGAAAAGCAAGCGTGGGGTTTTGGAAGACGCGGATGAGAGAGAGAGAGAGAGAGAGAGAGAGAGAGAGAGAGAGAGAGAGAGAGAGAGAGAGAGCGAGAGAGAGAGAGAGAGAGAGAGAGAGCGAGAGAGAGCGAGAGAGAG
>WELA01010047.1:212934-224716 GCA_009602735.1 Mesotaenium endlicherianum | reverse complement strand
GGCGGGGCGCAGCCGCCCGCGTGGCGCACGGCGCGGGGGCGCGCCACGGCCATGGAGCCCAGGCGCACCACCAGCACATCCATGCGGCCCTGGCCGTCGCGCGACAGCCCGCCGATGACGACCTGCAGCCCCCCGCCCACGTCGGTAACGGAGTGCCCCGAGCGCGCCACATAGTCCAGGGCCTGCAGCGTGTGCGGGTCCACCGGGCGCGCAAACTCTGGGCTCGTGTGGGGATCGACCACGCAGCCCATGAGGAGGGCGCTGTCGTGCAGCAGGTGGCAGCTGTTGGTCCACCGGGCCCCGCCCTCGGCCCCGACCCCGGCTGCCGCCCCATGCTTGGCGAGGGATGGGGACACCTCGTCGAAGATCGCGCCCGGCGTCACGAGGCTGGCCGGAGGACGGCCGAGGAGGAGAGAGCACCGCACGCACGCGGGCACACACGGAGACACGCACGCGCACAGACATAGGCATGCGCGCACACAGACAAGCAAGCACGCATGCACGCACACAAACGCGCACGTACGAGCGGGTGAGGGCACACGGAGAAAGGGACAAAGGGGTGGCAGCTTTGAGTTGCACGAAAGCTGCGGCTGGTTGCGAGAGAATGAGCGAGATTAAGAGTGAAAGAAGGGAGCGCTCTGTCTGCTGTAGCGGCAAGGGACCTCCCAAAAGTGACGACGGTGCACGATAGCAGCTGACAAAGAGGCTGCTCAAGCAAGATAAGCTGATGCATTGAAAAGGTGAGCTATCCAGCCCAGGTGGCCCAATACTGCTGCAGCAATGGAGCCGCCGCCGCAGCAGCAGCAGGGCTTGCACCCACCCAGCAGCAGGCCTGAGAGCGTCAGANGGAGAGAGGGGAGGGGGCTCAGCCGCCAGCTGTGCAGCTGCCAAGAGTAGGTCGCTCTCATGCTCCAGCGTCTGTTGAGGAGGGAGTGAGGGGAGGAGGAGATACTAACTAGGGCCGCAGAGTGCGCACTTGAGCGCGCACGCGCCACGCGCAAGCGTGCCCGCGTACACACCACATGCACGCGCACACGCACGCACCACACACACACACACACACAAAACACACACGATGGGGGCGCACACATAGGCACAAGCTCGCTCATGCGCGCACAAGCGCACCCGAGCGCGCGCCGTGACGTGGAGCCGACCAATCTTCTCCCACGGCGCCTCTCCGTCGATGAAGTCAGCGGCCGATGCGAAAATGAAGGGCAGGCCGGCCTCTCTGCTGATGGCACGGGCCAACAGCGTCTTCCCGGTGCCAGGTGGCCCGCTCAGAAGCACTCCCTGCGCTCACAGCACACACACACACACACACATGCATACACTCGCCAGCCGCTCTGTCAGCACATTGGTGGCTCGCGCCTTGCAGACTTGGACGCTTTGTAGTTATACAGCTGGCACCAACAAGCTCCCAGCATACGCAGTGAGAAGGCCGTGGCTTGTGAGGTCCGTTTCTCCCACGACGCACTTCAGCAGGATTGCACGCGCGCAAGCACGAGCAAGAGAAAGAGAGGAGGAAAAAGAGGGGGAGGGAGAGGGAGGGAGAGGGAGAGGGAGAGAGAAGGGGGGGGGGAGGAAGGAGCGGAGAGAGGGAGAAAGAGAGGAGAAGCGAGAGTGAGCAGCAACAGCAGCAGCGGGGAGTTACATCTGAAGCTAAGGGAAGAAAAGGGAGGCGCTTGTCCCGTGACAAGCGACAGCCACGGGCAAACGGGTGTGTGTGTATGCGTGTGTGTGTGCGTGTGCGACCCGAGCACAGGCCACGCACACACACTTGTACATACAATCATGCCAGGCTGCTGCTGCTGCTGCCGCTGCGGCAGGTAATTTCATCATTAGTACTTCCTTCTCGGCAAGCAAGCATCTGAAACCATGACGCGCAGCAGCAACTTGCGGGCGGGTGACAGGCCGAGCACACTGGGCGAGCTTAGAGTACCCAGCAAACTGAGAGCAGTTAGGAGAGCCCGTGTGACCCGTAGGATGGAGCGCAATGCAAGCTTCAATTGCATCAGCCGTGACAGCATGGGCAGGTCATTCAGCCTCCAATGTGAACAGAAGCTTCATCAACCCTCCGGGTCAGGCCCATCAGCCTCCAAATGTGAACGGGGTTCCGTCAACCCTTCTCATGATCAGTAAGGAGGGCCGGTCAATCCTCGCGCCAATGAGTGCAAGCGTCCGCAAAGTCTTTAATGAGAACTTAAAGCGTCAGTCAACCCGTCAACGGGTAGTACAAGGGCCAGTCAAGGGGCAGTTGAGATGTGGCGGTGCACCGGCAGAAGGACCGGAAGAGCGACTGGCTGCATGACCACACCACAAGGGTGGTGCTCTGCATGCGCTCCACATCTGGTGCTCCAAGTTTGGTGCCCTGCAGACCTAGTGTTTCGTGGCTGCGGCTGCAGACACGTGTAGATTCGACACTAACACATAGTCGAGGTCCAGCCTTTGCAAATGCTGCAGCGGGCGTCACAAGCGCATTCATGATTCTTTTGTTTCAAACTCTTATGTTAGGCCGATGTCAAGCCAGCTTCTGCAGAAAATGGCAGACATCAAGCTGACAGCAGTGCCTGGGCGGTTTGACTTTGACTGTGTTGGAAGACCAGCCTCAGTCAACCCAGAATAAGAAACCCCGGAAGCCCATTGTTCTCCAGATCCTATTGGAAAGCTGAGAACGACACGATGGACGACACATGGCGGGCATGCAGATGAGCTTTTTATGCCCCAGAGAAGCTAAACCCTGGCTCCATTCTCGGAGGCGAGACCTCATGCTACTATTTAACTGGAAAAGTATTATTACCTGGAGACATGTCAAGCTGTATAGAAATGATATCTACAATAGCAAGACGCATGCAGAGGCTGTGTACTTTTGCCTCATGAAAGTAATACGGCTTGCAGTACTTCCCAGAGCAGAGGGCGTGCTGTGTTATTTGACCCAGATGTACACCAATGTCATATCACTAGACAACATGGAAGCATGACCCTTGTCAACCCTCCTGCGTCAAATCTAAGTGTCTGCCCAAACCCAGAAGAGACGTGGGATGATCACAAAGGGCCAACGAGAAGGCTACCACCACTATGAGCTTCATCGGCTGGTCACAATGACTGAGTTGAAAGGACCGCCTGGAGGTATGCATGTTATGTGTGGACGCTGAGGCAGTAAAATTCCACAACCCCTTGCGAGATACATGTCAGCAGCACTCATGAGTCAGAACATACTCTTCAGGTTAAGGACCGCGCACAAAAGCTTACTTCTTCCAGCGCTCTAAAGCCCCAAGGTCGGTGTCTCCCATCACCACATCTCTCCACGTCCTTGAGACACAAGCTAGACGAGTCAAAGAGGTACCATCGAGCTTCTCTAAAAGCAGGTATAGGATCGGCAGAGGCAAATCCGTTAATGAAGGTTGCGGCTGCACATTTTCCATTTGATACCCTAGACTACTCAGCTCCTGAATTTCACGAGGGAAAGGGCACACTTCCGGCTCCATTGACTCTATCAAATCCGGCTTCCGATCAACAAGCTCAACCTTAAGGGTAAGTAGCTGTGACACAAGACTAGGCGGCGAGAATTAAAAGCACATCTATAACCATCTATCTGAAGGAGTCATACGAGAAAACTATATGAAACGCTTTTTTGTGCTCTGCCCTGTTCTGCTGGCTCTCTGGTCCTCTCTGCCTTTAACTGGGGTGGTTACCAACCATCACTGGAACTCAAGTATGTAGATGTGTGCTGTATTCCAAAGGACTCCAATGCCCTCTGGTGAGGAAGCAACATGAAGCGCATTGAAGCCAGATTGAAGCGCTGTCTCCTTCCATATTTCACCGACGCCCTGGTAGGCTGGCACTGGCTGATGTGGGCCGATGTAGCCAAAAACCAGGATGAACGCGGCAATTTGACACAGTGGCGCTGAGCGGCGTGCTGTAGGCACATGCCCGCCGCGTGCTTTTGCCAAAGCGGGTTTATCAAGGTCCTCAAAGCACCTCAAAAAGACAGCCAAGATCCTTCAAGCTCATACTAAATCCAAGCGCAAGGAAGAATTAAAATACGAATGTCTGCTACTTTTTTGATATCTTCCACTCACAAGATCTAATGGTAGTCGACTGACTTCTTGTCCCCTTTTTTTGTCTTATTGTTGTCATCTAGCCCATCTGGCTTCAAGGTACATGCAGACCGTCCGCGACCGGGAAGGCATGAGCCCACGTCGGCTGCAAAATCGCGGAAAACCAACCCCAGTGTTCCCGTATCCAAGTTTTAACTTCCAAGTTCCCATGTTATTTGCGAACAGGAACATATCTACTGGTTTCAACCGGTACAGTGACGTGCCTACGCTTCTCGAGCTTTGTATCACATGCGGCTGCCGGCCACTGCCGGCATAGCCTTCAACTTCACCCCAACTTCTCCAGAACCCTTTGTCCACCCTTGTCGGTACTTCAGTCAAATGTTTTTCTCTCTTTCATGCCCTTTATTCTCTACACTAAATTCGTTCTCTCTTCCATGCCCTTCATGTTATTCTCTCTTTCATGCCCTTTCTTCTCTACACTACATTCTGCATCGCGATTGAATGTTTGTGAGGGGGCCGACAAAGTTTTCCTCATAGACGCCCCCGAACGATGACGACAAACCGAAACGTGCACGACAGAACTCGGAACGTCGACGACATCGACGTCGACCGTTGCCGTTGGAACATAATCAATGAAATCAACATAATCAACAAACTAAACTATCATGAAAACAAGGCGGGGCCAAGCAAGAAGAGGCCCCGCGCCACGTCCGACACCGAAAATTCGAGGGAGGGTTGACACAACTCACCTCGGCCCCAGTCCGCCCCCCCGCTCCCCTTCCGCCAGCGGCCATGGCCCGTCAGTCGCCGTCGTCAAGCGCCCCTGCACAAACACAAAAGAAAAACAAACGACGATTTCGATCCCGCGGCAAGAATTTATCACGCGCCGGCCCGGCGCAGCCAAATCGTGCATCAAGGTCGAGGAAGGGTCTCGAACGATCCCGAGCCATCTCGAACACGCCGAAACGGCAAGGGAAACTCGACGGGCATGTGCGAGGCCCTTACTGATTATCCCCTCACAAAGGTTACATGAGGGGCGCCTTACTGACGACCACAAACCACACCACACACAGTCTCTGGTACCCTTTATGCATCGAATTCAATTTTTGTGAGGGGGCCGACAATTTCCCCTCACGAACGCCCCCAAACGATGACGACAAATCGAAACGTGTACGACAAACTAGAAACGTCGATGACATCAACGGCGACCGTCGCTGTCGAAACAAGATTGAATAAATCAACAAAATCAACAAAATCAACAAAATCAACCATCAATAAAACAAGGCGGGGCCAAGCAAGAAGAGGGGCCTCGCCATGTCTGACAACCGAAAAGACGAGGGAGGGTCGACACAATTCATCTCGGCCGGTCCGCCCCCCCCGCTCCCCTTGTGCCGGCGGCCATGGCCCGTCAGTCCTTGTCTGGCGTCCCTCCACAAACACGCAAAAAATAAAGTGACGATTCCAACCTCACGACGAGCACTTATATCGTGCCGGTCCGGCGCAATCTAACACTGCATCGACGTCGATGAAAGGTTCTCGAAGGATCCCAAACACGCCGAAACGACAAGGAAGTCCGACGCGCACGTGCGAGCCCGTTATTGATTTTCCCCTCACAAAAGTTACGTGAGGGGCGCCTTACAGACGACCACAAATTACACTACATTTTGCATCGCGATTGAATTTTTGTGAGGGTGTAATGAATCAATATATTAGTGGGTATAATATTCATTTAAATATAATACTTAAATTAAGTTCAGCCTGCTGAACTTTAGTTAATAGTCAGTCTGCTGGACTTTACATAATTATCAGTTTAATGACTCAGCCGGAAGCAGCAGGTTGAAGTCCATATAAGTCAGCATGCTGACCCATTCTTTGACAGCCAGCTGACTTCCGTACTCGGTAGCAGCGAACTGCCTCGATATGCATCTAAGTGTGGTATGCTAGATGAATGGCCAAATGACATCCCTATGAAGAACCCCTAGGTCAAATACGTGACCGGCTGAATGCGGCAAGAATTGCTGCTGCAGGAGCGAGAGGGACTGTTGAGGACACTACTCAGCGAGTAGATGCCAACGCTGTTGCTGCATTTGCTAGACTACCACCCCAAAGTGTAGACTTGGGAGCATTGTTCGTTCAGATTCAGTCGCAAATGGCGACCATGTATCAGTCCCAGCAAGAGGACAAAAGAATCATAATGTCCCTACTGCGGGACAGAGACCAACTGGGGTCTCACACCACTAGTGGTGGTGGCCGACGGCCTAGTAAGCCCAAGCCGAAACCTTCCCAGGAATATGATCCTGAGGGAAACAGAAAATATTACCTGATCAAGTTTCTCGCGGATGTTGAGCAGTGGCTGGAGAACTACCCAGAACTGCAAGATTACGAGAAGGTCAGGCACACCGGTGCGCTACTGAAAGGCAGTGCCGCAGACTGGTGGCTTTACTGGAAGGAAGAGCGTAAGGCTCGGCAACTCGGTGACCCTACGTGGGTAGAGTTTGTCGAGAAGTTGCATGAGAAGTTTGATGTCATCAACCAGCAGGAGAAAGCTATCTATGCAATGATCTCCCTGACACTGAAGCAGACCACTTCAATTGCTGAGTTCGCTCAAAAGTTCCAAGAGAACATGATGAAGCAGCCTGATTTGCCAGAACGGTATAGGATAGCATACTTCAGGTATGGCTTGAAATCCGAGGTCTCTGGTCATTTTGCTGAGAAAAAGTATGAGAAACTGGCTGACTTGATCCAGGATGCTGACGCCTGGGATCAGCAGCAGTTCAATCACAAGCGCCAGAGTAACGCTTTGGTGTCTAAGATTGTCAAAAAGCCCCACGGTTCCTACAATGCAGTTGAAGGAGACCAGGCTGAGGATAATCAGGGTGATGAATATGAGTATGAGTACAATGCTATTCAGTCTAGAGGTAGAGGTGGTCCCTCTCGAGGTGGCTATGGAAGGGGTGGTGGTAGGACTAAGCCGAGACCAGCCTCAGCAAAATCTACTTGCTACCATTGTCAGCAGAAAGGCCACTACAGAGAACAGTGTCCGGTCAAGCACCTGCCTAAGGTCGAGAGAAAAGACCAGCCTTTAAAAGACAGCAACAGTCAGTAATCCAGTCTACTGACTGTGAGGATGCTAGAGATAGTGAGTCGTCACTAGCTGCCCTCGTAGCAGGTATTATGGGTCCTGCTGAACTGGATTCACTATGCATGCCTGACAACTAGATAAAGGAGACCATCAGCAATATAGACGTCCAGAGAGTGCACACTCTGGATGCTTTTGTTCCACCTGATGTCCAACATTTCTTTGCTACGTCAGGAGAACAATGCGAAAGTCAGGAAAAGACAGTCCCCCCTATCCTATTGCATTGCATGATTGCAGGAAAAAAAAGGTGAGGGCATTTGTTGACGGAGGGGCGTCACATACTTTTATCCACAAGGACTTAGTTAAGCGGCTAAGGCTGCCTACTGTCACCCAAGGGAATAGAAAAATATTCCTTGGAGATGCCTCAAGTATCCCGGGAGGAGTTATAACCAAGCCTATTGAGGTCCAGTTAGGTTCTGGCATTGCAGTTCCAACTACAACGCATACATTTGAGGTACTCAACACTGGCTTTTATAATCTCGTGCTAGGCAGGTCCTGGCTTAATAGGCATCAGGCTGAAGTGTGTTGGAGCAGAGGTACAGTTAAAGTGAGAGGAGCCAGTGATGGGCAGACTGACTTGGCACCCACCAGTGCTCGTCCTCTTGTCCTGTGTAGATGGCAAATGAAGGAAAAGAAGAGGCTTCCAGAAGGATGCAAGTTGCTGAATGCAATGGAGTTCGTCAAAAGCTGGAACCAGAAGGAAGACAGAATGTGCTGTCTGCTGCTAAGAGAGGTACCTCCTCAACCTGAAGAAGTGGTTGAGAAAAAGGTAAGTCCTCCAGAGCACTCTACTGTTGCAAAAATTGTTGCTCGATACATGGATGTGTTTAATATGCCTCCAGGATTACCTTCTAAGAGGGAAGTAGATCATAGGATTGATTTATTACCTGGGAGTCAGCCACCTTGGCAACGCACGTATGGCTTGTCTTATGTGGAGAGCGAGGAGTTGAAAACACAGATTGCAGAGCTTGAGGAAAATGGCTATATTTCTCCCAGTAAATCACCTTACGGCGCACCCATCCTATTTGTTAAGAAAAAGGATGGCAGTATGCGGATGTGTGTGGATTACAGAGCCCTGAACAGAATTACAGTAAAGAACAAGTATGCTTTACCCAGAATCGAGGATTTGCTTGATACCCTGTCTGGTGCTAAGGTTTTCAGTAAGACAGATCTCAAGAGTGGTTATCATCAAATCAGAATTGCTGAGGGGGATGAACACAAGACTGCCTTCCGCACACGTTATGGACACTATGAGTTCAACGTGATGCCATTTGGACTGACTAATGCTCCTGCTACCTTCATGGGTGCTATGAATGACATTTTCAGACCTTATTTGGATAAGTTTGTGCAAGTTTTCCTGGATGATATTTTAATTTTCTCTAAAGATGAAGCTCAGCACACTGAACACTTAAAGACAGTGCTGGACACTCTGCGGAAAAATCACTTATATGCTAAAATGAGCAAGTGTGATTTCTTTAAGGAAAGTATTGGATTCTTAGGCCACGTTGTTAGTAAAGAGGGCATCAGTGTGGATCCTAAGAAAGTCCAGACCATAAGGGACTGGCCAGTACCACAGTCTGTCTCTAAAGTTAGATCCTTCCTCGGGTTGGCTAACTACTACAGAAGACTTATTGAGAATTATTCCATAAAGGCCAGTAAACTGACTGACCTTACTAAGAAAGACATCGGGTATGTGTGGGGGGAAGAGCAGCAGGCTGCCTTCCAGACCCTTAAAGATGCCCTTTGCTCTGCCCCAGTGCTAGCCGTGTATGACCCCAGCAAACCGGTGCAGGTGGTTACTGATGCCTCTGACTTTGCCATGGGTGCTATTTTGTTGCAGCCTGCTGACAAAACCATAAAGGATGGTAAGGTACGGCTGGATTGGCATCTTGTGTTGTATGAGTCTATGAAATTTAATCGAGCGGAGATTAATTACTCAGTGCATGATAAAGAGCTGCTAGCTATCATTCATGTACTCAAACAGTGGAGAGCATACTTACATGGTAAGGCTTTTAAGGTGATTACAGTTCATTTAGCTCTGACTCACTTTCAGAAGAAGTCCAAGCTGTCGAGGAGGGAGAACCGCTGGAGCCAGATGCTGGAGCAGTTAAAAGTCCAGATCGACTACAAACCAGGGAAGTTGAATCCTGCTGATGCACTCTCTAGAAGACCTGACTTGCAAGCTCTGCATGCTGTAGATAAAGTCCTGTGTGCACTTACTTCACTAAAGGTGAAAAAGTCCTTCCTAGAACAACTTAGGAAAACCTACCTTTCTGACCCAACATTTGAGCCCAGCCCCACTACAGGTGAAATGAATCGCCTTACCAAATAAGCGATTAACAATTAATAAAGATCTTTATATCAACAAGTAATCTTTATGGTAATTCTCGTTAACTGGTTAAACGGCAAAGGACAATGCACTAGCAGTGAATAATACTCGTAAGTCAAATGCGAGTAAACTAGCATCAATGATGCAATTCAGTAAACTCATACATAAGCAAGGTTAGAAGACAGTGCGTATCAATGGCTTCTCGCCTTGGATTCAGATCTCTCTCAGTAAGCTGTACAAGAGAGTTGGCCTGGTTTTCGAATGCCGAACCCGAGAGCAATGCCTAGCATATGTACACGGAATGAGTTTACTGTTCAACGGTAAGTGCGATGGCACCGCCTACCCGGGAGTTAACCACGTTGGTAGGACCTCGGTTAACCAAATCCACCGCCATCTCCCATCATCCCGAATAGCCATCCATCATAGGGATGTCATCTGGCCATTCATCTAGCATATCGTACTTAGGTGTAAGTCAAGACAGTTCGCTGCTACCGAGTGCGGAAGTAAGCTGGCTGTCAAAGAATGGGTCAGCAAGCTGACTTATATGGACTTCAGCCTGCTGCTTTTGGCTGAGTCATTAAACTGATATTATATATTAAGTCCAGCAGACTGACTATTAACTAAAGTTCAGCTAGCTGAACTTAATTAACTATTTTATTTAAATGAATATTATATCCACTATTATACTGATTCATTACAATCCCTCCAACTTAACTTGTTGTCGCCTCGACAACATTAAACCGCCAAAGCCTTAAATGAAGGAACTGACCCTGATTAGCCTCCCCTACTGACTGTCTTCTCAGCCTGTCACCTTAAGGGGTTGTTCCTGGGGCTTCAGGATCAGGAGACGGAGATCTGGACCTAGATCTGAACAGCCCTCTAGGTCTGTCAGCTGGCCTTCTAAAGAACCCTGTTTTCTCTAAAGTTGGACCTCGAGGAGAACGAAGGATGGTAGCCTGTTCTTCAACCACTTGGGTGTTGATCCCCACATAGACAGGCATTCCAGTAGGATGCTGAAATACATTGGCTAGAGGTACATGCCCTTGAGCGGAAGAGGAGTGTAATGAATCAGTATAGTAGTGGATACGATATTCATTTAAATGTAATAGTTAATTAAGTTCAACCTGCTGAACTTTAGTTAATAGTCAGTCTGCTGGACTTTACATATATATCAGTTTAATGGCTCAGCCGGAAGCNATCAGCTTCTTCCCCTGCTTGGGCAGGTGGGCTGGGGGAGCGAGCGCGGGGTCCAGTTGTCGCCATAACGGGGATCACATTCCAAATACCTGATCGTGGTTTTTTAGGGAGCGCCCCTGCCTGCCCCTGGGTATCCTGAGTACCTGCTGCTGATGCTTCTCCTTTGCCTTGCTCTTCTTCCTCATCCTCCTCATCCTCCTCCTCGGAGAGAGTAGGGGTCTCGTCCACTTAGTCGTCCTGCTCCCTAGTAGACATGGAGTAGTCTACCGACCTCCCTTTCTTAGGGCGCGTTGGAGGTTGCTTGGCCTTCAGCCTGCTGATATCTATCCGGTCTGCATTCTTTGCCCATTTGACAAAGGCATGCTTTCCCTTAGAGAAGTACTCTCTTCCCCTCCTCCTATGTTCCTTGGTCTCTGCATTCATATTGCTCAGGCATCCATTCAGCCTGGGGTCCCAAGGGGCAATGTGAGGTGGTAGGATGAGATAGCCGTCTAGGCCATAGTGGAAGTCATCCGGTTGGGCTCGGTCACACTCCTGCTTCTTATTTGTGACGGTCATCCACCTCCAGTCTGTTGGCTGCTGGTAGTACTGGGGTCCGTGCTCAGCCTTCCTCAGTTTACACGGGAACCAGTGGGGAGAGAACATCTGCTGTCCTGCTTCCCTGGCCAAGTACTCCCAGCTCCTTCTCTCAACTTCATTGTAAGCTGGCAGGAGTGTGAGGTAGAATACCGTATCCTTAAAGCTATCGGGCCGCATGCTCACCATCCGGATGAGTCTCTGATCTCCCACTATTCCCGGTATGGGGACCGGCTTGTCCTCTGAATCATCTGCAAGATACCGGGCCTGCTCCGCTGTATAGCCCACCATCTTGGCATAATCTTCGTAGAGGACCACACCAGTGTGTGTCTCGATGTACCTATCCAGTGCTGCAGCTCCTTCCCTCTGTAGCAGTGTTGTCTGTTCCAGCCTGTTGATCTCCTGGGCTGCCAGCAATGCTTCCTTCAGGTTATCAAAGTTTTGGCCGCCCACCACAATATACCGGTAAGTGGCCAAGCTCTT
>WELA01010047.1:195229-212900 GCA_009602735.1 Mesotaenium endlicherianum | reverse complement strand
TCTCCTCCTCTGCCGCTGCCGCTTCTTCTTGTTGTTTCTTCTGTCTCTCCTCCTCAGCTTTCCTGAGGTTTTCCGCTTCCTCATCCTTCTTCCTCTGTGCCTCTTCTGCCGCCTCTTGTTGTCTGCGAACCCTTTCCTGTTCTATCCTGGTGAGGGACGTCGCCGCCAGCTCCTTCTGGTATTGCTCCATTGTCCTCCTGGCTTCTTCCGCCTTGCGCTTTCTGTCCTCCTTTTGTGTGGTGGGCGCCATCCTGTGCATGTAACCAAGGCACAAGTTAGTAGGGTATGGACCTTTGTCATAGGGATTGCAGGATGTATGTTAGTATTAGTATAGTGGATTCGATGCTGTTTACCTTACAGGATGATTGCTAAAAGTTGAAGTAGTTGCGATGCGCTACACATAAACGTATGAGTGTGTTTTTATCGCTCTCGCTCACTAACTGTCATATATTTTCCCCTCCAACTTAAATGGAGACAGGACCGCCTGTCACCTTCCCGTGTCAACTGAAATGACAGTTATGGAGGGACTCCAGCGGCCCGAAGGTGGAACCGTGTCAACGCCCCTTTGGCATTGGTCAAGTGGTCCTTAAACTCCCAAGTGTCCCCAGAGGCATCGTAACCCTTCCATCGAATGAGGTATTTCATGACATATTTAGACGATCGACGGACCGAGCGAGCGTCTAAAATCTCATCGACCTCATATTCCTCAGGGTCGCCGTCCCGGACAGCGGGGACCGGTCCCGGTTGGACAGGTAACCGACCTGTGAACAGTGTATCACCTTTGATGTATGGTTCCAGGAAGGAGACATTGAAGACCGAATGACCCTTGTATTCAGCTGACATGTTCAGTTTGTAAGCATTCTGACCGATACGACGTACCACCGAATATGGACCGACCCAGACAGGGCCAAGCTTTTTCTTGACCACACCAGGGAGGTACAGGTGCTGAGAATGCAGTTTGACTAAATCCCCCTTGGAAAATGTCAGTTCCCGACGTTGTTGATAAGCGTATTTTTGTTGGTTTTCTTGGGCCTTGTGCAGGTTTTGTTGGACTTCTGACAGGGTGTCAGCAAACTCCTGAGTTAACTGGAGGGAGACCGGGTTGCCAATCCCTTCAGGGCAAGTTAAAGACTCCCCCAGTACATCTAAAGGAGACTTCGGAACTACACCTAGGCTGAGTTCAAAAGGAGTCTTGCCCGTTGACGCGTGCACCGCACTGTTGACCGCAAACTGAATTTGAGGCAACAGGTCATCCCAATTAGAATTTGAGGCAACAGGTCATCCCAATTATCTTGTTTTTGGTTAATATATGCTCTCAGCACCTTCTGCAGAACTCGATTAGTTCTTTCAGTCTGCCCATCAGTCTGAGGGTGGTTTGCTGTGCTGAGCAGCTGTTTGACTCCCATTAACCCCATTAAAGCTCTCCAGAACTTAGAGGTGAATTTTAAGTCTCTGTCTGAGATGATATTAGGAGGTAGCCCATGTTGGCAGACTACATGGTTGTAAAACTGTCTCGCTGTTTCGAGTGCAGTGACTTTGACAGTTGTGGGGATGAAAATGACCATTTTTGTCAGTTTATCCAGTGTGACCACCCAGTCCAAGGATATAGCTTCCCAGCGTCCAGCTGGGATGGGTAGTGGTTGCTAGAGACCTCCGAGTGGTGTGTGCCGAGACTTATTTCTCTGACACTCGTCACAAGACTTGACATATTTCAAGACCTCCCGGGGTAACCCCTCCCAATGATAATGTTTTGCCAATTTGCCAACAGTTTTGGCCTGCCCCAAATGTCCACCCAGGAGACTGTCATGCGCTTGACTCAGTAAAAGAGACCTTATCTCCAAGTTATTAGGAATGACCAGCTTCAGCCTGCCTGAAGTGGTTTCAGTCACCCAGACCCCTCCCTTAAGCTTATACCCGAGTGCAGTAGCACGACACATACCAGTAGTGGGGCTGGGCTCAAATGTTGGGTCAGAAAGGTAGGCTTTCCTAAGTTGTTCAAGGAAGGACTTTTTCACCTTTAGTGAAGTGAGTGCACACAGGACTTTATCTACAGTATGCTGACTAAAGTTCCTTTCTTGCAAGTCAGGTCTTCTAGAGAGTGCATCAGCAGGATTCAACTTCCCTGGTTTGTAGTCGATCTGGACTTGGAACTGCTCCAGCATCTAGCTCCAGCTGTTCTCCCTCCTCGACAGCTTGGACTTCTTCTGAAAGTGGGTCTGAGCTAGATGATCTGTAATCACCTTAAAAGCTTTACCATGTAAGTATGCTCTCCACTGTTTGAGTACATGAATGATAGCTAGCAACTCTTTATCATGCACTGAGTAATTAATCTCCGCTGGATTAAATTTCATAGACTCATACAACACAGGATGCCACTCCTGCCGTACCTTACCATCCTTTGTGGTTTTGTCAGCAGGCTGCAACAAAATAGCACCCATGGCAAAATCAGAGGCATCAGTAACCACCTGCACCGGTTTGCTGGGGTCATACACGGCTAGCACTGGGGCAGAACAAAGGGCATCTTTAAGGGTCTGGAAGGCAGCCTGCTGCTCTTCCCCCCACACATACCCGATGTCTTTCTTAGTAAGGTCAGTCAGTTTACTGGCCTTTGTGGAATAATTCTCAATAAATCTCCTATAGTAGTTAGCCAACCCGAGGAAGGATCTAACTTCAGAGACAGACTGTGGTACTGGCCAGTCCCTTATGGTCTGGACTTTCTTAGGATCCACACTGATGCCCTCTTTACTGACAACGTGGCCTAAGAATTCAATACTTTCCTTAAAGAAATCACACTTGCTCATTTTAGCATACAAGTGATTTTTCCGCAGAGTGTCCAGCACTTTCTTTAAGTGTTCAGTGTGCTGAGCTTCATCTTTAGAGAAAATTAAAATATCATCCAGGAAAACTTGCACAAACTTATCCAAATAAGGTCTGAAAATGTCATTCATAGCACCCATAAAGGTAGCAGGAGCATTAGTCAGTCCAAATGGCATCACGTTGAACTCATAGTGTCCATAACGTGTGCGGAAAGCAGTCTTGTGTTCATCCCCCTCAGCAATTCTGATTTGATGATAACCACTCTTGAGATCTATCTTACTGAACACCTTAGCGCCAGACAGGGTATCAAGCAAGTCCTCGATTCTGGGTAAAGCATACTTGTTCTTTACTGTAATTCTGTTCAGGGCTCTGTAATCCACACACATCCGCATACTGCCATCCTTTTTCTTAACAAATAGGATGGGTGCGCCGTAAGGTGATTTACTGGGAGAAATATAACCATTTTCCTCAAGCTCTGCAATCTGTGTTTTCAACTCCTCGCTCTCCACATAAGACAAGCCATACGTGCGTTGCCAAGGTGGCTGACTCCCAGGTAATAGATCAATCCTATGATCTACTTCCCTCTTAGGGGGTAGTCCTGGAGGCATATTAAATACATCCGTGTACTGAGCAACAATTTTTGCAGCAGTAGGGTGCTCCGGAGGGCTTACCTTTTTCTCAACCACTTCTTCAGGTTGAGGAGGTACCTCTCTTAGCAGCAGACAGAACATTCTGTCTTCCTTCTGGTTCCAGCTTTTGACGAACTCCATTGCATTCAGCAACTTGCATCCTTCTGGAAGCCTCTTCTTTTCCTTCATTTGCCATCCACACAGGACAAGAGGAAGAGCACTGGTGGGTGCCAAGTCAGTCTGCCCATCACTGGCTCCTCTCACTTTAACTGTACCTCTGCTCCAACACACTTCAGCTTGATGTCTGTTAAGCCAGGACCTGCCTAGCACGAGATTATAAAAGCCAGTGTTGAGCACCTCAAATGTAAGCGTTTCAGTTAGATCTGCAATGCCAGAACCTAACTGGACCTCAATAGGCTTGGTTATGACTCCTCCCGGGATACTTGAGGCATCTCCAAGGAATATTTTTCTATTCCCTTGGGTGACAGTAGGCAGCCTTAGCCGCTTATCTAAGTCCTTGTGGATAAAAGTATGTGACGCCCCTCCGTCAACAAATGCTCTCACCTTCCTACTTGCAATCATGCAATGCAGTAGGATAGGAGGGACTGTCTTTTCTTGACTTTCGCATTGTTCTCCTGACGTAGCAAAGAAATGTTGGACATCAGGTGGAACAAGAGCATCCGGAGTGTGCACTCTCTGGACGTCTATATTGCTGATGGTCTCCTTTATCCGGTTGTCAGGCATGCATAGTGAATCCAGTTCAGCAGGACCCATAATACCTGCTACGAGGGCAGCTAGTGACGACTCACTATCTCTAGCATCCTCACAGTCAGTAGATTGGATTACTGACTGTTGCTGTCTTTTAAAGGCTGGTCTGTTCTCTCGACCTTGGGCAGGTGCTTCACCGGACACTGTTCTCTGTAGTGGCCTTTCTGCTGACAATGGTAGCAAGTAGATTTTGCTGAGGCTGGTCTCGGCTTAGTCCTACCACCACCCCTTCCATAGCCACCTCGAGAGGGACCACCTCTACCTCTAGACTGAATAGCATTGTACTCATACTCATATTCATCACCCTGATTATCCTCAGCCTGGTCTCCTTCAACTGCATTGTAGGAACCGTGGGGCTTTTTGACAATCTTAGACACCAAAGCGTTACTCTGGCGCTTGTGATTGAACTGCTGCTGATCCCAGGCGTCAGCATCCTGGATCAAGTCAGCCAGTTTCTCATACTTTTTCTCAGCAAAATGACCAGAGACCTCGGATTTCAAGCCATACCTGAAGTATGCTATCCTATACCGTTCTGACAAATCAGGCTGCTTCATCATGTTCTCTTGGAACTTTTGAGCGAACTCAGCAACTGAAGTGGTCTGCTTGAGTGTGAGGGAGATCATCGCATAGATAGCTTTCTCCTGCTGGTTGATGACATCATACTTCTCATGCAACTTCTCGACAAACTCTACCCACGTAGGGTCACCGAGTTGCCGAGCCTTACGCTCTCCTTTCCAGTAAAGCCACCAGTCTGCGGCACTGCCTTTCAGTAGCGCACCGGTGTGCCTGACCTTCTCGTAATCTTGCAGTTCTGGGTAGTTCTCCAGCCACTGCTCAACATCCGCGAGAAACTTGATCAGGTAATATTTTCTGTTTCCCTCAGGATCATAGTCCTGGGGAGGTTTCGGCTTGGGCTTACTAGGCCCTCGGCCACCACCACTAGTGGTGTGAGACCCCAGTTGGTCTCTGTCCCGCAGTAGGGACATTATGATTCTTTTGTCCTCCTGCTGGGACTGATACATGGTCGCCATTTGCGACTGCATCTGAACGAACAATGCTCCCAAGTCTACACTCTGGGGTGGTAGATTAGCAAATGCAGCAGCAGCATTGACCTCTACTCGCTGAGTAGTGTCCTCAACAGTCCCTCTCGCTCCTGCAGCAGCAATTCCTGCCGCATTCAGCCGGTCACGTATTTGACCTAGGGGTACATTGAGTTGTACAGCAGGAGGTGGGTTCAGATCATTGGCCCTTGATGCCATGAGGTCCTCGACAGTGCGCTCGTCAGCTGGCTGTGTTTCCCTCCTTTTTGTATCTTCAGCGGCCTTTGCTACTTGTTCAGCTTCTAGCCTGGCTCTCTCCTCCTCAGCTTGCTGAACTGCGACTGCGGCAATAGCAGCTGCCTCATCTGCAGCCTCCCTAGCTGCAGTAGTTGCTACTGCTTCAGAATAGGTACAAGTTCCCGCTACATGGCTTTCCGCCTGGTTTTTGACATTCTCGTTATCCTGGTTCTTCATGTCTCGGGAGTTGCTAGTTTGAGACCTTGTCCTTACCATACAAAGAAGACTGTGATAACTGCTCCGATACCACTGAAATGAATCGCCTTACCAAATAAGCGATTAACAATTAATAAAGATCTTTATATCAGCAAGTAATCTTGATGGTAATTTCCGTTAACCGGTTAAACGGCAAAGGACAATGCACTAGCAGTGAATAATACTCGTAAGTCAAATGCGAGTAAACTAGCATCAATGATGCAATTCAGTAAACTCATACATAAGCAAGGTTAGAAGACAGTGCGTATCAATGGCTTCTCGCCTTGGATTCAGATCTCTCTCAGTAAGCTGTACAAGAGAGTTGGCCTGGTTTTCGAATGCCGAACCCGAGAGCAATGCCTAGCATATGTACACGGAATGAGTTTACTGTTCAACGGTAAGTGCGATGGCACCGCCTACCCGGGAGTTAACCACGTTGGTAGGACCTCGGTTAACCAAATCCACCGCCATCTCCCATCATCCCGAATAGCCATCCATCATAGGGATGTCATCTGGCCATTCATCTAGCATATCGTACTTAGGTGTAAGTCAAGACAGGTCGCTGCTACCGAGTACAGAAGTCAGCTGGCTGTCAAAGAATGGGTCAGCAAGCTGACTTATATGGACTTCAGCCTGCTGCTTCTGGCTGAGTCATTAACCTGATATTAAATATTAAGTCCAGCAGACTGACTATTAACTAAAGTTCAGCAGGCTGAACTTAATTAACTGTTTTATTTAAATGAATATTATATCCACTAATATACTGATTCATTACAACTGGTGTGTGTCGTGCCACTGCACTCGGGTATAAGCTTAAGGGAGGGGTCTGGGTGACTGAAACCACTTCAGGCAGGCTGAAGCTGATCATTCCTGATAATCTGGAAATAAGGTCTCTCTTACTGAGTCAAGCTCATGACAGTCTCCTGGGTGGACAATTGGGGCAGGCCAAAATTGTTGGCAAACTGGCAAAACATTATCATTGGGAGGAGTTACGCTGGGAGGTCTTAAAATATGTCAAGTCTTGTGACCAGTGTCAGAGAAATAAGTCTCGGCACACACCATCCGGAGGTCTCTTGCAACCACTGCCCATCCCAGCTGGACGCTAGGAAACTCTATCCATGGACTGGGTGGTCACACTGCCACGAACTGCTAATGGGCATGATTCGATATTGGTAGTTGTGGATAAACTGACCAAAATGGTCATTTTCGTCCTTACAACTGTCAAAGTAAATGCACTCGAAACAGCGAGACAGTTTTACAACCATGTAGTATGCCAACATGGGCTACCTTCTAATATTATCTCAGATAGAGACTCAAAATTCACCTCTAAGTTCTTGAGAGCTTTAATGGGGTTAATGGGAGTCAAACAGCTGCTCAGCACAGCAAACCACCCTCAGATTGATGGGCAGACTGAAAGAACTAACCGAGTTTTGCAGGAGGTGCTGAGGGCATATATTAACCAAAAACAAGATAATTGGGATGACCTGTTGCCTCAAATTCAATTTGCGGTCAACAGTGCGGTGCACACGTTAATGGGCAAGACTCCTTTTGAACTCAGCCTGGGTAGAGTCCCTAAGTCTCCTTTAGATGTACTGGGGGAGTCTTTAACTGACCTTGAAGGGATTGACAACCCGGTCTCCCTCCAGTTAACTCAGGAGTTTGCTGACACCCTGTCAGAAGTCCAACAAACCCTGCACAAAGTTCAAGAAAACCAACAAAAATACGCTAGTCAACACCGTCGGGAGCTGACATTTTCTAAGGGCGATTTAGTCAAACTGCATTCTTAGCACCTCTACCTCCCTGGTGTGGTCAAGAAAAAGCTTGGCCCTGTATGGGTCGGTCCATATTCGGTGGTACGTCGTGTCGGTCAAAATGCTTACAAACTAAACATGTCAGCTGACTACAAGGGTCACCCAGTCATTAATATTCCCTTCTTGGAACCATACATGAAAGGTGATACAATGGTCACAGGTCGGTTACCTGTCCAACCGGGACCGGTCCCCGCTGTCCGGGACGGCCATCTTGTGGAGTACGAGGTCGATGAGATATTAGACGCTCGCTCGGTGCGTCGATCGTCTAAATATGTCATGAAGTACCTCATCCGATGGAAGGGTTACGATGCCTCTGGGGACACTTGGGAATTTTAAGACCAGCTGACCAATGCCAAAGGGGCGTTGAAACGATTCCACCTTTGGGCGGCTGGGGCACCTCCCTAACAGTCATTTCAGTTGACACGGGAAGGTGACAGGAGGTCCTGTCTCCATATAAGTTAGAGGGGGATGCGACAGTTAGTGACAGTTGTGACAGGCAGCCCACCTTCAAAATTTAGTTGGAGGGAGTGGTATTCTGTGGTATTCTCTGATCACCATCTTACACACTCAACCTGCGCTTAGACTCACTTGCTCTCCAACTCAATATTCCCTAATATTCACTCACACCAGGTATTCCTCACTAGGAACTCTCCGGTCCGCGTTCCTCTTCATCAAGGGCACTCAGTAGCGGCAAAATATCATGACTTCACTAACTGCATTGTGTTTATGATTGAGCAGGATGACTCAAAAGTCGTAACTCAAGAGGAAGAGAAGGGCGGAAGAGGCACATGCAAAATACTTACCATTCCGTGGAGACATCGAATCATCTTCCATCTCCGCTCGGGAATCACAACAACTCCAACAACAACGGGAGGCACAGAAGAAGAAGGAGGAGGAGGAACAGGCCAGACTGAGGCAGGAAGAAATGGGTAGAAAAGCTGCAGAGGAGGCCAAGATAGCAGAAGAAGAGAGGCAAGCTGAGGAGAACCGGAAGCAGCAGGCTGAAGAAGAAGAACAGAGGAGAATCAGCAGCTACCGCTACACGGTGCTGGGCAAGGGCTTTAATCTACTGGAGGAGGCCTTCAAGTATGCCCAGAGAAGTTGCAGTTAGTCCAGAAGGAAATCCTCCAGAAGGAAGGGGAGACATCCGAAAACTTTGACAAGTATATAGAGGTCGGCACAGGGCTCCTCCTCTACCACGATTACGCCAGGATGGTAGGATATACGATCAGAGAGGCCAAGGCAATGGCCCAGGTGAACGAAGCAGGGGCTGTCTCGATTCCTGGTATCTGGGGGGAAGATAGGGTCATCAGGATGATCCCCATGGACGCGGACAGCTTCAAGGACTCAACACCCCACAACAGGTTCAAGGCCATGTACAATGAGGTGGAGAGGAGGAGCTGGGAATTTTTGGCCAGGGAAACCAATCAGCTGGACTTTGCAGGGCACTGGTACCCTTGTACTCTTAAAAGGACAGACCCTGCCTTCTTTCAAAAGCCCACCGATTTGCGGTGGATGACCATCAACATGAGGGATTAGCAGAATGACAGGGCGACGGATGAGGATTTCCTGACAGACCTAAAGGGGAACATAGTGTTGCCCCCTCACATCGAGGCTTGGGACCCAAGATTGGATGGAGTCAGAGACTGCATGAGCCAAGAGATGCAGGGGGACAGAAGCAGGGCCCGAGAGTCATTCTCCAAAGGGAAGCACGCTTATGCCAAATGGGCGAGTAAGCAGGGGGAAAAGGGCCTCTATGCGGTCCGGACACAGCAGCCCCCACCAGCACCCAAAAGGGGAAGGTCAGTAGGATATTCTTTTTCTCGGGAAGAGCTGGAGCAGCTGACAGAGGAGACCCCAGAAGTCTCAGAGGAACCCGGGGACGGCGAGGAGGAGGAGTCAGAGGAAGACGAGGAGGAAGGCGAGGAGGAGGACACTAGCCCCGCCGTGATCCTGACACCTGCCACATCCCCTGTAAGGGAGAAGACGGGGTGGGCCCCGCCGCAACTCGCTCAAGAGGAGGATATCACTTGGCTGGGGACTGCCAGAGGACAGAGCCCATCTCCAGGCAAGGAGACCCACTCGGACAGGGCAGATAGGAGGGCTGCTCGGGAGATAGCCAGGGGTCTGCCAGCATCTCCCTCAAAGAGAGGGCATGTACCCTTGGCTCATGTCATGCAACATCCTTCTGGGATGCTGGTATACGTACTTGTCAGTTTGAGGGCTGCCCAGGAGAAGGCTGCCTCCCTCCAGACTGTGCAGGAGGAAACAGCCCAGTTATTGCGTTCTCCGCGAGGTCCTTACACGGAATCTCCCTCTATGACAGGCTTCAGAAAACCCCAAGACAGGAGGAGGTCTGGCTCCCCTGAGTATAGAGCCTCAGGGACATCTCCCTCCTAATGGCAGTAGGATGGGGCCGGAAGGGACAGCACGCTGTTATTAGTGTTAGTGTTGTCGAGGCGACAACAAGTTAAGCTGGAGGGATTGTAATGAATCAGTATATTAGTGGATATAATATTTATTTAAATATAATACTTAAATTAAGTTCAGCCTGCTGAACTTTAGTTAATAGTCAGTCTGCTGGACTTTACATAATTATCAGTTTAATGATTCAACCGGAAGCAGCAGGTTGAAGTCCATATAAGTCAGCGTGCTGACCCATTCTTTGACAGCCAGCTGACTTCCGTACTCGGTAGCAGCGAACTGCCTCGATATGCATCTAAGTGTGGTATGCTAGATGAATGGCCAAATGACATCCCTATGATGGATGGCGATTCGGGATGATGGGAGATGGCGGTGGATTTGGTTAACCGAGGTCCTACCAACGTGGTTAACTCCCGGGTAGGCGGTGCCATCGCACTGACTGTTGAACAGTAAACTCATTCCATGTACATATGCTAAGCATTGCTCTTGAGTTGGGGATTCGCAAACGAGGCCAACTCTCTTGTACAGCTTACTGAGAGCCATCTGAATCCAAGGCGAGAAGCCATTGATACGCACTGTCTTCTAACCTTGCTTATGTATGAGTTTACTGATTTGCATTATTGATGCTAGTTTACTCGCATTTGACTTACGAGTATTATTCACTGATAGTGTGTTGTCCTTTGCCGTTTAACCAGTTAACGGAAAATACCATAGAGATTACTTGCTGATATAAAGATCTTTATTAACTGTTAATCGCCTATTTGGTAAGACGATTTATTTCAGAGGGGGCCGACAAAGTTCCCCTCACGGACGCCCCGGAACGATGACGACAAACCGAAACATGCACGACAAAACTCAAAACGTTGACGGCATCGACGTCCGCCGTTGCCGTCGGAACAAAATCAACAAAATCTACAGAATCAACAAAATGAACTATCACAAAAACAAGGCGGGGCCAAGCAAGAAGAGGCCCCGCGCCATGTCCAACTCTGAAAAGACGAGGGAGGGTTGACACAACTCAACTCGGCCCCGGTCCGCCCCTCGCTCCCCTCCCGCCAGCGGACATGGCCCGTCAGTCGACGCCGGGCGCCCCTGCACAAACACAAAAGAAAAACAAATGACGTGCCACACGAATTCGCACGCGACCCTTCCTGACACACCATTTCTCTCTTTCGTTTCCAAAATCTTCCACCAACACTATTGTAACTGACCCATCTTCGCGATCCAAACTGCCCAAGGACGCCAAATTTCGGGTGGACACATTGTCGCTACCTTCATTCTACTCTCCAAAACTTTTTGAAGGCATTGACCGCTTTGCCGCGCCTCCAAATCAAAGACGACTTTTTGAACTCCATAGCTGGGCCTAAACCTCGGCGGGTCAACTAGGTAAATCTTATGGTGGGTAAATGTAGGTAAAACGGGGTGGTTAAATGTAGGTAAAACGTTGGCGGTTAACTGTAGGACGTGAGGAATGTTCCCAGGTGCAACATGCTTACAAATAGGAAAGGATAGCCACAGGCAACCTCAATGGCAATGTGCCATACTAACTAACTATTTGACTCAGCCGCTACAAATAGCTACTTGTAATTACGCTCTTACTTGAAATAGCATAGAATGCGATAAATATAGTCTGTCAAGGAAATATAGGGTTAGAAAATAAAGGCGCAAAAAACAGGTCACGAAAATACCTGTGGACCAATTTTTGGGCGTCCTTAGGTAGTTTGGTTCGTGAAATTGGGCAGTTGGAAAAGTGGTGGTGGTCGATTTTGGAAGCGAAAGAGAGAAGTGGTGTATCAGGTAGGGTCGCGTGCGAATTCGTGTGACACGTCATTTGATCATGTAAGGCCTACGTGGCCTGACCTTACATGCGAAAGTGCCAGTTTTGTAATAACGAAACTTGGGAGTGCTATTTGTAGAATAAACAAAAGTTGGAGTGTTACTTTGGTAATGAAATGAATCGACTTACCACATAGGCANATCGACTTACCACATAGGCAATTAACAATTAATAAAGATCTTTATATCAGCAAGTAATCTTATGGTATTTCCGTTAACTCGTTAAACGGCAAAGGACAATACACTAGCAGGGAATAATACTCGTAAGTCAAATGCGAGTAAACTAGCATCAATGATGCAAATCAGTAAACTCATACATAAGCAAGGTTAGAAGACAGTGCGTATCAATGGCTTCTCGCCTTGGATTCAGATCTCTCTCAGTAAGCTGTACAAGAGAGTTGGCCTCGTCTCCGAATGCCGAACTCGAGAGCAATGCCTAGCATATGTACATGGAATGAGTTTACTGTTCAACGGTCAGTGCGATGGCACCGCCTACCCGGGAGTTAACCACGTTGGTAGGACCTCGGTTAACCAAATCCACCGCCATCTCCCATCATCCCGAATCGCCATTCATCACAGGGATGTCATTTGGCCATTCATCTAGCATGCCACACTTAGATGCATATCGAGGCAGTTCGCTGCTACCGAGTACTGGAGTCAGCTGGCTGTCAAAGAATGTGTCAGCAAGCTGACAGAAGTTGACTTCAGCTTGCTGCGTTCGGCCGAGTTATTAAACTGATATTAAATATGAAGTCCAACAGACTGATTATTAACTAGAGTTCAGCAGGTTAAACTTAATTAACTATTATATTTAAATGAATATTATATCAACTAATATACTGATTCATTACAATCCCTCCAACTTATCATGTTGTTGCCTTGACAACACTAACACTAATAACCGCGTGCTGTCCCTTCCGTCCCCATCCTACTGCCATTAGGAGGGAGACATCCCTGAGGCTCTATACTCAGGGGAGCCAGACCTCCTCCTGTCTTGGGGTCTTCTGAAGCCTGTTAGAGAGGGAGGTTCCGTGTAAGGACCCCGCGGAGAACGCAGTAACTGGGCTGTTTCCTCCTGCACAGTCTGGAAGGAGGCCGCCTTCTCCTGGGCAGCCCTCAAATTGACAGGTACGTATACCGGCATCCCAAAAGGATGTTGCATGACATGAGCCAAGGGTACATGCCCTCTCTGCGAGGGAGATGCTGGCAGGCCTCTGGTTATTTCCCGAGCAGCCCTCCTGTCTGCCCTGTCTGACTGGGTCTCCTTCCCTGGAGATGGGGTCTGTCCTCTGGCAGTCCCCAGCCAAGTGATATCCTCCTCTTCAGCGAGTTGCTGAATGGCCAACCCCGTCTTCTCCCTTATAGGGGATTTGGCAGGCGTCAAGATCACGGCGGGGCTAGTGTCCTCCTCCTCGCCTTCCTCCTCGTCTTCCTCTGACTCCTCCTCCTCTCCGTCCCCGGGTTCCTCTGAGACTTCTGGGGTCTCTTCTGTCAGCTGCTCCAGCTCTTCCCGAGAAAAAGAATATCCTACTGACCTTCCCCTTTTGGGTGCTGGTGGGGGCTGCTGTGTCCGGACCGCATAGAGGTCCTTTTCCCCCTGCTTACTCGCCCATTTGGCATAAGCGTGCTTCCCTTTGGAGAATGACTCTCGTGCCCTGCTTCTGTCCCCCTGCCNCCCCCTGCATCTCTTGGCTCATGCAGTCTCTGACTCCATCCAATCTTGGGTCCCAAGCCGCAATGTGAGGGGGCAATACTATGTTCCCCTTTAGGTCTGTTAGGAAATCCTCATCCATCGCCCTGTCATTCTGCTGGTCCCTCATGTTGATGGTCATCCACCGCCAATCGGTGGGCTTTTGGAAGAAGGCAGGANGCCAATCAGTGGGCTTTTGGAAGAAGGCAGCGTCTGTCTTTTTGAGAGTACAAGGGTACCAGTGCCCTGCAAAGTCCAGCTGACTGGTTTCTCTGGCCAAGAATTCCCAGCTCCTCCTCTCCACCTCATTGTACATGGCCTTGAACCTGTTGTGGGGTGTTGAGTCCTTGAAGCTGTCCGCGTCCATGGGGATCATCCTGATGACCCTATCTGCCCCCCAGATACCAGGAATCGAGACAGCTCCTGCTTCGTTCACCTGGGCCATTGCCTTGGCCTCTCTTATTGTATATCCTACCATCCTGGCGTAATCGTGGTAGAGGAGGAGCCCTGTGCTGACCTCTATATACTTGTCAAAGTTTTTGGATGTCTCCCCTTCCTTCTGGAGGATTTCCTTCTGCGACTCCCTGCGACTTCTCTGGGCATACTTAAGGCCTCCTCCAGTAGATCAAAGCCCTTGCCCAGCACTGTGTAGCGGTAGCTGCTGATTCTCCTCTGTTCTTCTTCTTCAGCCTGCTGCTTCCGCTTCTCCTCAGCTCGCCTCTCCTCCTCTGCTTTCTTGGCCTCCTCTGCAGCTTTTATGTCCATTTCTTCCTGCCTCAGTCTGGCCTGTTCCTCCTCCTCGATCTTCCTCTGTGCCTCCCGCTGTTGTTGGAGTCGTTGTGATTCTCGAGCGGAGATGGAGGATGATTCGATGTCTCCACGGACTTGCAAGTATTCTACGTGTGCCTCTTCCGCCCTTCTCTTCCTCTTGAGTTCCGACTTTTGAGTCATCCTGCTCAATCATAAACACAATGCAGTTAGTGAAGTCATGATATTTTGCCGCTACTGAGTGCCCTTGATGAAGAGGGACGCGATCGGGAGAGTTCCTAGTGTGAATACTTGGTGTGAGTGTATATAAGGAAAAATTGAGTTGGAGAGCAAGTGAGTGTGAGCGCAGGTTGAGTGTGTAATAAGGTGATCAGAGAATACTACTCCCTCCAACTTAAATTTAAAGGTGGGCTGCCTGTCACAACTGTCACTAACTGTCACATCCCCCTCCAACTTATATGTAGACAGGACCTCCTGTCACCTTTCCATGTCTACTGAAGGGACAGTTAGGGCGGTGCCCCAGCCGCCCGAAGGTGGAACCGTTTCAACGCCCCTATGGCGTTGGTGAGCTGGTCTTTAAATTCCCAAGTGTCCCCAGAGGCATCGTAACCCTTCCATCGGATGAGGTACTTCATGACATATTTAGACAATCGACGCACCGAGCGAGCGTCTAATATCTCATCGACCTCATATTCCTCGGGGTCGCCGTCCCGGACAGCTGGGACCGGTCTCGGTTGGACAGGTAACCGACCTGTGAACAGTGTATCACCTTTGATGTATGGTTCCATGAAGGAGATATTAAAGACCGCGTGACCCTTGTAGTCAGTTGACATGTTTAGTTTGTAAGCATTCTGACCGATACCACGTACCACCGAATATGGACCGACCCAGACAGGGCCAAGCTTTTTCTTGACCACACCAGGGAGGTACAGGTGCTGAGAATGCAGATTGACTAAATCGCCCTTGGAAAATGTCAGTTCCCGACGGTGTTGATTAGCGTATTTTTGTTGGTTTTCTTGGGCCTTGTGCAGGTTTCGTTGGACTTTTGACACGGTGTCAACAAACTCCTGAGTTAACTGGAGGGAGACCGGGTTGTCAATCCCTTCAGGGCAAGGTAAAGACTCCTTCAGTACATCTAAAGTAGACTTAGGGACTCTACCCAGGCTGAGTTCAAAAGGAATCTTGCCCGTTGACGTGTGCACCGCACTGTTGACCGCAAACTGCATTTGAGGCAGCAGGTCATCCCAATTATCTTGTTTTTGGTTTATATATGCTCTGAGCACCTCCTGCAGAACTCGGTTAGTTCTTTCAGTCTGCCCATCAGTCTGAGGGTGGTTTGCTGTGCTAAGCAGTTGCCTGACTCCCATTAACCCCATTAAAGCTCTCCAGAAATTAGAGGTGAATTTTGAGTCGCGATCTGAGATGATATTAGAAGGGAGCCCATTTTGGCATACTACATGGTTGTAGACATGTCTCGTTGTTTTNACTGTCTCGTTGTTTTGAGTGCAGTCACTTTGACAGTTGTGGGGATAAAAATGACCATTTTTGTCAGTTTATCCACGACTACCAGTATTGAATCATGCCCATTGGCAGTTCTTGGTAGTGAGACCACCCAGTCCATGGATATAGTTTCCCAGCGTCCAGCTGGGATGGGCAGCGGTTGCAAGAGAACTCCGGGTGGTGTGTGCCGAGACTTATTTCTCTGACACTGGTCACAGGACTTGACATATTTCAAGACCTCCCGGGGTAACCCCTCCCAATGATAATGTTTTGCCAGTTTGCCAACAGTTTTGGCCTGCCCCAAATGTCTACCCAGGAGACTGTCATGAGCTTGCCTCAGTAAGAGAGACCTTATTTCCAAGTTATTAGGAATGACCAGCTTCAGCCTGCCAAAAGTGGTTTCAGTCACCCAGACCCCTCCCTTAAGCTTATACCCGAGTGCAGTAGCACGACACACACCAGTAGTGGGGCTGGGCTCAAATGTTGGGTCAGAAAGGTAGGCTTTCCTAAGTTGTTCTAGGAAGGACTTTTTCACCTTTAGTGAAGTGAGTGCACAAAGGACTTTATCTACGGCATGCTGACTAAAGTTCCTTTCTTGCAAGTCAGGTCTTCTAGAGAGTGCATCAGCAGGATTCAACTTCCCTGGTTTGTAGTCGATCTGGACTTGGAACTGCTCCAGCATCTGGCTCCAGCGGTTCTCCCTCCTCGACAGCTTGGACTTCTTCTGAAAGTGGGTCAGAGCTAGATGATCTGTAATCACCTTAAAAGCTTTACCATGTAAGTATGCTCTCCACTGTTTGAGTACATGAATGATAGCTAGCAGCTCTTTATCATGCACTGAGTAATTAATCTCCGCTGGATTAAATTTCATAGACTCATACAACACAGGATGCCACTCCTGCCGTACCTTACCATCCTTTGTGGTTTTGTCAGCAGGCTGCAACAAAATAGCACCCATGGCAAAATCAGAGGCATCAGTAACCACCTGCACCGGTTTGCTGGGGTCATACACGGCTAGCACTGGGGCAGAACAAAGGGCATCTTTAAGGGTCTGGAAGGCAGCCTGCTGCTCTTCCTCCCACACATACCCGATGTCTTTCTTAGTAAGGTCAGTCAGTTTTTTGGCCTTTGTGGAGTAATTTTCAATAAATCTCCTATAGTAGTTAGCCAACCCGAGGAAGGATCTAACTTCAGAGACAGACTGTGGTACTGGCCAGTCCCTTATGGTCTGGACTTTCTTAGGATCCACACTGATGCCCTCTTTACTGACAACGTGGCCTAAGAATTCAATACTTTCCTTAAAGAAATCACACTTGCTCATCTTAGCATACAAGTGATTTTTCCGCAGAGTGTCCAGCACTTTCTTTAAGTGTTCAGTGTGCTGAGCTTCATCTTTAGAGAAAATTAAAATATCATCCAGGAAAACTTGCACAAACTTATCCAAATAAGGTCTGAAAATGTCATTCATAGCACCCATAAAGGTAGCAGGAGCATTAGTCAGTCCAAATGGCATCACGTTGAACTCATAGTGTCCATAACGTGTGCGGAAGGCAGTCTTGTGTTCATCCCCCTCAGCAATTCTGATTTGATGATAACCACTCTTGAGATCTATCTTACTGAACACCTTAGCGCCAGACAAGGTATCAAGCAAGTCCTCAATTTTGGGTAAAGCATACTTGTTCTAATCTGTTATTCTGCTCAGGGCTCTGTAATCCACACACATCCGCATACTGCCATCCTTTTTCTTAACAAATAGGATGGGTGCGCCGTACGGTGATTTACTGGGAGAAATATAACCATTTTCCTCTAGCTCTGCAATCTGTATTTTCAACTCCTCGCTCTCCACATAAGACAAGCCATACGTGCGTTGCCAGGGTGGCTGGCTACCAGGTAATA
>WELA01010047.1:180997-195133 GCA_009602735.1 Mesotaenium endlicherianum | reverse complement strand
TGAGCAACAATTTTTGCAGCAGTAGGGTGCTCCGGAGGGCTTACCTTTTTCTCAACCACTTCTTCAGGTTGGGGAGGTACCTCTCTTAGCAGCAGACAAAAACATTCTGTCTTCCTTCCGGTTCCAGCTTTTGACGAACTCCATTGCATTCAGCAACTTGCATCCTTCTGGAAGCCTCTTCTTTTCCTTCATTTGCCATCCACACAGGACAAGAGGACGAGCACTGGTGGGTGCCAAGTCAGTCTGCCCATCACTGGCTCCTCTCACTTTAAATGTACCTCTGCTCCAACACACTTGAGCCTGATGCCTATTAAGCCAGGACCTGCCTAGCACGAGATCATAAAAGCCAGTGTCGAGTACCTCAAATGTAAGCATTGTAGTTGGAACTGCAATGCCAGAACCTAATTGGACCTCAATAGGCTTGGTTATAACTCCTCCCGGGATACTTGAGGCATCTCCAAGGAATATTTTTCTATTCCCTTGGGTGACAGTAGGCAGCCTTAGCCGCTTAACTAAGTCCTTGTGGATAAAAGTATGTGACGCCCCTCCGTCAACAAATGTCCTCACCTTCCTACCTGCAATCATGCAATGCAGTAGGATAGGGGGGACTGTCTTTTCCTGACTTTCGCATTGTTCTCCTGACTTAGCAAAGAAATGTTGGACATCGGGTGGAACAAGAGCAACCAAAGTGTGCACTCTCTGGACGTCTATATTGCTGATGGTCTCCTATATCTGGTTGTCAGGCATGCATAGTGAATCCAGTTCAGCCGGACCCATAATACCTGCCACGAGGGCAGCTAGTGACAACAGCGACACTATTTCTAACATCCTCACAGTCAGTAGACTGGATTACTGACTGTTGCTGTCTCTTAACGGCTGGTCTTTTCTCTCGACCTTCGGAAGGTGCTTGACTGGACACTGTTCTCTTAGTGACCCAACTGCTGACAATGGTAGCAAGTGGATTTTGCTGAGGCTGGTCTCGGCTTTGTCCTACCACCACCTCTTCCATGGCCGCCTCAAGAGAAATCACCTCTACCTCTAGACTGTATGGCATTATACTCATACTGATATCCGTGACCCAGATCATCCTCAGCCTGGTCTCCTTCATTTGCATTGTAGGAACCGTGGGGCTTTTTGACAACCTTAGACACCAAAGCATTACTCTGGCGCTTGTGATTGAACTGCTGCTTGAAATGAATAGTCTTACCAAATAGGTGATTAATAATTAATGAAGATCTTTATATCAGCAAGTAATCTTTATGGTAATTTCCGTTAACTGGTTAAACGGCAAAGGACAACACACTAGCAGTGAATAATACTCGTAAATCAAATGCGAGTAAACTAGCATGAATTATGCAAATCAGTATACCCATACATAAGCAAGGTTAGAAGACACTGCATATCAATGGCTTCTCGCCTTGGATTTAGATCGCTCTCAGTAAGCTGTACAAGAGAGTTGGCCTCGTTTCCAAATGTCGAACTCGAGAGCAATGCCTAGCATATGTACATGGAATGAGTTTACTGTTCAACGGTCAGTGCGATGGCACCGCCTACCCGGGAGTTAACCACGTTTGTAGGACCTCGGTTAACCAAATCCACCGCCATCTCCTATCATCCCGAATCGCCATCCATCATAGGGATGTCATCTGGCCATTCATTTAGTATACTACACTTAGATGCATATCGAGGCAGTTCGCTGCTACCGAGTACGGAAGTCAGCTGGCTGTCAAAGAATGTGTCAGCAAGCGGACTTAAGGTGACCTGAGCCTGCTACTTCGGGCCGAGTCATTAAACTGATATTAAATATAAAGTCCAGCAGACTGATCATCAACTAGAGTTCAGCAGGCTGTACTTATTTAACTATATTATGTAAATGAATATTATGTCAACCAACATACTGATTCATTACACTGCTGATCCCAGGCATCAACATCCTGGATCAAGTCAGCCAGTTTCTCATACTTTTTCTCAGCAAAATGACCAGAGACCTCGGATTTCAAGCCATACCTGAAGTATGCTATCCTATGCCGTTCTGGCAAATCTGGCTGCTTCATCATGTTCTCTTGGAACTTTTGAGCGAACTTAGCAATTGAAGTGGTCTGCTTCAGTGTCAGGGAGATCATCGCATAGATAGCTTTCTCCTGCTGGTTGATGATATCAAACTTCTCATGCAACTTCTTGACAAACTCTACCCACGTAGGGTCACTGAGTTATCGAGCCTTACGCTCTCCTTTTCCAGTAAAGCCACCAGTCTGCGGCACTGCCTTTCAATAGCGCACCGGTGTGCCTGACCTTCTCGTAATCTTGCAGTTCTGGGTAGTTCTCCAGCCACTGCTCAATATCCGCGAGAAACTTGATCAGGTAATATTTTCTGTTTCCCTCAGGATCATAGTCCTGGGGAGGTTTCGGCTTGGGCTTACTAGGCCCTCGGCCACCACCACTAGTGGTGTGAGACCCCAGTTGGTCTCTGTCCCGCAGTAGGGACATTATGATTCTTTTGTCCTCCTGCTGGGACTGATACATGGTCGCCATTTGCGACTGCATCTGAACGAACAATGCTCCCAAGTCTACACTCTGGGGTGGTAGATTAGCAAATGCAGCAGCAGCATTGGCATCTACTCGTTGAGTAGTGTCCTCAACAGTCCCTCTCGCTCCGGCAGCAGCAATTCCTGCCGCATTCAGCCGGTCACGTATTTGACTCAGGGGTACATTGAGTTGTACAGCAGGAGGTGGGTTCAGAACATTGGCCCTTGATGCCATAAGTTCCTCGACAGTGCGCTCGTCAGCTGGCTGTCTTTCCCTCCTTTCTGTATCTTCAGCGGCCTTTTCTAATTGTTTAGCTTCTAGCCTGGCTCTCTCCTCCTCAGCTTGCTTTGCTGCGACTGCGGCAATAGCACCTGCCTCATCTGCAGCCTCCCTAGCTGCAGTATCTACTACTGCTTCAAAATAGGTACGGGTTCCCGCTACATGGCTTTTCGCCTGGTTTTCGACATTCTCGTTATCCTTGCTCGCCATGTCTCGGGAGTTGCTAGTTTGAGACCTTGTCCTTACCATGCAAAGAAGACTGTGATAACAGCTCCGATACCACTGAAATGAATCAACTTACCAAATAGGCGATTAACAATTAATAAAGATCTTTATATCAGCAAGTAATCTTTATGGTATTTTTCGTTAATTGCTTAACTGGCAAAGGACAATACACTAGCAGTGAATAATACTCGTAAGTCAAATGCGAGTAAACTAGCATCAATAATGCAAATTAGTAAACTTATACATAAGCAAGGTTAGAAGACAGTGCGTATCAATGGCTTCTCGCCTTGGATTCAGATCTCTCTCAGGAAGCTGTACAAGAGAGTTGGCCTCGTTTCCGAATGCCGAACTCGAGAGTAATGCCTAGCATATGTACATGGAATGAGTTTACTGTTCAACGGTCAGTGCGATGGCACCGCCTACCCGGGAGTTAACCACGTTGGTAGGACCTCGGTTAACCAAATCCACCGCCATCTCCCATCATCCCGAATCGCCATCCATCATAGGGATGTCATTTGGCCATTCATCTAGCATACCATACTTAGATGCATATCGAGGCAGTTCGCTGCTACCGAGTACGGAAGTCAGCTGGCTGTCAAAGAATGTGTCAGCAAGCTGACTTAAGTTGACTTCAGCCTGCTGCTTTCGGCTGAGCCATTAAACTGATATTAAATATGAAGTCCAGCAGACTGATTATTAACTAGAGTTCAGCAGGTTGAATTTAATTAACTATTAAATTTAAATGAATATTATATCAACTAATATACTGATTCATCACAGGTAATTTGCCCAAAAACAAATGACGATTTCGATCTCTCAACGAGCATTTATCGCGCGCCAGCCCAGCGCAGCCAAATCGTGCATCTACGTCGAGGAAGGGTCTCAGACGATCCCGAGCCATCTCAAACACGCCGAAACGATAAGGAAATCCGACGGGCACGTGCGAGGTCCTTACTAATTTCCCCTTCACAAAGGTTACATGAGGGGCGCCTTACTGCAACCACAAACCACACCACATACTGTATCGAATTCAATTTTTGTGAGGGGGCCGACAATTTCCCCTCACGGACGCCCCCGAATGATGACGACAAATTGAAACGTGCACGACAAATGTCAAAACCTCGACGACATAGACAGCGACCGTCACCGTCGAAATAAAATCAACAAAATCAACAAATTAACTATCACAAAAGGAAGGCGGGGCCAAGCAAGAAGAGGCCCCGCGCCCATGTCCGAGACTTCAAAAGACGACACAACTCACCTCGACACGGTCCGCCCCCCTCTCCCCTCCCGCCAAGCGGCCATGGTCCGTCAGTCGCCGTCGGGCGTCCATGCACAAACACAAAATAAAAACAAATGACGATTATGATGCCAAAACGAGCACTTATCATGCGTCGGCCCGGCGCAACCAAATCGTGCATCGATGTTGAGGAAGGGTCTCGAACGCTAAAATGACAAGGAAACCCGACGCGCTCGTGTGAGGCCCTTACTGATCTCTCCCTCACAAGAGTTACGCAAGGGGCGCCTTATTGACGACCACAAACTACACTACATACTGCATCAAATTCAATTTTTGTGAGGGGGCCGACAAGTTCCCCACACGGACGCGCCCGAACGATGACAACAAAACGGAACGTGCACGACACAAGTTGAAACGTCGACAATATTGACGGCGCCCGTCGCTGTCAAAACATAGTTAACAAAATTTCCAAACTTTCCAAAATTAACGATCACGAAAACAAGGCGGGGCCAAGCAAGAAGAGGCCTGCGCCCATGTCTGACACAAAAAAAGACGACACAACTCACCTTGGCTGATGCGCCCCTCCGCTCCCCTCCCACCAGCGGCCATGGCCCGTCAGTCCTTGCCGGGCGTTCTTGCACAAACACACAAAAGGAAAAGAAATGACAATTCCGATGCTACAACGAGCATTTATCACGCGCCGGCCCGGCGCAGCCAAATTGTGCATTGACGTCAAGGATGGGTCTCGAATGATCTTGAGCAATCTTGAACACGCCAAAACGACAAGGGAACCCAAAGCACACGTGCGAGACCCTTACTGATTTTCCGTTCACAATAGTTACGTAAGGGGCGCCTTACTGACAACCACAAACTACGCTACATTCTGGTACTCCAGGGTCTGAAGCCTTTCTCCATAAGCTTCTCACTACTCTTGGCCCTCCTGCCATGAGTTGTTCTAAGTCGGCGCCGAATGTGGAAGAAATTATACGCCATAATTTCATCAGGCGATTCCCAGCATAGCATATGTGTCAGAAAAGACGAGGAAAATAACCAACACAATCATCACCAATTTTGACTAAGAAAATCACTTACATCATCCACGTTGGGCCTCATTCTCAATATACAAAACGTCAAGCACGTTCTACATATGTGAAACACAATATTTTGAACATGTTCACACTTTTATGGATGTTATTGCATGTAAGGTGGCAAATAATTTTACACTTGATCGCGGTGCGAATAATTTTACGGTCGTCCCACTGTTTGTAAGAAATTCTATGAATTTGGTATCTGGGCGTATATCCGATCAATTAGATACATTTGAATTAATATCTTATACTAAGAGTTGCTATCTGCGTGATGCAGATTGTGTACTTTGAATTCTTAANCCCGGCGCAACCAAATCGTGCATCGATGTTGAGGAAGGGTCTCGAACGCTAAAATGACAAGGAAACCCGACGCGCTCGTGTGAGGCCCTTACTGATCTCTCCCTCACAAGAGTTACGCAAGGGGCGCCTTATTGACGACCACAAACTACACTACATACTGCATCAAATTCAATTTTTGTGAGGGGGCCGACAAGTTCCCCACACGGACGCGCCCGAACGATGACAACAAAACGGAACGTGCACGACACAAGTTGAAACGTCGACAATATTGACGGCGCCCGTCGCTGTCAAAACATAGTTAACAAAATTTCCAAACTTTCCAAAATTAACGATCACGAAAACAAGGCGGGGCCAAGCAAGAAGAGGCCTGCGCCCATGTCTGACACAAAAAAAGACGACACAACTCACCTTGGCTGATGCGCCCCTCCGCTCCCCTCCCACCAGCGGCCATGGCCCGTCAGTCCTTGCCGGGCGTTCTTGCACAAACACACAAAAGGAAAAGAAATGACAATTCCGATGCTACAACGAGCATTTATCACGCGCCGGCCCGGCGCAGCCAAATTGTGCATTGACGTCAAGGATGGGTCTCGAATGATCTTGAGCAATCTTGAACACGCCAAAACGACAAGGGAACCCAAAGCACACGTGCGAGACCCTTACTGATTTTCCGTTCACAATAGTTACGTAAGGGGCGCCTTACTGACAACCACAAACTACGCTACATTCTGGTACTCCAGGGTCTGAAGCCTTTCTCCATAAGCTTCTCACTACTCTTGGCCCTCCTGCCATGAGTTGTTCTAAGTCGGCGCCGAATGTGGAAGAAATTATACGCCATAATTTCATCAGGCGATTCCCAGCATAGCATATGTGTCAGAAAAGACGAGGAAAATAACCAACACAATCATCACCAATTTTGACTAAGAAAATCACTTACATCATCCACGTTGGGCCTCATTCTCAATATACAAAACGTCAAGCACGTTCTACATATGTGAAACACAATATTTTGAACATGTTCACACTTTTATGGATGTTATTGCATGTAAGGTGGCAAATAATTTTACACTTGATCGCGGTGCGAATAATTTTACGGTCGTCCCACTGTTTGTAAGAAATTCTATGAATTTGGTATCTGGGCGTATATCCGATCAATTAGATACATTTGAATTAATATCTTATACTAAGAGTTGCTATCTGCGTGATGCAGATTGTGTACTTTGAATTCTTAATGGCCGATATGTCCGATATAATCATCAAGATTTTCTACGATTGGAAAGACTATTTGTGTGTAAGGGTGGGTGGGTGGGCTCATAGTGCTAATTGTACTATTCTGCGCAATGAGTAGCAGGTTTGAAATGAATCGACTTACCAAATAAACAATTAACAATTGATTAAGATCTTTATGTCAGCAAGTAATCTTTATGGTATTTTCAATTAGTTAATTAAACAGCAAAGGACAACACACTAGCAGCGGACAATACTCGCAAGTCAAATGCAAGTGAACAAGCATCAACAATGCAATCAGTAAACTCATACATAAGCAAGGCTAGAAGACAGTGCATATCAATGGCTTCTTGCCTTGGATCCAGATATCTCTTAGTAAGCAGTACAAGAAAATTGGCCTCGTTTCCGAATGCCGAACTCGAGAGCAATTCTAGCATATGTACATGGAATGAGTTTACTGTTCAACGGCAAGTGCGATGGCATCGCCTTCCTGGGAGTTAACCACGTTGATAGGACCTCGGTTAACCAAATTCATCGCCATCTCCCATCATCCCAAATCGCCATCCATCCTAAGGATGTCATCTGGCCCTTCATCTAGCACACCCCACTTAGATGCGTATCTACACAGTTTGGTGCTACCGAGTACAAAAGTCAGCTGGCTGTCAAAGAATGTGTCAGCCAGCGGAACTGAGCTGACTTCAGCTTGCTGCTCCCGGCTGAGTCATTAAACTGATTATTTACTAGAGTCCAGCAGACTCAACATTAACTAGAGTTCAGCAGGCTGAAATTATTTTACTATTCTATTTAAATGAATATTATATCTACAAATATACTGATTCATTACAATCCCTCCAACTTAACAGGTTGTCGCCTCGACAACACTAACACTAGGTACATGGGTTTCCCCAACTGAACGTACTAATCTCCCTCCCATAACAGCGTGCTGTGCCCTTGGCCCTCTGCCATTAGGAGAGAGATGTCCCTGGGGCCCTATGGTTAGGGGAGTCAGACCTCCTCCTGTCTTGGGGTCTCCTGAAGCCTGGAGGATCTGCGTAGGGACCCCGCGGAGAATGCAATAACTGTGTTGTTTCTACCTGCACAGTCTGAAATTGAATGGAGGTAGCCTTCTCCTAGGCAGCCCTTAAGTTGACTGGTACATATACCGGCATCTCTGAAGGATGTTGCATGACATGAGCCTACGGCAGATGCCTTCTCTGCGAGGGAGATGCTGGCAGGCCTCTGGCTATTTCTCTAAAAGCCCTCTTGACTGCCCTGTCTGTCTGGGTCTTCGTACCTAGAGATGGGCTCTGTTCTCTGGCAATTCCCAGCCAAGTGATATCTTCCTCTTCAGCGATCTGATGCAGGGCCAACCCAGTTCTCTCCCTTGCACGGGATGTGGCAGGTGTCAAGATCACAGCGGGGCTAGTGTCCTTCTCCTCGCCTTCCTCTTCTTTTTCCTCTGACCCCTCCTCCTCTTTGTCTGTAGTGAAACAGATAGATGAAGTACTTAGTGAAATAGAATACTTTATCTATTCAAGACAAGGATCTTTGAACACAAGTGGTAGCTTCTTGAAAGAGAGATGGCTTCTTGAAAGTTAATATATTTCTGGATTTTGGCAAGTACAAGAGTGATTTTGGAATGTCTTTCTATGTTCTAGCTCTTGTTCATATACTTACTAAATAAGTAAATTCTAGGAAGGTGTACGTTGATGTGTTGGCACCTTACACATCCCAAAACTTGCCATCTCTTTCTAGAATAATGTACACATGTCCTTTTGACCTAAAAATGGCACATTTGACTTTTGCCACGTGGAGTTCTTCTAGGTCTTTCCTCTAACTTCGAAAATGCCTCAGAAGGTTCAAAGGACATGAACCAAGTTACTAGAGTACCTATTCACACTTGAATCCAGACAATACTGCTCCAAATATATTTGAAAACAGTAAAATATATGCAAACTAACTCAAATCACTACATCACCCTCCCGACAGAAAAAGCGACGTCTCGGCGCGTCAAGTAAGGTCTTACACATGTGGTGCAGACTAGTCAGCAGCTTCAAGTCAGATGCCACACATGTGAAGAGGATTAGTCCAAGGCGCCAAGTCAGGTGCTACACATGTAAGGTGGACTAGGCAAGGTCGTGGGTGGTGTGACCTTATTGGCTAGCCTACTCCTTGATGATAAAGAAAATTGTACAAGTTGGCCCAGAATTTGCCACGAATTCAAAAATTTATAGCGTCCACAGAACTGCTCCAAATCTCAAAATTTGAGTGCCAGACGGACCGCGTCGGAAAACCCTACCGGGTCACCAAATTTGAGAGCATTCTAATTTCTGGAGTGTCGTTGAGAGCTGAGAGAGCAGGCACTCCTCCAAATCTATGCAGAAACTTCTGAGAATCATAAGTCCTTTTATACTTCTCCAAATTTTGCAAACTAAGTCCCAAACTAGGCGTTGTAAGATGTTCTACCAGAGTCTTGAGTTTCAGAGCATTCCATGTTCAGGGGAGGGCACAATGTTAGAAGGCATATTCTGCCCTAACAATGCCAGCAGCTTGACCCCTTCTACTTAGCGCATCATATCTCTCTCACCACTGCTCCAAATTGACAGATTGTAAAAACTTGTATACCATATTTATATGGCTTTGATGCATTGTACACTCTAATAGGACACTGTGTATTCCAAACAAGAATGGTTCCCTCATCAACCGTCAGAGTACTACCAGGAGTATAGTACTTGGCAGATTTCTCTAGGCACAAATCTGTGAAAGGTTGCAATTGCCAAAGCTTGTATGCTCTAAAGTCTATAGGAAAACAAGCTCTCTGTCTATTGACCTTCACATGAAAACATTCTCTTATTTGTTTGAATCTATTTCTGCTCATTTACCACCTAAAGCTAGGGCGAGTGATAGGTCCTTTCACTCTCTTCTGCCAGTAACTATTAAGCCTAGGGAGAGCATTTAGCCTCATAGCCATGCACAATCCATGGAAGACAATTATCTCCGTGCATGTCACAGAAATCCCACCCGCTCACAGTGTGTTGTGATGCATAGGTATTTGTCTCCACAATCAATTGCTAAAAAATGCAATAGGCATGAAAAGACAAAACATGCAACGAGACTCAAACCTTTGAATGTCTTGTCTCGGATGCCTTGGAGGCCATGGTGGTGTTCTTCACTTGGCTGCAGCAAGTCTTCTTGACAAATGTCTTCAAGAGCAGGCACCTTCCAATCCCACACCTCTTCATACTCTTCCTCCTCCTCCTCCTCCTCTATCATAGTTGCTGCAAGAGGAACCTCCTCTGTGTTTTTAGAGTCCGAGAAATTTTCTTCTTCAGAGCAGCTGCTTGTCAGACCCAGACTCAAAATCTAAAAAGACTTCCTTGCCATTCTCACTAGACATAGGCTTGCCTTGACACATGAATTGGCTTCCCCGTGCACGCGCTGCAATTTTGTTAAAGCCTGCAGATCTACCCCTCTTCTTGCCAGGTTGACTGTCGGTAAGGCTAGTCTCAGTCCCTTGCAACTCTGTACTGACTTGTGTGTCTAAAATGGCTGCCTGAGATACTCTAGAAGATGCCTGAGGGTCACCTTGACTCTCGAGTGCTTTTTCCGCCTCTGGCTACTGTCCTTGCGCACTTACCCGCGTGTATATTCACAGAAAATTCATGCCGTGTGCCACACATGCACCACGCGCGGACCGAATTACTCAACACTTAATTTTGGCGCTGGAGGTACCAATTTGGTACCGATCGATCTCACTTGCGTCTCTTTTGACAAAGTTAAAGAACGCGTTGCAACAGCTCACTTATCTTCTTTATAATTCTCTCTACACACTCTTAGCACTTACGAGTCTTAATTAAAAGTTGTTAAGCACCTAAGGGCGAACACCTCACGACAAACAAGAAAACTTGAGGCGAAGTGTGGAGGCATTTACAACTAAATGAAAGTGACGGATTCACAAAAGTAGAGCGTATAAAAGGTAAACAATGGCTCTTTTTGTTGCACTTCCGCCCCATTAACTTTCAATACTGTTGATTATAATGTTTGTTAATTGCTTTGAAAAAATCGCAAAATGGTTTGGGACACTTCCACCCCAAAAATTTGTGGACAAATCCGTGCAGACATGTTCAAAGATGGTTTTGAGAGGAAGAGTACGAGCGGCCTCGGAAACAAAGGGAAGTGTAAGTGTCAACATAAGCAGCATGAGAAAGGGAAAAATTATCATTTTTTCTTCACTTTGGCCTTGGGGGCAGGTTGGGAGCAAATTGGGGGCAGATTTTAGGGTTGGGGGCAGATTTACACAACAAGTTTTTATACTTACCTGAGCAGTAGTAGTCTAGTATTAGTACTACATTACTCATTACTCACGTCTTAACTTCTTTTCTTTTGGGATGGGGCTAGGACTATCAGAACCAGGCCGGAAAGACCGCCTTCTATAATATGGCATCTTTCCTAACTACTGCAGCAATCGTGGTGCAGCAAGAGGTCCATCTGATTGTGGGTGGTAGGTAGTAGACATATCCAGCGACGTACCCAAGTTCTTGAAGAGATTTTTCCAGAAATGGCTTGTGAATCTTGGTTCTCTATCCGACACAATTCTTGATGGTAGTCCATGGAGTCGAAAGATGTTGTCAAAGATGAGACTTGCAAGTTGTGGTGCTGTAGCCTTAGTCGTTGTGGGAATAAAATGAGCCATTTTAGTAAGTCTGTCCACCACCATGAGTATTGCATTATGGCCTCTAGTTGTCACGTGCAGGTCCACGATAAGGTCCATTGAGATGTCCGTTCATTGTCTTTTGGGGATCGATAGTGGTTGGAGGAGTCCTCCCGCCTTTTGCGATGATGGCTTGATTCTTTGGCATGTGTCACAGCTCTTGCAGTACTCCTTGACTTGCTTAGACATGCCTGGCGAACAATAAGTCCTAGCTAGAACGCTCGTGGTCTTTAGGATTTAAAAGTGTCCTCCAAGAGGGTTGTCGTGTGCTTCTCGTAGAAGCAAGAGTCGGAGGTCTAAGTCATTAGGAACACATCTCTGGCCCGTGTCTTGCCTCACCCAATAATTGCCTTCTTGCTTCTTGTATGGGTCCAAGACTGCTTCTCCGTTCTTATAGTAAAGTTTTCTTTCATAGGCGGCTGAAAATCGAGCCTCCAGATCTGTCTTCAGGAATGTCATCATTGCGTTTAATTGCAGTCTTGAGAGGGGGTCAGTCGGGTTTGTCTTGCCGGGCTGGTACTGAATCGTGATGTTGTATTGTTGCAAGTATCCGCTCCATCTTGCTTGTCTCCTTGAGAGATACGGCTGCGTCAGGAGGTGCTTCATCGCTTTGTGGTTCGTAGTGACCAGCACCTTGCGTCCTTCAACGTAGCAGCGCCAAACCTTCAAGGCATGTACAATTGCCAATGCCTCTCGCTCCGTGCTTGTATAATTTTGCTCGGCTGGATTTAGCTTCCTTGACTCGTAGGCAATGGGCTGCAGTCCCTTGCCTTGGTCTTGAAGCAGAATTGCTCCCATAGCGTAGGAAGATGCATCGGTGATGACGTGGAAGGGCCAATCTGGGTTTGGACTTGGGAGTGTGAGCATCGGGGATGTGGTCAATCTTCGCTTTAACTCTTGAAATGCCTCTTCCTCTTTCTCGGTCCATGTATATAGCCTGTCCTTCTTGAGTAGATCCGTCAGGGGGGCTGCTATGTGCGAGAAGCTCTAAATGAATCTTCTGTACCAATTGGCAAATCCCAAGAATGACTGGAGTTCTTTCTTGGTCGTGGGGGTTGGCCATTCCTCCACCACCGTGGTCTTCTTGGGGTCCATCTTGATGCCATCAGCAGTCACGTGGAGACCTAGGAACTCCACTTCTTGTTTGGCAAACTCGCACTTTGACTCCTTTGCAAATAGCTTGTTTTGCTTCAATACTTCGAGGACTTCTTTCAAGTGTCCCGCATGCTCTTCAAGGGTCTTGCTGTAGATAAGGATGTCATCGATGAATGCCACCACAAATCTGTCCTACATGGGCTGAAATATGGTGTTCGTCATAGTCATGAAAGTTGTTGGCGCGTTGGTGAGTCCAAATGGCAGGACCATGAACTCAAAATGTCCATATCTTGTCCTGAATGCCGTCTTCTCTATGTCCGGTTCTGCGATGCGAATCTGGTGGTAGCCGCTCCGTAAGTCAATCTTCGTGAAGTACTTGGCTCCAACCAGCCGGTCCATGAGCTCATCCATGCGCGGCAGCGGGTATTGATTCTTGATGGTGATCCTGTTGAGGGCGCGATAGTCCACACACATCCTCAAGGTACCATCTTTCTTCTCGACAAATAGCACTGGGGCTCCAAATGGCGACTTGCTAGGTCGAATGAAGCCATGCTCCAGTAGCTCCTTGATTTGCTTCTTGCCTTCGTCTAGCTCCGTGTATGACATTTTGAACGTAGGCCTAGAGATGGGCTTGTTTCCGGGCTCCAACTCTATCTTGTGGTCTACGAATCTCTTGGGGGGTAAGCCCTTGGGCAATTCCGGGAAGGATACTTCTTTGTAGTCCTCTAAGACTTCTTGTATCTCCTTGGGAACGGGGCTGCCTTCTTGACTCTCGATGTCTTTCTTGATGTCTTTTGGCGTGATCAAGGCCAAAAGAAGCTCGTGTCCTTTCCTCACAAGTCTCTTGAGTTGGAGGGCGGACAATAGTATCTCGTGTGCCGGCTTCTCGATGTCTTGGGTCTGGATATTTTGGATTGCGCGCAAAATACAGATTCTTGAAGTGATGTCATTCTTGATCTTGATAGTACCGGTCCTCCAATCAACTTGGGGGTTGTGCTTGGTCAGCCAAGGCGTCCCTAGGATGACGTCGTACTTGCCCAATTGCATGGGGGAGAACACTACTCTATCCTTGAAGGACTTGATAGAGAAAGCCAAGGGGTACGTCTTCTTGGAAGGGGTAGTATAGGAGAATCCATCGGGCATCATAATCTTCTCGTTGTGATCAAGAGTTCGCACAGTAATACCGTGCTTGGTGGCAAAATCTGCAGCAATGAAGTTGCCTTGAGCTCCGCTATCCACCAAGATGTGGACCTTCTCTCCTCCAAGGTAACCTCTCAAACTCATTGGGGCTGGAACGTCGTCTTCAACGGGGGTCTCCACCTCACTTGGCTTGTTGCCTTCTCGTGAAGTGGGTCTTGGGGTGGTAGGCTCCTGGCTCACCGGCGCTGTCCGTTTTTTGACAACTTTTTGGGGCATGACAGTGCACGATGGCCCTTTTCCTTGCAATA
>WELA01010047.1:139009-180177 GCA_009602735.1 Mesotaenium endlicherianum | reverse complement strand
TGTGCTCCTACTTGTGGTGCTTCTTGTTGTTGCAGATTTTCTTGAGTGGGCTCTCCCATCGGCGCTGGAGGAGGGTGTGTTGGTGAGGAAGAGCTTCCTTTGAAAGCTTGCTGTTGGTCTTGAGGATCGGCCATCTTCTTGTGCTACCAAAGTGCCTAGCTCCGATACCACTGTAGTGAAACAGGTAGATGAAGTACTTAGTGAAATAGAATACTTTATCTATTGAAGACAAGGATCTTTGAACACAAGTGGTAGCTTCTTGAAAGAGAGATGGCTTCTTGATAGTTAATGTATTTCTGGATTTTGGCAAGTACAAGAGTGATTCTGGAATGTCTTTCTATGTTCTAGCTCTTGTTCATATACTTGCTACATAAGTAATTTCTAAGAAGGTGTATGTTGATGTGTTGGCACCCAACACATCCCAAAACTTGCCACCTCTTTCTAGAATAATGTACACATGTCCTTTTGACCTAAAAATGGCACATCTGACTTTTGCCACATGGAGTTCTTCTAGGTCTTTCCTCTAACTTCGAAAATGCCTTGGAAGGTTCAAAGGACATGAACCAAGTTACTAGAGTACCTATTCACACTTGACTCCACACAATACTACTCCAAATATATTTGAAAACATTAAAATATATGCGAACTAATATATAATAACTCAAATCACTACACTCTACTTATGAAGCTTTGCGCTTGTCTGATGTTGATGCCATGACAGACACGACTTTGGCCTCCCCTAGAGCTTGCTAACAAGGATTTTTGCTCAGACAAAAAGCTTGATCATAAAAGGCTGCAATCTTTCTTTTGACATAAGACAAATGCTGATTGATGGTGATGTTTATATCTAATTCCGCCGTTGCATCACTCTGGATTACCTCCAGACGAGTGATGTCATATGCAAGACTACTTTTCAAGGCTTCAATTTTTTTGATTTCCACTTTGGTTTCCCCTATAAATTTCCTGCAGTTCATCACATAAATTGCTATGGCGCTGTTTCTTAGTTGGACTCACCTGTCCCTTATTAGCACTACTTGTACCTTGTAACCCTTCACCCCCTTTGCTTTTGGACATTGGCATGTACTAGCTGTTGTTGCTCACTCACAAGACAATATAGTATATGAATGATAAAAGCTAGCATAGCTCAAAGAGAAAGAGGGCCCGACTTTGTGACTAGCCTGAAATCTCAATTTTTGATATCCAATTCATCGCGAGCACCACAAGGAACGGAAAACTCACCTGACATGCACACAACAGTCTATCTACGCTCTGACCGAGGGTCCCATAAATGGATACATTTGTCTTCGATGTAGGAGTATACACCAGAGCCACTTACATGCAGCCATGGCTTTGCATGTGCATTTAAGAATAGGGCTTGATAGAGGTATTAAAGGACAAGGTTGGATGTTTTACACAATTATATTTCTAAATACTTTAGCACTTGAAAATGAATTGACCTTCTGTAATAAATTGGTGTCATGATTTATTGAGTCGAGGTTGTCGTATAAAAACCAAGCTCCACATGTGCGGAACATCAACCTAGGAGGGCCGACTTTGCATTGACTTTACGCATCCGTGTTTTGACCTTTTCTAGATTTCCAAGTCACCAACGTGTAGCACGTTGAAGCATCTTCCGAATGGCACCAATTTCGCGTCATTTGGTCAAATATGGAGCGAGATAGGTGCGATCTAGTCCGCGTCACCTACCGGTCCCTAGCGAAACTTTCCCAAGGCCCAATTTGTGACTCAATGTCCCCAAAGGTGACATTGTTGGCTCTTCGTGACCCCAAGCTTTGTGCGCACAAATTCGCAAGCCCCTTAGCCTACATAAGCTTTGCATTTCCATAGTACATGTGCATCATTGAGGCTATAACTTAGTGACTGCATCACCTACTCCTAGAGGAAGCTTCCTCAATTTCTAGATCCACTTTTGAGGCGCTATCTAGGTAGAATCACCCAAGGTAAGCTCGGCCAATGAGGGACACGTAGCATATCCTACGCACCTTGCTTTGATTGGTTTGAGTTATGCTTAGCCTATAGGAGTGCTAATACATGCCTTGTACACATTAGTGGACATAGGAGAGCCTCCTAAGTGACTACATGCACTGGATCCGCCGCATACTCCGCCGGATTGCCAGGAGTATAAGTACTAGAGATGTCCCTAGAAGAGACATCTTTTAGAAGTCCATTATGCCAGGTGTAAGTAACAGAGATTATCAGTAAAGCTTACACTTTTATCTCTTGTGTTTTCAGGACCACTTAGTTAATCTCTTGTGAAGAGCAAGCCCTCCAGGCTTCCACTCACTTGAAGAACTTCACAAGTGGTGAGCAAAGTCACAGCTTAAGCCCTTGCCATAGGACTACACTGAAGATCATGATGTGCTTCCAGTGATCTTTTGGGCCATACTTCATTAGTTGTTTTCCTGCCAGATTACAGTCTTGAGGTGCTCACTCTGGAGAGTACACATTCCTTAATTAGAACATTTTTGACTTGACTCCTTTTTTGGCTATAACGCCATATGTATTATAGACTCCATTGCAGCAAAGCGTGCTTGCCTATGATGTGTTGCTTATGCCTATGGTGCGCAGTCGACCTCGTAATGCACGACATTGGTTACGAAGCATGGCCTTCCCGGAGTTTCGATCTTTTGTTTGCTCGTTCGAGAATTGCGCATGAGTTTGACAAAAACACGAGGTTACGCCGTACGCCGTACAGGCCGACCCTCGTACGCTTAATTAAGCGTACTGAACCAGTACGCACGTACTAAGCGTACGAATAATTTTCAACTTGTGCGCGCCGCCCAGTGACGTGCCGACGCATTCACGTTTGGCACTGCACGCTCCGTTTCACTAGTTAGTTTAAAATTGTCGTCGATCGACGGGATGAAACGTGACAGTACGTGCGGACAAGTTTCATCAGTAACGGCGGGAACATAAAAAACAAGTGAAAGTTTCACCAAAATTTGGGCCACCGTGACACTAGTGTTAATTTCCCTCTCTTGCACATGCGCATCTGCTTCAGTATAGTGCAGCCACGAATCTTTACAAGCCAAACCCTGAGGCCTACTTAACAGCTCTGTAGCCTCTTGTTTTTCATTCTGCATCTGCTGATGATTAGTGTAAGTTTCTTTACCTCGTCTTCATGACCTCGCTTCCTCGCTCGCTTGTTCTTGTTACTTGTATATGTATTCATGTTTTTTTTATGGATGTTTGTTATTTCGTTTCGTTGTGTTTGGTTCTGGTAATGGATCTTCAATTAGGCTTAGCTCACTAGTGCTAACAATGTCAACGTTCATGTGAGTGGAGGCCTACACAATGAGCATAAAGTTGAACCCATCTAGCGCCTATCGACGTGCCACCATCCACCGACAAGTGCATCAGGTCACATGCCCCTGCCCCTCCTCTTTTCCGCTGTCTTTCTTGGTAGGGGGGATCTATTTGGCTTTCATACCCCTGTTGCCTTTGCATCTTTCTTTGTTTTTTCGCTGCTGTAGGAGCAGCCTGCCTGGCCACATTTGCGTGTTTGTGTCTCGTCAATTAGGGCTAGCTGTCTATTGCGTCTTTTAATAGTTCTGTCTCCTGTTTTGTGTGAAGCAGGCCAAGACAAAAAGGAGTGAGTGGATCCCCCTTGTGCGTATCGACGCGCGCGCCTTTCGACGTGTGAGCAACGACACGTGGACAGGTGCCTTGACTTTCCCTCCTTCCTCTTTCCCCTCTCTCTCGTGCCCCTTGTTTGCTTCTGTCGGGGCTGGCTGCCAGCCTCGAACTTCCTTTTTTTGGGGCTGGCTGCCAACCCCCTGCTTGCTTTTGTGGGGCTGGCTGCCAGCCCCTTACTTGCTATTCTAATGTTTCAGTTGGGACTGGCTACCAGTCCCTCTCTTGTGTTTGTCGGGGATGGCTGCCAGCCCCCTGCTTGCTTTTGTGGGGCTGGTTGCCAGCCCTGAGCTTGCTTTTGTCGTGGCTGGCTGCCAGCTCCGAGCTTGCGTTTATTGGGACTAGCTCCCAACCCCCTGCTTGCTTTTGTGGGGCTCTCTGCCAGCCCCTTACTTGCTATTCTAATATTTTAGTTGGGACTGGCTACCTGTCTCTCTCTTGCGTTTGTCGAGGATCTCTTGCGTTTGTCAGGGCTGGCTGCGAGTCCCTCTGTTGCGTTTGTCGGGGCTGGCTGCCAACCCCCGGCTTGCTTTTGTGGGTCTGACTGCGAGTCTGAGCTTGCTTTTGTCGGGGTTGGCCGCGAACCCCCTGCTTGCTTTTGTATGGCTGGCTACTAGCCCCGAGCTTCCTTTTTTCGGGGCTGGCTGCCAACCCCCTGCTTGCTTTTGTCGGGCTGGTTGCCAGCCCCTTACTTGCTATTTTAAGATTTTAGTTGGGGCTGCCTGCCAGTCCCTCTCTTGCGTTTGTCAGGGTTGGTTGCCAGCCCCCTGCTTGCTTTTGTGGGACTGGCTGCCAACCCTGAGCTTGCTTTTGTCGGGGCTGGCCGCCCGCCCCCTGCTTGCTTTTGTGTGGCTGGCTGCCAGCCTCGAGCTTCCTTTTTTTGGGGCTGGCTGCCAGCCCCCTGCTTGCCTATGTGGGGCCGGCTGCCAGCCCCCTGCTTGCCTATGTGGGGCCGGCTGCCATCCCCTTTCTTGCTATATCAATGTTTTAGTTGGGGTTGGCTACCAATTACTCTCTTGCGTTTGTCGGGGCTAGCTACCAGCCCCCTGCTTGCTTTTGTGGGGGTTGGCTGCCAGCCCCCTGCTTGCTTTTGTGGGGCTGGCTGCCAGCCCCCTGCTTGCTTTTGTGGGGCTGGCTGCCAGCCCCGAGCTTTCTTTCTTTGGGGCTGGCTGCCAGCCCCTTACTTGCTATTTTAAGGTTTTAGTTGGGGCTAGCTGCCAGTCCCTCTCTTGCGTTTGTTGGGGCTGGCTGCTAGCCCCCTGCTTGCTTTTGTCGGGGCTGGCTGCCAGCTCCGAGCTTGCGTTTATTGGGGCTGGCTGCCAGCCCCTTACTTGCTATTGTAAAGTTTTAGTTGGGGCTGGCTGCCAGTCCCTCTCTTGCGTTTGTCGGGGCTGGCTGCCAGCCCCTTGCTTGGTATTTTAGGATTTTACTTGGGGCGGGCTGCCAGCCCCTTGCTTGGTGTTTTAGGGTTTTAGTCGAGGCCGGCTGCCAGGCCCTTCCTCTGTGTTTTAGGATTTTAGGTTGGGCGGGCTGCCAGCCCTTGTTTGCTTTTGTCGGCTTGCTTGCGTATTTGTTTCCTGTTGATTCGGGCTAGCAGTCTGTTTCATCATTTTACAATATTGTCTACTTTTTTTCTGTCTTGTGTGAAGCAGGTGTAGTAATTTGAGTTATTATATATTGTTTCGCATATATTTTAATGTTTTCAAATATATTTGGAGTAGTATTGTGTGGAGTCAAGTGTGAATAGGTACTCTAGTAACTTGGTTCATGTCCTTTGAACCTTCCAAGGCATTTTCGAAGTTAGAGGAAAGACCTAGAAGAACTCCATGTGGCAAAAGTCAGATGTGCCATTTTTAGGTCAAAAGGACATGTGTACATTATTCTAGAAAGAGGTGGCAAGTTTTGGGATGTGTTGGGTGCCAACACATCAACATACACCTTCCTAGAAATTACTTATGTAGCAAGTATGTAAACAAGAGCTAGAACATAGAAAGAGGGTCCAGAATCACTCTTGTACTTGCCAAAATCCAGAAATATATTAACTTTCAAGAAGCCATCTCTCTTTCAAGAAGCTACCACTTGTGTTCAAAGATCCTTGTCTTGAATAGATAAAGTATTCTGTTTTACTAAGTACTTTATCTATCTGTTTCACTACAGTGGTATCGGAGCTAGGCACTTTGGTAGCACAAGAAGATGGCCGATCCTCAAGACCAACAGCAAGCTTTCGAAGGAAGCCCTTCCTCTCCAAGACACCCTCCTCCAGCGCCGATGGGAGAGCCCACTCAAGAAAATCTGCAACAACAAGAAGCACCACAAGGAGGAGCACACCCTCCTCCAGCGTCGATGGGAGAGCCTACTCAAGGAAATCTCCAACAACAAGAAGCACCACAAGGAGGAGCACCGTCAAATCCCGTGGCAGCCGCTATAGCAAAGTTGACCCCACCACAAGGAGTTCCCGCAAATGAGTGGGCAGCCTTCCTAATGACCGTCCACAACCAAGTGGGCTTGGCCACCTATGAAGCAACCGTGCAAGCGTCAAGAGAAGCTATGGCTGCCATGGTTGCCCCTATTGCGAGCAATGCTCAAAATCCAGCCCCGGCTCAAGCGCCTCCACAAGAGCCAACGAGAGCAAGGAAACTCATCAAGCCCGGCAAACCCGACACTTTCAACCCCGGGAAAGGTGCCAACCTGAATTTATGGCTCTACCAAGTGGAGACGTACCTCGCATTCCTTGAAGTACCCGAGGAGGACTACGTTCCCTTTGCCGTTACCTTACTTAGAGGAGCAGCAACATCATGGTGGCGTAACTATCAAGCGGCTATATATCAAGCTATGGCGCACCCCATGCTCGGCCAAGAGCCCCCACCATCATATGCAAGATGGGCAGATTTTCGTGAGGCCCTCAAGAAGCAATTCATGCCCATCAATGCGGAGAAGATTGCCCGAGGAAAGCTCCACCATCTCAAGCAAACGACGTCCGTTCAAGAGTATACATCCAGATTTCACGCCCTCACTCTTGAGATCCCCAACATGTCTCTCGAGGAGAAGATTGACCGCTACATCTTTGGCCTCAAACCCAAGGTGGCAAAGGAAGTGGAGTTACGCGACTTGACGGACTTCTCAAAGATCATTGAAGTGGCCCAAAAGGTGGATACCTTGGATTTCAAGCACTCCGTGCCTTCATCTTCACGGGTACCGACGACGCGGGTGTACGCAGCCCCTTCCACATCCGAATCTGGACCCACACCCATGGAAATCGGAGTTATTAAAAGGGACCCCGCGGCTGCCCGGAAGAGTGGAAGACCCTCCAATGACACTTATGATGCAAGAAACCAGCAAGGAGTGAAAGCAAGACTCTCCCCGGCTGAAAAAGAAGCTCTCATGACGGCTGGACTATGCTTTTATTGCAAGGAAAAGGGCCATCGTGCACTTTCATGCCCCAAAAAGTTGTCAAAAAACGGACAGCGCCGGTAGGCCAGGAGCCTACCACCCCAAGACCCACTTCACGAGAAGGCAACACGCCAAGTGAGGTGGAGACCCCCGTTGAAGACGACGTTCCAGCCCCAATGAGTTTGAGAGGTTACCTTGGAGGAGAGAAGGTCCACATCTTGGTGGATAGCGGAGCTCAAGGCAACTTCATTGCTGCAGATTTTGCCACCAAGCACGGTATTACTATGCGAACTCTTGACCACGACGAGGAGATTATGATGCCCGATGGATTCTCCTATACTACCCCTTCCAAGAAGACGTACCCCTTGGCACTCTCTATCAAGTCCTTCAAGGATAGAGTAGTGTTCTCCCCCATGCAATTGGGCAAGTACGACGTCATCCTAGGGACGCCTTGGTTGACCAAGCACAACCCCCAAGTTGATTGGAGGACCGGTACTATCAAGATCAAGAATGACATCACTTCAAGAATCTGTATTTTGCGCGCAATCCAGAATATCCAGACCCAAGACATCCAGAAGCCGGCACACGAGATACTATTGTCCGCCCTCCAACTCAAGAGACTTGTGAGGAAGGGACACGAGCTTCTTTTGGCCTTGATCACGCCAAAAGACATCAAGAAAGACATCGAGAGTCAAGAAGGCAGCCCCGTTCCCAAGGAGATACAAGAAGTCTTAGAGGACTACAAAGAAGTGTTCTCCCCGGAATTGCCCAAGGGCCTACCCCCCAAAAGATTCGTAGACCACAAGATAGAGTTGGAGCCCGGAAGCAAGCCCATCTCTCGGCCTACGTTCAAAATGTCATACACGGAGCTAGACGAAGTCAAGAAGCAAATCAAGGAGCTACTGGAGCATGGCTTCATTCGACCTAGCAAGTCGCCATTTGGAGCCCCGGTGCTATTTGTCAAGAAGAAAGATGGTACCTTGAGGATGTGTGTGGACTATCGCGCCCTCAACAAGATCACCATCAAGAATCGATACCCGCTGCCGCGCATGGATGAGCTCATGGACCGGCTGGTTGGAGCCAAGTACTTCACGAAGATTGACTTACGGAGCGGCTACCACCAGATTCGCATCGCAGAACCGGACATAGAGAAGACGGCATTCAGGACAAGATATGGACATTTTGAGTTCATGGTCCTGCCATTTGGACTCACCAACGCGCCAGCAACTTTCATGACTATGATGAACACCATATTTCAGCCCATGTTGGACAGATTTGTGGTGGTATTCATCGATGACATCCTTATCTACAGCAAGACCCTTGAAGAGCATGCGAGACACTTGAAAGAAGTCCTTGAAGTATTGAAGCAAAACAAGCTGTTTGCGAAGGAGTCAAAATGCGAGTTTGCCAAACAAGAAGTGGAGTTCCTAGGTCTCCACGTGACTGCTGATGGCATCAAGATAGACCCCAAGAAGACCACGGTGGTGGAGGAATGGCCAACCCCCACGACCAAGAAAGAACTCCAGTCATTCTTGGGATTTGCCAATTGGTACAGAAAATTCATCCAAGGCTTCTCGCACATAGCAGCCCCCCTGACAGATCTACTCAAGAAGGACAGGCTATATACATGGACCGAGAAAGAGGAAGAGGCATTTCAAGAGTTAAAGCGAAGATTGACCACATCCCCGGTGCTCACACTCCCAAGTCCAAACCCAGATTGGCCCTTCCACGTCATCACCGATGCATCTTCCTATGCAATAGGAGCAATCCTGCTTCAAGACCAAGGCAAGGGACTGCAGCCCATCGCCTACGAGTCAAGGAAGCTAAATCCAGCCGAGCAAAATTATACAACCACGGAGCGAGAGGCATTGGCGATTGTACATGCCTTGAAGGTTTGGCGCTGCTACGTTGAAGGACGCAAAGTACTGGTCACCACGGACCACGAGGCGTTAAAGCACCTCCAAACGCAGCCGTATCTCTCAAGGAGACAAGCAAGATGGAGCGGATACTTGCAACAATACAACATCACGATTCAGTACCAGCCCGGCAAGACAAACCCGGCTGACCCCCTCTCAAGACTGCAATTAAATGCAGTGATGGTATCCCTGAAGACAGATCTGGAAGCTCGATTTTCAGCCGCCTATGAAAGAGACCCTTACTACAAGAACGGAGAAGCAGCCTTGGACCCATGCAAGAAGCAAGAAGGCAATTATTGGGTGAGGCAAGATACGGGCCAGAGATGTGTTCCTAATGACATAGACCTCCGGCTCTTGCTTCTACGAGAAGCACACGACAACCCTCTTGGAGGACACTTTGGAATCCTAAGGACCACGGGCGTTCTAGCTAGGACTTATTGTTGGCCAGGCATGTCTAAGCAAGTCAAGGAGTACTGCAGGAGCTGTGACACATGCCAAAGAATCAAGCCATCATCGCAAAAGGCGGGAGGACTCCTCCAACCACTACCAATCCCCGAAAGACAATGGACGGACATCTCAATGGACCTTATCGTGGACTTGCCCGTGACACCTCGAGGCCATAATGCAATACTCACGGTGGTGGACAGACTTACCAAGATGGCTCATTTTATTCCCACGACGACTAAGGCTACAGCACCACAACTTGCAAGACTCATCTTTGACAACATCTTCCGACTCCATGGACTACCATCAAGAATTGTGTCAGATAGAGATCCAAGATTCACAAGCCATTTCTGGAAAAATCTCTTCAAGAACTTGGGTACATCGCTGGATATGTCTACTGCCTACCACCCACAATCAGATGGGCAAACCGAGCGTATGAATCGTACCCTAAAGACCTCTCTAAAGGCCTACGTGTCTACCCTCGAGCAAGACTGGGACATGTACTTGACCCCCCTCGAGTTTGCCTACAACAACACTACGCAGGCCTCTACCCAAGAGTCCCCATTCTTCCTCAACTATGGCTTCCATCCGACCACGCCACTGAGCTTCACGGCTGGCCATGATGAAGTACCTGCAGCCACAGATTTTATGGAGACATTAGAAGCAGCCCTTACAGCAGCGAAGAAAGCTCTACAACACGCGCAAGATGCTCAAGCAAGAGTGGCGAACAGATCCAGAAGAGAAATTACGTACAGAGTGGGTGACAACGTGTTACTATCATCCAAGAACATTTCCCTGAACAACAGGCCTGCCGGCAGCAAGTTCTCTCCCAAGTATTTGGGACCCTTCAAGATTATCCAGCAAGTCAACCCCGTTGCTTTCAAGCTAGAACTTCCCCAGACTATGCACATCGACCCCGTATTCCACGCTTCCCTCTTCAAGCCATATGTGCAACCCGACAACAAGTTCCCAGGACGTGTGACAACCCCACCAGCCCCAACAATAGTGGATGATCATTTGGAGTACGAAGTGGAAGACATAGTGGCTATGAGAAATTTCAGGAGACAGCAGCAATACTTGATCAAGTGGAAAGGATATCCAGATTCGGAGAATAGTTGGGTGGCGGCGCACTACCTTGACAAAGTTCAACGAAAGTTGAAGCGCTTCCATGCCGCCAACCCCCATCTTGGACCAGCCCCAAGTCTCTCTACTAAAAGCTCGCAGACTTCAGGGAGGCAGCCTGCCACCATCAAGAAGCAGCAGAAGACCCCTTGGAGGCAGCCTGCAAGAACAAGAAAGAGGAAAAATTGACATTAGACACTCTTCTCTTCTCGCAGTTTCTGGACAGAAAACTAAAACTGCTACTGGTAATAGGTCTCTGCAGAATAAATTCTGAAAATTTACCTGGCTGTAGTCCATGAGTAGCCGGTCATTTAGAGTCCAAGTTTGCTCAATTTGGAGCACTGGTGAGAGAGATATGATGCTCTAAGTAGAAGGGGGTCAGGCTGCTGGCATTGTTAGGACAGAATATGCCTTCTGACATTGTGCCTTCCCCTGAACTTGGAATGCTCTGAAACTCAAGACTCTGGTAGAACATCTTACAGCGCCCAGTTTGAGACTTAGTTTGCAGAATTTGGAGAAGTATAGAAGGACTTATGATTTTCAGAAGTTTCTGCACAGATTTGGAGGAGTGCCTACTCTCTCAGCTCTCAACGACACTCCAGAAATGAGAATGCTCTCAAATTTGGTGACCCGGTAGAGTTCTCCGACGCGGTCCGTCTGGCACTCGAATTTTCAGATTTGGAGCAGTTCTGTGGCCGCTATGAATTTTTGAGTTCGTGGCAGATTCTGGGCCAACTTGTACAATTTTCTTTATCATTAAGGAGTAGGCTAGCCAATAAGGTCACACCACCTACGACCTTGCCTAGTCTACCTTACATGTGTAGCACCTGACTTGGCGCCTTTGACTAGTCCTCTTCACATGTGTGGCATCTGACTTGAAACTGTTGACTAGTTTGCTCCACATGTGTAAGACCTGACTTGACGCGCCGAGACGTCGCTTTTTCTATCGGGGGGGTGATGTAGTGATTTGAGTTATTATATATTAGTTTGCATATATTTTAATGTTTTCAAATATATTTGGAGTAGTATTGTGTGGAGTCAAGTGTGAATAGGTACTCTAGTAACTTGGTTCATGTCCTTTGAACCTTCCAAGGCATTTTCGAAGTTAGAGGAAAGACCTAGAAGAACTCCATGTGGCAAAAGTCAGATGTGCCATTTTTAGGTCAAAAGGACATGTGTACATTATTCTAGAAAGAGGTGGCAAGTTTTGGGATGTGTTGGGTGCCAACACATCAACATACACCTTCCTAGAAATTACTTATGTAGCAAGTATATAAACAAGAGCTAGAACATAGAAAGAGGGGAGAATCACTCTTGTACTTGCCAAAATCCAGAAATATATTAACTTTCAAGAAGCCATCTCTCTTTCAAGAAGCTACCACTTGTGTTCAAAGATCCTTGTCTTGAATAGATAAAGTATTCTGTTTTACTAAGTACTTTATCTATCTGTTTCACTACAGCAGGGCAAGACAAAGAGGAGTGAGTGGACCCCCCTTGTGCCTATCAACGCGCGCGCCTATCGACGCGTGAGCAACGACAGGTGGACAGGTGCCTTGACCCTCCCTCCTTCCTCTTTCCCCTCTCTCTCGTGCCCCTTGTTTGCTTTTGTTGGGGCTGGCAGCCAGCCCCGAGCTTGCTTTTGTAGGGCTGGCTGCCAGCCCTGAGCTTGCTTTTGTCGGGGCTGGCTGCCAGCCCCTTACTTGCTATTTTAAGGTTTTAGTTGGGGCTGGCTGCCAGTCCCTCTCTTGCGTTTGTCGGGGCTGGCTGCCAGCCCCCTGCTTGCTTTTGTGGGGCTGGCTGCCAGCCTTGAGCTTGCTTTTGTCGTGGCTGGCTGCGAGCTCCGAGCTTGCGTTTATTGGGGCTGGCTGCCAGCCCCTTACTTGCTATTTTAAGGTTTAAGTTGGGGCTGGCTGCCAGTCCCTCTCTTGCGTTTGTCGGGGCTGGCTGCCAGCCCCCTGCTTGCTTTTGTCGGGGCTGGCTGACAGCCCCTTACTGGCTAATTTAGGGTTTTAGTCGAGGCAGGCTGCTAGCCCCTTGCTGTTTTAGGGTTTTGGTTGGAGCTGGCTGCTGTTGTGCCCCTTGCTTAGTTTTAGGGGAGCAGGCTGCCAGGCTCGGGGTTGGCTACTCCTGTCGGGGCTGGTTGCTGTTGTCGGGGCTGGCTGCCAGCCCCGTGCTTGCTCTTGTCGGGGCTCGCTGCCAGCCCCTTGCTTGCCGTTTTAGGGTTTTAGGATTCTAAGGTTTTAGAGTTTTAGGATTTTAAGTTGGGGCGGGCTGCCTGGCAATTATTGGCTTTTTTGGAGGTTGTTTGAATGACATCTTACTTTGTCTCTTATTGGTTTTTGTGCTTCATTATTGCAGGTTTCACCTTCATCATGTCTCAACCATGCACTCCGTCTGGAGCAACGCTTGCTGGAATGAGGACGTCCACCGGAGCTTTAAGTGCTCGTCTTCCCCCTAAGACAGTTGCTGCAAGGTCTAGTCCAGAGTGGGGCCATGTGGCCATCGTTGCGGAAGCCAAGTCCAAGAACTCATATCCGAAGGTGAAGTGCATTTATTGCCCTAGGGAGTTTACTGGTGGAGCCACGCAGATTCGTGGCCATTTCACGGGAGGCTGTAAGGATGTTAGTCAGTGTGAGGAGGTTCCTGACAATGTTGTAGATCTCATGATTAGCCGTAGCAACGGTAGTGCTAGTTCTCTATTGGGAACGCGACGTAGGAAGAGTGCCATGCAAGCTGCACGAAAGCGCGTGCATGAATGGGGTTTTGACGCTAGTGGCTCACCATGTGCAAGTGCTGGAGGGTCCCCCTCAGGCAGGGAGTTGAGTCAGACCTCTATAAGTGAAATGTTCCAGAAGATGAATGCTGATGTTGTCCATGCGACTGTCGCTCGCTTCTTCTATGGTACTGGTTCATTATTCAATGTTGCTCGTAGTGAGTTCTTTAGGGACATGTTTGTTGCTGTCAGTGAGTACACCCAAGAAACGGGTGTTGTGTATGTCCCGATGAAGGATACGCCTCTCGGAAGTACCTTACTAGATAAAGAGGTGCTGAAGATAGAGGCTTGGGAGAATAAACAAAAGAAGGGACTCCCGTAGACAGGTTGTAGCATTGTAGCAGATGGGTGGACCGATCCATGCGGGCACCCTCTTCTTAACGTGCTTATGATTGTGGGAGGCACTGAGATGTTCATGGATGCTATCAACACTGAGGGTGAAAGGAAAGCGGGTGACTACATCGGTAACCACCTGCTTGCAGCCGTGGAGAAGATAGGGGCCGAAAATGTCGTACAGCTTTGCACAGACTCTGCAGCTAACATTTTAGCTGGTTGTAATGTGGTTCGCAAGAAGCACCCGCACATATATTGGACGCCTTGTGCTGCTCACATTTTGGACCTGCTGTTGAAAGACATAGGAAAGATAAAAGAGCTTAAGGACATAATTGATAGCTTCAAGCACTTGGTCCAATTTGTTGCAAACCACCACATGCCTCACGCTCTTTACCGTGAGCATGGGGCAAGGCTTGAAAATAAATTGGAGTTGTTGAAGCCAGGGCCCACGAGGTTTGCTAGTAACTTCCTTTGCTTGCAAAGACTCATCGTTGTGAGGGATACCTTACAAGCTATGGTGTCTGAAAGAAGATGGCTTGAGTGGGCGGCAAAGAATGGTTGTGTAGGTGAGGCTACGGAGATTGGAGACCTAGTTCGCGACGATGAACTTTGGGAGCGAGTGAAGGTATGGATAGCTGTGTGTGAGCCGATCGTAGTTCTCCTTCTACTAGTCAACTCTCCACAACCTTCTCTCGGGAAGATCTGGGCTCGCATGAGTGCCATTAAAGAGCATGTGCTTGAGGTTGAAGGACTCAAACCGACACAAAGAACCCAAGTTAAGAAGGACGTGAAGGCTCGTTGGGACCAACTTCACAGCCCCCTACATTCTGCAGGTAAAAGTCTATTTTGATGTTGCTCACCTTTCTTGCTCGGCGGCTGCTGTTCTCTTGCATGCTTGTTATTGTGAGTTGATCATTGTTATTGTTATTGTGCTTGTTATTGTTATTGCTCTCTTTTTTGTGATGTGCATTGCGTTCTCATATACTGAGTGTGCTTCTTGACTTTGTTTGGCTACAGGCTACTATCTGGACCCCGAGTTCCAAGACCATGAGTCTTAGGCAGTTGAGAAGTGTCTACTAACCGATTGGTCCAACGTGCGGAATACCCTTGTCGGAGGGAGTGTGCTTGATCGAGCGTTGGTGGATCGAGAGTTGGCACTCTACCGGCAGAGCGGTGACATTTTTGACGATGATGTTTGCAAGGCTAATAAGACTATGATGCCTGCTCACAAGTGGTGGGATACATACGGAAGTCATTGTCCTAACCTTCAGCTTCTTGCTATAAGAATATTGTCACAACCTGGTTCAGCAGCTGCATGTGAGAGAAATTGGTCTGAGTACGGGTTTGTTCATAGTCCGATTCGCAATAGGCTGCTCCCTACTAGAGCAAAGAAGTTGGTGTACGTGCATTCTATGTTGAGACTTCAGGAGAAGAGCTTGGACTTCCTTGGACCAAGTGTTGGCGCCACTCCATGGGTTGAAGAAGCGGAGTTCTTGGAGACACCTGAAGAGGAGGGTCTCAATCTTGCCATGCATGCCTCGTTGAGTGAGGAACAGGAGATAGAGGTAGAGGATGAGGAGGTGGAGGAAGAGGAGGTGGAGGAGCGACCTAGTGTTTTAGCTCCAGGAAGAAGGAGGCCTAGAGAGATTGGTTACTAGATGTGTCTGTCAGCTAACATGTATGTAGTAGAGGTAGCATGTATTCTCACTCACTTTTTTTGGCTTAGTCACACTTCACTCTCTATTAAATTTGGCAATTATAAGTACTTTAGATCTTATACACGCTTGTTAAGAGTTTGCATCTTCTTTACACTTCTTTATTAAAGCTTATCATACCCGATCAAAATGCTATAATATTGCTAAGCCTTCTTATTTTACTAATAAATAAGATAGGAAGTACAAAAACAATGCTCTGCCTAGCGGCTGTCTCAGTGTTGGACTTTTGGTCGATAAGTCAAATTTCACTCAATCTTAAAAGTAGCATATATAGGTACTTCTTAGTTCTTATACATGCTTGTTTAGAGTTTGAATTGTCTTTGTACTTCTTCATTCAAGCTTATTGTGCTCCATTAAGAAGCAATGATACTTCTAAGCCTCCTTATTGAACTAATAAAATAATTACAAAGTACAAAAATATGCTCTGCTAAGCAGCCCTCCTAGTGTTAGACTTTTTGTGAATAAGTCAATCACTCTTAAACATAGCATTTATAGGTACTTGTTGTGGTTATACATGCTTCTTAAGAGTTCGAATCTTCTTCACACTTGTTCATTGAAGCTTATTATACTCCATTAAGAAGCAATGATGCTACTAAGCCTTCTTATTGAACTCATAAAATAGTTAGAAAGTACAGAAAACATGCTCTACTAAGCGGCCCTCCCATGGTTAGACGTTTTGTCGAGAAATCAAATTTCAGTCACTCTTAACTATGGCATATATAAGAACTTCTTATTTCTTACACATGCTTGTTAAGAGTTTGAATCATGTATACACCTCTTCCTTCAAGCTTATTCTACTCGATAAAGTAGTAATGATACTCCTGACTGTTCTTGTTCAACTAATAAATCAATTAGGAAGTACAAGGAACAGCTCTGCTAAGCGGCCCTCCCAGAATTGGAGCGATAAATGCCGTCGACATTATTCATGGACAACGGGTCATTTCATTGTCCAAAGGAAAAACAGCTTACGTAAGATTCAGCGTGTGGCAGCGTGGTAAAGCATCGCTCCTTGCATACGGTGGCGGGGGATCAAATCCGTTGGGTTGCGCCTGATACGTGAGGCGTACCATAATTCTTTCTTCTCAATGGATAGTGAATGCTAACTAGAATGCAACAAAGACCGGCCTGCCATAGAATCGTGCATGGCACTTCGGTTAGCTCTCTAAACCCTGCACCTGGTGGCGGGAGTTCAAACCCGACCGGTGACGCTCTGATGGATTTAGTTTGATCAAGTTTTCGCTAATCTTCATTTCAAATCGGGCAGTTAAAAAATTTCGAAAACGCACGGATTTTTTTTTTGCCATTTTGAAGAAAAACAAAAGTCTGACACGACGTGGTATTTGTACACGTGCGACCGATATCAGACGTCGACGTCGTAGCTACTTGACGTCGACGCCGTCGTGACTTGGCGTACTAAGCGAACTAGTCCTTTTTTTTTAACACCGTACTAAGCGAACTAGCGTACTAGTCGAACTAAGCGTACAAGCGTACGGCGTAACCCTGGATATCCTTTGGTGTGACTCGAATTTGATGATAGCCTTGGGCTAAATCGAGCAAGGAGAACACGCATGCCCCCTGCACCGAATTAAACAAATCATCAATGCGAGGCAACGAATAGCGATTCTTGACCAATATATTGTTCAACGCACGCTAATCAATGCACATTCTAAGCAACCTATCTTTCTTCTGAACAAGTAGAATGGGCGCCCCGAATGGAAAAGAGCTCAGCTCAATCCATCCTTTCTCAAGCAAGTCCGTAATTTGGTCCTTCATTTCATTCATCTCCAACGGGCTTAGGCGATAAATTGGTTGCCAAGTCGATTGAGAATCGGGAATGAGAGGGATTGTATGTCCAATACCCCTATCAGGCGGAAGCCCGGCTGGTATTTCACTCGGAAACATTGACTTGTACTTTTGCAAAAGATTAAAAAGTTCAGATGTGAGTGTGTCCTCATGACCAGTAACGTCTAACATCGGCTCTTCCGTAAAGAGCGTAGTTGTTGTTGCTGGGGAATCGGGTCGTAGTAATCCATAGTAAATATTTTGACTTTGCTTTGCCAAACGTTGAACTTGCTTTATAAACAACAAAATAGTCTCCGAAGGACTTTCCAAGGCCTTATCGGGCTTAAGGGACTGAACAGTGATCTTCCTGGTCTCCTTGCGTACAAGGCATGTCTTTGACTAAAGTCAAGCAATGCACTTGTTTGCGTAAGCCAATTGCTACCCAAAACCTCGTCAATTCCAGGTGGCAATTCAATAACGTAGAATTGTACACGCCCATGAAAGGACTTCACGCTGAGCAGTAATTTAATCGTTCAAAAATTACAAGCTAACGAGCCATCGCCAGGGCGAAGGGTCTCGTCCTTGAGTATTGGAAGCAACTTCATCCCTTGTTCAAAACGTGCACTAATGAAGCTCACTGATGCACCTGAATCAATGATTGTAAAACATAATTTGTCTAAAACTTTTGCTTCAAATGTCATACTTAACCCCAAAGAAGCATTATGCATCACTAGCAATGATCTCGCCTTAAGAGGAATGTGGGAAATATGGAGGTCCTTTATCAAAATCCCATTTTGCATTGCCGATCGCGCTTGAAACCGAGTACTCGGGTTAGAGTACAAGCGTTTTTTTGTAACTGCAGCAATATAAATTGGTGCACAACACTGGTGCATTTTTCGTAAGCAAGATAAGTGTGCGTAACACTTGGCAAGGTTAGGATCATGCGGCTGAAAGTGCAAGAACATGGTATCATGGATGCACTCGAGTTCCAAGAACTCAACAAAGATCAACACTTGCATACAAATAAATTCATTTCGAAGTATATTTATATCGGGTGTGCCAGAGTGAACAAGGCGTTGGTGCCGCGGCCTACCCAAGGATGGCGGGCGGAATTGGCGGGTTGGCGTTGTCGCCGGCGGTCCCTGATGGACCCGGCATCCCTTGGGCAGCCTGTAAGATAAGACCAATCGAAGGGTGAGTGTCCATGGCAGCAACGAAGCGAGTGACAAGGTCGGCCAACTCAGTATAAGTAGCCTCAGCAAGATTAACACGGTCTTCTGTACGACCAAGGACATTGGACAAGGTGCTTAGAGCCATTGTCATGGTTTGACAATCAGTTGTCAAGACCGTGAAGCGTTGTAAAATTGTCAGCTGGAAAGTGCGCGATGAAATTGGTTCGTTGGGCAGTCCTTCAGCATCGTCGACGTTGACGACAAGAACGGAAAGAGCAACAGCAGCGGCGGCGGCAGCAGCAGCAGCAGCAGCCTAGGCACCATTTTTGCCCTCCATATGGAAGCCGAGATAGCGCCGGAAGAGAGAGAAAAAAATCCCGTCAAAACAAGGTAAGCGATTGTTGGGTTAGTGCAACACTAGGATGGGTGACCTTTCCAATACGAAAATTGCCCCAAAATATATTTTCCAACCACTACAAAAAAGATAAAGTCCTTGAAGAAACGGAGATCGACTCCAATACCAATGTAACATTTTTGCTTTTTTAAAGGATCTTTCCTTGGTATTCAAGGAATATTTAAATGAAGTGGAAAGTAATCTATATACTTGTGCAAACTGACAAATCCTCAAGAAAGCAAAAATGAATACTAACGTGGAATGTGCGTTTGTGAGAGTTGCACTCACAATGACTCTGCAGGTATTTATACCTGCACGACGTGAGGCACTGGAGTGCTTCAAGTCACCACCTAGGGCACTGGTTCATGTCAACAAAAACAGGCAAAGAGGTACAACCTATTTCGGTTGAATGCTCGGAATGCGCTGTTTGGCCGTTTGGAGACTTTTCGACGGTTTCAAAAAATAGTTTCGCGCCAAACAGGCGTTTTCGCGTTCTCGCTACTTTCCGAAATGTCGCAATTGTTTGCGGAGTCGCGTACACATGCTTTTTGTCATGAATCGATAGTTATAAAAACTACTTCGCCAACCGGTTAGGTGTGAATGTTCCAAACGACAGGTCGCGGGTTTGAATCCGCTCGAATGCAAAGTTGCTTTGAGTATTATGTTTCATTTGACTTTTACGACTGTTTGTTCGTATTAACAACTGGTCGTAAATCCAAAATTTGTGACTGTGCATTATCCGGAACAATGACAATCAAAATAACTTAATCAAACAATAACTAATTAGGTTATCATCTCATAATTATTCAAAGTACCTTTATGAATATTTATGTCATACTTTTGCGAAGTAATTGAATCACGATACGACGCTTTTTGCAATCTCTTCAAGAACTTGGGTACATCGTTGGATATGTCTACTACCTACCACCCACAATTAGATGGGCAAACCGAGCGTATGAATCGTACCCTAAAGACCTCTCTAAAGGCCTTCTACCCTGGAGCAAGACTGGGACATGTACTTGACCTACCTCGAGTTTGCCTACAACAACACTACGCAGGCCTCTACCATTCTTCCTCCACTATGGCTTCCATCCGACCACGCCACTGAGCTTCACGGCTGGCCATGATAAAGTACCTGCAGCCACAGATTTTATGGAGACATTAGAAGCAGCCCTTACAGCAGCGAAGAAAGCTCTACAACACGCGCAAGATGCTCAAGCAAGAGTCGCAAACAGATCCAGAAGAGAAATTACGTACAGAGTGGGTGACAACGTGTTACTATCATCTAAAAATATTGCCCTGAACAACAGGCCTGCCGGCAGCAAGTTCTCTCCCAAGATTTGGGACCCTTCAAGATTGTCCAGCAAGTCAACCCCGTTGCTTTCAAGCTAGAACTTCCCCAGACTATGCACATTGACCCCGTATTCCACGCTTCCCTCTTCAAGCCATATGTGCAACCCGACAACAAGTTCTCAGGATGTGTGACAACCCCACCAGCCCCGATAATAGTGGATGATCATTTGGAGCGCAAAGAGGAAGACATAAACTGCATAAACTTGGGTACATCGCTCGTTATGTCCACTGCCTATCACCCGCAATCAGATGGGCAAACCAAGCGTATGAATCGTACCCTATAGACCTCTCTTAAGGCCTACGTGTCTACTCTAGAGCAAGATTGAGACATGTACTTGAGCCCCCTGGAGTTTGCCTACAACAACACAACGCAGGCCTGTACCCAAGAGTTCCCATTCTTCCTCAACTATGGCTTCCATCCAACCACGCCGCTGAGCTTCACGGCTGGCCATGATGAAGTACCTGCAGCCACAGATTTTATGGAGACATTAGAAGCAGCCCTTACAGCAGCGAAGAAAGCTCTACAACACGCGCAAGATGCTCAAGCAAGAGTCGCAAACAGATCCAGAAGAGAAATTACGTACAGAGTGGGTGACAACGTGTTACTATCATCTAAAAATATTGCCCTGAACAACAGGCCTGCCGGCAGCAAGTTCTCTCCCAAGATTTGGGACCCTTCAAGATTGTCCAGCAAGTCAACCCCGTTGCTTTCAAGCTAGAACTACCCAAGACTATGCACATTGACCCCGTATTCCACGCTTCCCTCTTCAAGCCATATGTGCAACCCGACAACAAGTTCTCAGGATGTGTGACAACCCCACCAGCCCCGATAATAGTGGATGATCATTTGGAGCGCAAAGAGGAAGACATAAACTGCATAAACTTGGGTACATCGCTCGTTATGTCCACTGCCTATCACCCGCAATCAGATGGGCAAACCAAGCGTATGAATCGTACCCTATAGACCTCTCTTAAGGCCTACGTGTCTACTCTAGAGCAAGATTGAGACATGTACTTGAGCCCCCTGGAGTTTGCCTACAACAACACAACGCAGGCCTGTACCCAAGAGTTCCCATTCTTCCTCAACTATGGCTTCCATCCAACCACGCCGCTGAGCTTCACGGCTGGCCATGATGAAGTACCTGCAGCAACAGATTTTATGGAGACATTAGAAGCGGCCCGTACAGCACCGAAAAAAGCTTTACAACAGGCGCAAGATGCTCAAGCAAGAATCGCAAACAGGTACAGAAGTGAAATTACGTAAAGAGTGGGTGACAATGTGTTACTATCTGCCAAAAATATTTCTCTAAACAATAGGCCTGCTGGCAGCAAGTTCTCTCCCAGGTATTTGGGACCCTTCAAGATTATCCGGCGAGTCAACCCCGTTGCTTTCAAGCTAGAACTTCCCCAGACTATCCACATCAACCCCGTATTCCACGCTTCCCTCTTCAAGCCATATGTGCAACCCGACAACAGGTTCTCAGGACGTGTGACAACCCCACCAGCCCCGATAATAGTGGATGATGATTTGGAGTGCAAAGTGGAAGACATAATGGCTATGAGAAATTTCAGGAGACAGCAGCAATACTTGATCAAGTGGAAAGAACATCTAGATTCGGAGAATAGTTGGGTGGCGGCGCACTACCCTGACAAAGTTCAGAGAAAGTTGAAGCGCTTGCATGCCGCCAACTCCCATCTTGGACCAGCCCCAAGTCTCTCTACTACAAGCCCAACAACTTCAGGGAGGCAGCCTGCCGCCATCAAGAAGCAGCAGAAGACCCCTTGGAGGCAGCCTGCAAGAACAAGAATGAGGAAAAAATGACATTAGACACTTGTCTCTTCTCGCAGCTTCAAGACAAAAAACTAAAACTGCTACTGGTAATAGGTCTCTCCATAATCAATTCTGAAAATTTACCTTGCTGTAGTCCATGAGTAGCCAATCATTTGGAGTCCAAGTATGCTCAATTTGGAGCAGTGATAAGAGAGATATGATGCTCTAAGTAGCAGGGGGTCAGGCTGCTGGGATTATTAGGGCAGAATATGCCTTCTGGCATTGTGCCCTCCCCTGAACTTGGAATGCTCTGAAACTCAAGACTCTGGTAGAACATCTTATAGCGCCCATTTTGAGACTTACTTTGCAGAGTTTGAAGGACTTATGATTTTCAGAAGTATCTACACAGATTTGCAGGAGTGCCTACTCTCTCAGCTCTCAACGACACTCCAAAAATTAGAATGCTCTCAAATTTAGTGATCCGGTAAAATTCTTCAACGCGATGTGTTTGGCACTAGAATTTTTAGATTTGGAGCAGTTTTGTGGCTGCTATGAATTTTTGAATTCGTGGCAGATTCTGGACCAACATGTACAATTTTATTTATCATGAAGGAGTAGGCTAGCCAATAAGGTCACACCACCTACGACCTTGCCTAGTCTACCTTACATGTGTAGCACCTGACTTGGCGCCTTTGACTAGTCCTCTTCACATATGTGGCATCTGACTTGAAATTGTTGACTAGTCTGCTCCACATGTGTAAGACCTGACTTGACGCGCCGAGACGTCGCTTTTTCTTTCGGGGGGGTGATGTAGTGATTTAAGTTATAATGTACTAGTTTGCATGTATTTTAATATTTTTGAATATATTGGAGTAGTATCGTGTGGAGTCAAGTGTGAATCGATACTCTAGTGACTTGGTTCATGTCCTTTGAACCTTCTAAGGCATTTTCGTAGTTAGAGGAAGGACCTAGAAGAACTCCATGTGGCAAAAGTCAAATGTGCCATTTTTAGGTCAAAAGGACATGTGTTCATTATTCTTGAAAGAGGTGGCAAGTTTTGGGATGTATTGGGTGCCAACACATCAACATACACCTTCCTAGAAATTACTTATGTAGCGAGTATATAAACAAGAGCTAGAACATAGAAAGACATTGGAGAATCACTCTTGTACTTGCCAAATTTTAGGAGTATATTAACTATCAAGAAGCCATCTCTCTTTCAAGAAGCTACCACTTGTGTTCAAAGATCCTTGTCTTGAATAGATAAAGTATTCTATTTTATTAAGTACTTTGTCTATCTATTTCACTAGATCGATACTTGACCAAATGACGCGAAACTGGTGCCATTCGGAAGATGCTTCGACGCGCTACACTTTGGTGACTTGGAAATTTTGAGAGGGTCAACATATGGATGCGCAAAGTCAATGCAAAGTTGGTCTTTCTAGGTTGGTGGTTCACACATGTGGAGCTCAATTTTGTACGCCAACCTCAACTCAATAAATCATGACATTCTTAGGCACGTTCCTCATCACGAATGCAAACACTTGCTTAAGGAGTAGAGTCTATCCTCTTATAGACACGTCTTCTATAGTTAACAAGCCATTTGATTGGGCCCACTTCTACAGCCCGCATGAATGACTTGTTGCACTTTTGACATTAGGAAAGTCCCACCCCTCTTGCTGCACCATAGTTGTTGCAGTAGTTGGGGAATGACGCTATGCCATAGAAAGCGATCTTCTTGGCCTGGTCCTAACCACCCTAGCCCTACCCCTAAAAAGAATGAAGTTAAGAGGTGAGTGAGTAGTAATATAGTACTAAAATTGTACTACTATTGCTCTCCAGCTCGCTCTCAGGTGAGTAAAAACTTATTGTTGAAGTAATAATGAATCCTTAAATTTGCTCCCAACCCTAAAGTCTGCTCCCAATCTGCCCCCAAGGCAAAAGTTAAGTAAATATGATTTTTTTTCCCTTCTTATGCTGCTTATGTTGACACTCACACTTGATTGTGGGCTGCTCGTACCCCTCCTCACAAAACCATCTCTAAATATCTGACGAATTTTGTCCAAAATTCTATAGGGCAAATATGATCCAAAGCCGTTTCTGGTTCGTTCAAAACAAAAAACAAGCATTGTAATCAACTGTGTTGGAAGTTGATGGGGCAGAAGTGTAGCAAAAAGAGCCATAGTTTCACCTCCAACAGGTTCTACAATTGTGAATCCGCCACTTTGATTTGGTCGTAGATGACTCGAATCTTCGTCTCAAATCTTATTTTTTGTTGTGAGGTTTTTGCCCTTAAGTGCTTATTAACTTTCACTTAGGACTTGTAAGAGCTAACAGTGTGTACAGAGAAAACAAAGAAGAAAGAGTAAGCTGCTGCAACGCGTTCTTAACTTTCACAAATTCGTCGCGAGCAAATAGGAACGATGTCGAAATGGTACTTCCATTGCCAAATTAAAGTGTCCGTAAGTTCACCCGCGCGTGGTTGGGGATCTCAAGAGTGAGGGCGTGAAATCTGGATGTATACTCTTGAACGGACGTCGTTTGCTTGAGATGGTGGAGCTTTCCTCGGGCAATCTTCTCCGTATTGATGGGAATGAATTGCTTCTTGAGGGCCTTACGAAAATCCGCCCATCTTGCATATGATGGTGGGGGCTCTTGGCGGAGCATGGGGTGCTCCATAGCTTCATATATTGCCGCTTGATAGTTATGCCACCATGATGTTGTTGCTCTAAGTAAGGTAACGACAAAGGGAACGTAGTCCTCCGAGGGTACTTCAAGGAATGTGAGGTACGTCTCCACTTGGTAGAGCCATAAATTTAGGTTGGCACCTTTCCCGGGGTTGAAAGTGTCGGGTTTGCCGGGCTTGATGAGTTTCCTTGCTCTCGTTGGCTCTTGTGGAGGCCTTTGAGCTGGGGTTGGATTTTGAGCATTGCTTGCTATAGGGGAAACCATGGCAGCCATTGCTTCTCTTGACGCTTGCACGGTTGCTTCATAGGTGGCCAAGCCACTTGGTTGTGGACGGTCATTAGTGTAGTGATTTGAGTTATAATATATTAGTTTGCATATATTTTAATGTTTTCAAATATATTTGGAGTAGTATTGTGTGGAATCAAGTGTGAATAGGTACTCTAGTAACTTGGTTCATGTCCTTTGAACCTTCCAAGGCATTTTTGAAGTTAGAGGAAAGACCTAGAAGAACTCCATGTGGCAAAAGTCAAATATGCCATTTTTAGGTCAAAAGGACATGTGTACATTATTCTAGAAAGAGGTGGCAAGTTTTGGAATGTGTTGGGTGCCAACACATCAACATACACCTTCCTAGAAATTACTCATGTAGCAAGTATATACATAAGAGCTAGAACATAGAAAGACATTCCAGAATCGCTCTTGTACTTGCCAAAATCCAGAAATACATTAATTTTTGAGAAGCCATCTCTCTTTCAAGAAGCTACCACTTGTGTTCAAAGATCGTTGTCTTGAATAGATAAAGTTTTCTATTTTACTAGGTACTTTACCTATCTGTTTCACTACAATTAGGAAGGCTGCCCACTCATTTGCGGGAACTCCTTGTGGTGGGGTCAACTTTGCTATAGCGGCTGCCACAGGATTTGACGGTGGTCCTCCTTGTGGTGCTTCTTGTTGTTGGAGATTTCCTTGAGTGGGCTCTCCCATCGGCGCTGGAGGAGGGTGTGCTCCTCCTTGTGGTGCTTCTTGTTGTTGCAGATTTTCTTGAGTGGGCTCTCCCATCGACGCTGGAGGAGGGTCTCTTGGAGAGGAAGGGCTTCCTTCGAAAGCTTGTTGTTGGTCTTGAGGATCGGCCATCTTCTTGTGCTACCAAAGTGCCTAGTTCCGATACCACTGTAGTGAAACAGAGAGATAAAGTACTTAGTAAAATAAAATACTATATCTGTTTAAGACAAGGATCTTTAAACACAAATGGTAGCTTCTTGAAAGAGCGATGATTTTTTGAAAGTTAATGTATTTCTGGGATTTGGCACGTACAAGAGTGATCTGGAATGTCTTTCTATGTTCTAGCGTCTGTTTATATACTTGCTACATGAGTGATTTCTAGGAAGGTGCATGTTCATGTGTTGGCACCCAACACATCCCAAAACTTGCCACCTCTTTCTAGAATTATGTACACATGTTCTTTTGACCTAAAAATGGCACATTTGACTTTTGCCACATGGAGTTCTTTTAGGTCCTTCCTCTAACTTTGAAAATGCCTTGGAAGGTTCAAAGGACATGAACCAAGTTACTAGAGTACCTACTCACACTTATCTCCACACAGTACTACTCCAAATATATTCAAAAGCATTAAAATACATGCCAACTAATGAATTACAACTCAAATCACTACAACCAGGATAACGAGAATGTCAAAAACTAGGCCGAAAGCCATGTAGCGGGAACCCGTACCTATTCTGAAGCAGTGGCAGATACTGCAGCTAGAATGGTTGCAGATGAGGCAACTGCTATTGCTGCAGTCGCAACACAGCAGGCTCAAGAGGAAAGAGGCAGATTAGAGGCAGAAAGATCAGCAAAAGATGCTGAAGGTACAGAAAGGAGGGAAGGACAGCCAGCGGACGGGCGCACTGTCGAAGAACTTATGGCAGCAAGGGCCAATGTTCTAAACCCACCTCCTGCTGTACAGCCCACTATGCGTCTAGGTCATCGTGACCGGCCCAATGCGGCAGGAATTGATCCTGCAGGGGCGTGAGGGGCTGTTGAGGACAATCCTGAGCAAATGGATGCCCATGCTGTTGCTGCATTTGCTAGACTCCCACCTCAGCGAGTAGATTTGGGAGCATTATTAGTTTAGAGGCAATCGCAAATGACGAGTATGTACCAGTCCCAACAGGATGACAAAAGAATCATAATGTCCGTGTTGCGGGACAGAGACCAACTGGGTTCTCAAACCACGGGTGGTGGTGGCAGAGGGCCTAGAAAGCCCAAGCCAAAACCTCCCCAGGCTTATGATCTCGTGGGGAACAAAAAGTATCACCTGATCAAGTTTCTCGCTGATGTTGAGCAGTGGCTGGAGAACTACTTAGAATTGCAAAACTACAAGAAAGTCAGGCACACTAATGCACTACTGAAAGGCTGTGCGGTAGATCGGTGGCTGTATGGAAAGGGAGAGCGAAGGCTCAATAACTCGGTGACCCTACTTGGGTAGAGTTTGTCAAGAAGCTGCATGAGAAGTTTGATGTTATCAATCAGCAGGAGAAAGCTATCTATGCAATGATCTCCTTCACACTGAAGCAGACCACTTCAGTTGCTCACTTTGCTCAAAAGTTCCAGGAAAACACGATGAAGCAGCCAGAGTTGCCTGAGCGGTATAAGATAGCATACTTTAAGTATGGCTTGAAATCCGAAGTCTCTGGTCATTTTGTTGAATAGAAGTATGAGAAACTGGCTGACTTGATCCAGGATGCTGATGCCTGAATCCAGCAGCAGTTCAATCACAAGCGCCAGAGTATTGCTTTGGTGTCTAAGATTGTCAAAAAGCCCCACGGTTCCTACAATGCAATTGAAGGAGACCAGGTTGAGGATGATCAGGGTGATGAGTACGAGTATGAGTATAATTCTATACAGTCTAGAGGTAGAGGTGGCTACTTTTGAGGTGGCTATGGAAGAGGTGGCGGTAGGACTAAGCCGAGACCAGCCTCAGCAAAATCTGTTTGCTTCCATTGCCAGCAATTGGCTCACTTCAGACAGCAGTGTCCAAACAAGCACCTCCCAAATGTCGAGAGAAAGAACCAGCCTTTAAAAGACCTCCACAGTCAGTAATCCAGTGTACTGACTGTGAAAATGCTAGAGATAGAGAGTCGTCACTAGCTGCCCTCGTAGCAGGTATGATGGGTCCGGCTGAACTGGATTTACTATGCATGCCTGAAAACCAGATATAGGAGACCATCAGCAATATAGACATCCAAAGAGTGCACACTCTGAATGATCTTGTTCCACCTGATGTTCCACTTTCTTTGCTAAGTCAGGAGAACAATGCCAAAGTTAGGAAAAGGCAGTCCCCCGTATCCTACTGCATTGCATGATTGCAGGTAGGAAGGTGAGGGCATTTGTTGACGGAGGGGCGTCACATACTTTCATCCAAAAGGACTTACTAAAGCGGCTAAGGCTGCCTACTGTCACCCAAGGGAATAGAAAAATATTCCTTGGAGATGCCTCAAGTATCTCGGAAGGAATTATAATCAAGCCTATTGAGGTCCAGTTAGGTTCTCGCATTGCAGTTCTGACTGAAACGCTTACATTTGAGGTCCTCAACACTGACTTTTATGATCTCGTGCTGGGCAGATCCTGGCTTAACAGACATCGAGCTGAAGTGTGTTGGAGCAGAGGTACAGTTAAGGTGAGAGGAGCCGGTGATGAGCAGACTAACTTGGCAACTACTAGTGCTCTTCCTCCTGTATGGATGGCACATGAAGGAAAAGAAGAGGCTTCCAAGAGGATGCAAATTGGTGAATGCAATGGAGTTCATCAAAAGCTGGAACCAGAAGAAAGACAGAATGTTCTGTCTGCTGCTAAGAGAAATACCTCCTCAACTCGAAGAAGTGGTGGAGAAAAAGGTAAGCCCTCCGGAGCACCCTACTGCGGCAAAAATTGTTACTCAGTATGTTGATGTTTTTAGTATGCCTCTAGGGCTACCCCCTAAGAGGGAAGTAGATCACAGGATTGATTTTTTACCTGGGAGTCAGCTACCCTGGCAACGCACTTATGGCTTGTCTTGTGTGGAGAGCGAAGAGTTGAAAACACAGATTGTAGAGCAGGAGAAGAATGGGTACATTTACCCCAGTAAATCACCTTATGGTGCACCCATCCTCTTTGTTAAAAAAAAGGGTGGGAGTATGCGGATGTGCGTTGATTATAGAGCTCTGAACAGAATTACAGTAAAGAAAAAGTATGCTTTACCCAGAATCGAGGACTTGCTTGATACCCCGTCTGGTGCTAAAGTGTTCAGTAAGATAGATCTCAAGAGTGGTTATCATCAAATCAGAATTGCTGAGGGAGATGAACACAAGACTGCCTTTCGTACACGTTATGGATGCCATTTGGACTCACTAATGCTCTTGCGACCTTCATGGGTGCTATGAATGACATTTTCAGACCTTATTTGGATAAGTTTGTGCAAGTTTTCTTGGATGATATTTTAATTTTTTCTAAAGATGAAGCCCAGCATGCTGAACACTTAAAGACAGTCATGGACACTTTGAGAAGAAATCACTTATATGCTAAAATGAGCAAGTGTGATTTCTTTAAGGAAAGTATTGAATTCTTAGGGCACGTTGTCAGTAAAGAAGGCATCAGTGTGGATCCTAAGAAAGTCCAGACCATAAGGGACTGGCCAATACCACAGTCTGTCTCTGAAGTGATGTCCTTCCCCAGGTTGGCTAACTACTTTAGGAAATTTATTGAGAATTATTCTACAAAGGCCAATAAATTGACTGACCTTACTAAAAAGGACATAGGGTATGTGTGGGGGGAAGAGCAGCAAGCTGCCTTCCAAACCCTTAAAGATGCTCTCGGTTCTGCCCCAGTCCTCGCCGTGTATGACCCCAACAAACCTGTGCAGGTGATTACTGATGCTTCTGACTTTGCCATGGCTGCTATTTTGTTGTCGCCTGCTGACAAAACCACAAAGGATGGTAGGGTACGGCAGGAGTGGCCCCCTGTGCTTTATGAGTCTATGAAATTCAACCCAGCTGAAATCAACTATTTTGTGCATGATAATGAGCTATTTGCTATCATTCATGTGCTCAAACAGTGAAGAGCATACTTACATGGTAAAGCTTTTAAGGTGATTACAAATCATCTAGCTCTGACTCACTTTCAAAAGAAGTCCAAGCTGTCGAGGAGGGAGAACCGCTGGAGCCAGATGCTGGAGCAGTTTCAAGTCTAGTTTGACTCCGATCAGGGAAGTTGAATCCTGCTGATGCACTCTCTAGAAGACTTGACTTGCAAAAAAGGAACTTTAGTCAGCATGCTGGAGATAAAGTCCTTTGTGCACTCACTTCATCAAAGGTGAAAAAGTCCTTCCTTGAACAACTTAGGACAGCCTACTTTTCTGACCCAACATTTGAGCCCAGCCCCACTGATGGTGTGTGTCTTGCTACTGCACTCGGGTATAAGCTTAAGGGAGGGTTCTGAGTGACTGAAACCACTTCAGGCAGGCTAAAGCTGGTCATTCCTAATAACTTGGAAATAAGGTTCCTTTTACTGAGTCAAGCACATGACAATTTACTGGGTGGGCATTTGGGGCACGCCAGAATTGTTGGCAAACTGGCAAAACATCATCATTGGGAGGAATAACCTTGGGAGGTCTTGAAATATGTTAAGTCCTGTGATCAATGTCAAAGAAATAAGTCTAGACACACACCACCGGGGGGTCTCTTAGTACCGCTGTCCATCCCAACTGGACGCTGGGAAACAATATCCATGGACTGGGTGGTAACACTGCCACGAACTACCAATGGGCATAAATCGATACTGGTAGTCGTGGATAAACTGACAAAAATGGTCATTTTCATCCCCACAACTATCAAAGTAATTGCACTCAAAACAGCGAGACAGTTCTACAACCATGTAGTATGCCTACATGAGCTACCCTCTAATATCATCTCAGACAGTGACTCAAAATTTACCTCTAAGTTCTGGAGAGCTTTAATGGGGTTAAAGGGAGTCAAACAGCTGCTCAGCACAGCAAACCAGCCTCAGACTGATGGGCAGACTAAAAGAAGTAACCAAGTTCTGCAAGAGGTGCTGAGAGCATATATTAACAAAAAATAAGACAATTGGGATGACCTGTTGCCTCATATCCAGTTTGCGATCAACAGTGCGGTGCACGCGTCAACGGGCAAGACTCCTTTTGAACTGAGCCTGGGTAGAGTCCCTAAGTCTCCTTTAGATGTCCTAGGGGAGTCTTTAACTCACCCTGAAGGGATTGACAATCTGGTCTCCCTCTAAATAACCCACGAGTTTGCGGACAACCTGTCAGAAGTCCAACAGAAGTTGCACAAAGCCCAGCAAAACCAACAAAAATACGCTAATCAGCATCGTCGAGAACTGACATTTTCTAAGGGCAATTTGGTCACACTGCATTCTCAACACCCGTACCTGCCTGGTGTGGTCAAGAAAAAGCTTGGTCCTGTCTGGGTCGGTCCATATTGGGTGGTGCGCCGTGTCGATTAGAATGCTTACAAACTGAACATGTCAGTAGAATACAAGGGTCATCCAGTCTTTAATGTCTCCTTCCTTGAATCGTACATTAAAGGTGACGCACTGTTCACAGGTCGGTGACCTGTCCAACCGAGACCGGTCCCCGCTGTCCGAGATGGTGACCCTGACAAATATGAGGTCGAGGAGATTTTAGACGCTCGCTCTGTCCGTCGATCATCCAAATATGTCATGAAGTACCGGGTCAGATGGAAGGGTTACGATGCCTCTGAAGACACTTGGGAATTTAAAGACTAGCTGACTAATGCCAAAGGGGCGTTGAAACGGCTCCACCTTCGAGCGGCTGGTCCACCTCCCTAACTGTCATTTGAGTGGACATGGACAGGTGACAGGAGGTCCTGTCTCCTCATAAGTCGGAGGGGAATGTGATAGTTAGTGACAGATAGTGACAGTTGTGACAGGCAGCCCACCTTTAAAATTAATGTCGTGCGTTAAGAGATTGGGTGCGCATTGTAGGCATAAGCAACACACAATAGACAAGCAGGTTTTGCTGTGACCGGGACTCCTTGGGTCGCTGTGAGGACTCCTCTCTCCGCCGTCCCCCCCCCAACAAACCAGAGTCCTCCCTGCGCGGTGGTGGGGAGGGTGCGCGCGCGCGCGCCGGCGGTGCAGGACCTGCGCGCTGAGGATGCCACGTCGTGTTGGGCGGGCCCTGATTGTCATCGTCGGTGGAGTCATCGTCCATATCATTGGCAGGCCGAGGAAGCTCGGGATGCCGGGCTGCGGCGTAGAGAAGTGCCAAGGCCTGCGTCTGCAGGAGAATCCATATGTTGACGTTGGCGTTGATTGCTTGCCCCAAGAGGCGAATGCAATTCACCTCAGTGAGACCGTCCACCTGTGTGAGATGCGGCGGGAAGCCCATGGCACGCTCCATCTCCGCAGGGCGCGGCCTGTCAAACATGCCAGTCTCCAAGTCGATGACCATCCCGCGCTGATCCCCAACGAAGGTGTTGCTGTCATAACGGCTGACGAAAGTCGGCAGCGCGCGAGTGACGTCATGTAAGACCTCACACTGTGCCATGGAGGGATGTGGTAGTGCAGTCACGCGCTGGGCCAAACGAAGGGCATCGAGGATAGAGTCGACGGTGCGTGGGTGACGTGGATGAGAGGCGGCCAACGCCTCGAGAGTACCTGGCATGGCCAGGTTCGTGAAGTAGGCGCGGACGCGGTGCGCGAAGGAACCAATCTGGGCAGCGTCGATGACGGCCTCGCGGCCGACGTAACTACTGCAAAGAGCGAAGTCGGCGCTAACGTCGGGTCGGTGATCGTGGCGCGCGGCCACGTTCTCCAGGACCCACGCGAGTGTGTGTGGCGGCTAGCGATTTTCAACAATGTTGAGGACGCGGAGCAAGTGCCAGAAGAGGGCCGTGTGGGGGTCGCTGAGCGCCTTGCCACGCCCGGCTCTGGAGAAGCCTTGGCACTCCCAACCGGCGATGACAAGGTCAATGGGTCCAAGTCGGGTGACATGCTCGACGGTGATGTCGCGGATGTTTATGGGCCAGTCTGTCTGAGCGCGGCGGAATGCGTGCGCGGGAAGGAGGTCAGGGAACCGCTCGTGACCCAACGCCATCTGCCGACGGGCCACTTGCTGGGCCTCAGGATCGGGATCAACGTAGACGTAGCGGCGCACCGGGATGCCGGCCTGTAAGGTCGCGAGCAACCCGATGGCGATGCCGGCGAAAAGCTCAACGAGGACGATGCCGCCGGGCCGCTCGTCTAGAGCGTCTGCGCAGATAGGAGTCGGAAGTGGGCGACACCCCATGGCGGGGTGTCCGGGCTGAGCGGGCGGTGGGAAGGTACGCTCGGCGCTGTGCTGATGTGGTGCCATGCGGAGGGTGGCCACAGCACGATCTGCGTAGTCACGCGTAAGGCTGGGGATGCGGTCAGTGAGCGGCTGCGGACGCTCCTCCCGCGCGTGGACTTGGTAGGTGCGCCACCGCAGTCGCGCATCCTGCAAGACTGTTGGGGAGACAGCGCGGGCTTGACGTCGGGCCGAGGCCACCCACAGCTGCTGCCACCTGTCGCGCTGGGCGTGGTCAGTCTGGTGCAAGGCCGCGTGGGCCAGCTGGTCGATGACGGAACGCTGAGTTAAGTAAGGGTGCGGGTCGAAGTAGGCCCGCTGGCGTGCGCGCATGTCTGCAGAGGGGACTGTGCAGACGGAGCGCTCGGAGCTTTCGACCTCTTGCGGGGAACAAACTAGCCGGCGAGGGGCCAGCTAGACTCGCGGCCGGGGCTGCCCTCGTGGGACGGGTGCGTTGCGGGGCTGCCAAAGACTAGACATGAGCCGTGTGCGTGCGGCGGCCGTAAATGGGTGACGACTAGGCGGCCTGCTGTTGGTGCGGGCCACTTTGGGAGGAGGTGACCCGGAGGGACCGTCGCCAACGATGTGGCTGCGAGGGATGCTGGCGCGCGGAGCTATAGGGGCCAGCATCACAAAATGCGCCTCGGAAGAAGACTGAGCGTTGTTGCCAGCTGAGAGGGGCCGGAAGGGCGGAGTGCGGCGTCGGTCTCGAGTGTCGTCGTATGGCGGCGTGTCCCTGCGGGCCCGCGTGTCGTTGTAAGGAGGTGTGCGGTCCCTGGCGTCGTAGGGCGGCGTGACGGAGCGGGGTTGCGTCTCGCGGAGGGGAGTCACCTCTCGCGTCTCGCAAAGGGGTGTGAGCGATGGGGAGCGACTCGTCTTGCGGAGAGGAGTGGTCTCTCGAGCGGGTCCGATGGTCGGCCAAGTGCGATGTGCGTAGGTCAGATGGGCGCAGATAGACGGGGTCGTGCGGTGCGGCTCGCGGACGCTGAGCCTGGGCGCTGGCTGCTGTATGGAGTGTGCGCTAGCGCTAGAGGAGGCCGCGGCAGCCCGGCTTGTCGCAAACAAATGCGCGATGCGGCGACACTCGTGGCTCGTCGAGCAGTCGTGTGACACTGGTCGGCTGGGTCCAGCGGCGTCGGTGCGAGCCCTGCTGGGCTAGTCGTGAGTCACGGGCTGGCTGGGTGCGCTGAAGGCGGGTGGACCTGTAGGTGTGCGCTGCCTGGGTGCCGTAGGCGCAGCTGGCGGGGGCTCCTTGGGTGGCGCCGCGCTGAGGACCTCGACGGAAGCCTCTGGCAGGCGTTCCCACTGCGTCTCCTCTTCACTTTTGAGGGACTGGTCGTCGGATCTGCCAGGATAAGCTGCCTGCCGCATGGCCTCGTCTTCGGATGCCGTGGTGCAAGCCCAGGTTTTGCCAATCTGATGCGAGGCGTCGTGAGGGGGCGGCTGAGAGTCCAAACTGTACTGAATGGCCACGCCAATAGGCACGTCGTGGCGAACGCGGACGTCGGTCCTTGCGGACGGCTCGCCGCGAGAGGCCGAGACCCCCTGATGAGCCGTAGGCGCTGCGACAGCACCGCGGGCAAGGGCGGCGGCAGCGATGGCTGTGCTTGCCGTGGCGAGGGCCTCAGTGGCATTGTCCGCCATCTGCCGCATCATTGCGCTGTGGGCAGTGCAGATGCGGATCTGCTCCCTAGCCTAGGCTGCCAGGACATCCGCCTGCTGCTGCGGCGTGAGATGGAGCTCGGCACTAGGTAGGTCCGGCTCCTCGTCCTGTGGCTCAAGCAGGTCCACCCCCACAGAGATCTCCTTGTCCTCAAGCCTGTCCTTATCGGTCTTGACCACTGGCCGGCCATCGTCCAGCCCCATGAAGCCATAAAGAGCGGACACTGCTGGGCAGCGATCGACAATGTCAAGGGGCAAGGATGCGGTGCGCGTCCCCCCTGTCCTCCAGTCGGGACGATAGAAGACGCGCTCTGCCCAGTTGTCGACCGCGGCGCCAACGGGAAAGAGCACGTCCTGCCCTAGGAGCACATCGAAGGACTCAGAAGGAGTGACGAGTGCGTGCCGATGGATGGATGTCTCGTCTGCCGTGCCTGGGCGCAAAGTGAACAGTTTAGCCAACCTCGTGCGGCCGGCGACGGTCTCGGACGTGCCGGCGGCGGTGTTAATGCGCGTCAATGAGTCCTCCAAGTCAGCGGAAGAGAGTCCCAGCTGACATAAGTAGCGGAGGCTAATGAGAACCGGCTGCGCTCCTGTGTTGAACATGATGCGCTGCGGCGCCTGGGTGTTGACGAGCACGATCCCCTGCAAATTATCCGAAAACGCGGCGTTAGGAGTGCTGATCATCTTGCGCTCATGCGCAGGGCGCGCAGGCGTGGATCGCACCGCGGTGGCGGCATCGGCCGTCGGCCTCCTGGCGGCGGTGTGCAGCGTGGCTCTGCGTGACTGGAGCATCAGCTGAGCGGCCTGCCTCGTTGCGTCCATAGAGACGCCGAGCTCTGCGAAGGAGACCGCCGGCATGCGGTGCAGTGCTAGAGAGATGACCTCGGCGCTGAGCTGCACCGTTGTCATAGGTGAAGCGAGCGCATGTGGCGTCGGCTCTGCTGAGGTCGTGGAGGGCTCTAGGATGCGGAAGTAACGGGGCAGCCGCGGTGCCTCCTCCGTCCGGCGTCTCTAGTCTGGCACGACGTGCTTCTGCGAAACAACGGGCCGACTGGCCGGTGCGGCGAGAGTGTGCTCGCGGCTCGCGCGCCCGACTGCGGAGCGGTTGCCGAGTGGCTGTGCGCGTGCGCAGCAGGCCAGAATGGCCGCTGCTGGCGCAGCCGGCAAACCTGCCGCGCATTCTGCCGCGGGGCCTGTTGCAGCGCCGTGCGCGCAGCTTGCCGCGAGGCCTGCCGCGGGGCCCGTTGCGAGATCTGCCGCCGCGCCTGCCGCGCAGCCGGTGGCGGGAACTGCCGTCGCGCCTGCCGCGCAGCCTGCCGCGCAGACTGCCGCACTGTCTGCCGCAGGGCGCGCCGCGAGGCCTGCTGCGCAGCCTGCCGCGCAGACTGCCGCACTGTCTGCCGCAGGGCTTGTTGCGCAGCCTGCCGCAAGGCAAGTCGCAGCTCCGGCCGCGCAGACAACCGTGGGCGCCTTTGCGCTGCCTGTCGCGCGCTTGACGGCAACTGTTGCCGAACCTTGCGCAAGGCCTGCCGCACAACCTGCTGCAAGGCCTGCCGCGCAGACGGTCGCGAGTTTGGCCGCAAAAATTGCGGGCCCCGGCGCGTGTGCGGCCGCGGTTGCAGTAGTTGCTGCAGCTGCTGGCGCGGTCGAGGCTGCCAGGAGGCTGCCAGGTGGCGCCCCCTGGTGGCCGCTGGGGCCGAGGGGCAGGGTCAAAGGAGCGGTGGCGCCGTCTATCTTGGCTGCCCCGGGCAAAGATTGCAGCGCCCTCCACCGGATGCGTGGGCTAACCGTCCCCCCGGCAGCCTGCGTTGGGCTGCTACCGGGGTTTTGTGCGCAGCCAGGGTTTAGGCCCTTACTGTGCGCAGCCGTGCGCGGACCGTCGGCACCGCGATCGGTCATCCGGCCGCATGGCGCAGTCGGGATAGCCCCTCCCTGACTGAGGGTGGCTGGTCCGACCGCCCAATCTGTGCTGGCCGTGCCGGGCCATGCACGCGCGCCAAGTGGCGGCACGTGCGCGGCAGGGGCTGAGCCCTGGATGTGCGCAGCTGCGGGTGCGCTGTTGGCGCTTTTGCCGGCGATCCGGCCGCACAGCGCAGTCAGGACCCCCCCCTGCTGTCCGAGGGAGGCGGCCGCTGCGGCCGTCGCTGCACTGGCCGTGCAGGCCTGCGGGCATTCGCCAATTGGCAGCGCGTGGGAAAAGTTGCTGTGCGCAGCTGCAGCTGCCGCTGTGACAACGTCGTGGCGTCGCCGGGTGTGCCGTGGACCTGGCAGCGCAATGCGCTGAGCGCGCGTGTGAGCTAGCGTGCGTGCGTGCATGCTGCTGTCGGCAGAGGCGGCCCCGCCTGCCGTGCACGTGCCACGTGGCGATCTCTGCTGGAGCCTGCTGTCTGCAGCAGCTAGCGGGGACCGGCTGTCCCTGCCTGTGCGCGGAGCTGCGCACGGGCGTGCAGCACGGACGGAGTGGGAGGCTGCGGCCGGACCTGCTGTAGCCGTGCACGCCGCCAGGTGTCCCCGTCCCTGCCTGCCAGCTGTTGCCGCGAGAAATGAATCGACTTACCAAATAAGCGATTAACAATTAATAAAGATCTTTATATCAGCAAGTAATCTTTATGGTAATTTTCGTTAACTGGTTAAATGGCAAAGGACAACACACTAGCAATGAATAATACTCGTAAGTCAAATGCGAGTAAACTAGCATCAATAATGCAAATCAGTAAACTCATACATAAGGAAGGTTAGAAGACAGTGCATATCAATGGCTTCTCGCCTTGGATTCAGATCGCTCTCAGTAAGCTTGTACAAGAGAGTTGGCCTCGTTTCGAATCCCCAACTCCAGAGCAATGCCTAGCATATGTACATGGAATGAGTTTACTATTCAATGGTCAGTGCGATGGCACCCCCTACTCGGGAGTTAACCACGTTGGTAGGACCTCGGTTAACCAAATCCACCGCCATCTCCCATCATCCCGAATCACCATCCATCATAGGGATGTCATCTGGCCATTTATCTAGCATACCAGACTTTGATGCTTATCGAGGCAGTTCGCTGCTACCGAGTACGGAAGTCAGCTGGCTGTGAAAGAATGTGTCAGCAAGCTGACTTAAGGTGATCTCAGCCTGCTACTTCCGGCCGAGTCATTAAACTGATATTAAATATAAAGTCCAGCAGATTGATCATTAACTAGAGTTGAGCAGGCTGAACATATTTAACTATATTATTTAAATGAATATTATGTCAACCAATATACTGATTCATTACAATCCCTCCAACTTATCATGTTGTCGCCTCGACAACAGTAACACTAATAACAGCTTGCTGTTCCTCTTGTCCCCAGCCTACTGCCCTTAGGAGGGAGATGTCCCTGAGGCCCTATACTCAGGGGAGCCAGACCTCCTCCTGTCTTGGGGTCTTCTGAAGCCTGTCAAAGAAGGAGGTTCCGTGTAAGGACCCGGCGGAGAACGCAATAACTGGGCTGTTTCCTCCTGCACAGTCTGAAACTGAAGGGAGGCAGCCTTCTCCTGGGCAGCCCTCAAACTGACAACATCCGGATCGCATAGAGGTCCTTTTCCCCCTGCTTGCTTGCCCATTTGGCATAAGCGTGCTTCCCTTTGGAGAATGACTCTCGAGCCTTGCTTCTGTCCTCCTGCATCTCTTGGCTCATGCAGTCTCTGACTCCATCCAATCTTGGGTCCCAAGCCGCAATGTGAGGGGGCAACACTAAGTTCCCCTTTAGGTCTGTCAGGAAATCCTCATCCGTCGTCCTCTCATTCTGCTGGTCCCTCATGTTGATGGTCATCCCCCGCCAATCAGTGGGCTTTTGGAGAAAGGCAGCGTCTGTCTTTTTGAGAGTACCAGGGTACCAGTGCCCTGCAAAGTCCAGCTGACTGGTTTCTCTGGCCAAGAATTCCCAGCTCCTCCTCTCCACCTCATTGTACATGGCCTTGAACCTGTTGTGGGGTGTTGAGTCCTTGAAGCTGTCCGCGTCCATGGGGATCATCCTGATGACCCTATCTTCCCCCCAGATACCAGGAATCGAGACAGCCCCTGCTTCGTTCACCTGGGCCATTGCCTTGGCATCTCTCACCGTATATCCTACCATCCTGGCGTAATCGTGGTAGAGGAGGAGCCCTATGCCGACCTCTATATACTTGTCAAAGTTTCCGGATGTCTTCCCCTTCCCTCTGGAGGATTTCCTTCTGCGACTCACTGCGACTTCTTTGGGCATACTTGAAGGCCTCCTCCAGTAGATCAAAGCCCTTGCCCAGCACTATGTAGCGGTAGCTGCTGATTCTCCTCTGTTCTTCTTCTTCAGCCTGCTGCTTCCGTTTCTCCTCAGCTTGCCTCTCCTCCTCTGCTTTCTTGGCCTCCTCTGCAGCTTTTCTGTCCCTCTTTTCCTGCCTCAGTCTGGCCTGTTCCTCCTCCTCCTTCTTCTTCTGTGCCTCCCGCTGTTGTTGGAGTCGTTGTGATTCCCGAGCGGAGATGGAGGATGATTTGATGTCTTCACAAAATTGGAAGTATTTTGCATGTGCCTCTTTCGCCCTTCTTTTCCTTTTCAATTCCGAATTTTGAGTCATCCTGCTCAATCATAAACACAATGCGGATTAGTGAAGTCATGATATTTTGCCGCTCCTGAGTGCCGTTGATGACGAGAAACGGATCGGGAGGGTTCCTAGTGTGGAATACCTGGTGTGAGTGAATATAAGGGAAAATCGAGTTAGAGAGAAATTGAGTGTGAGCGCAGGTTGAGTGTGTAATATGGTGGGCAGAGTATACAACTCCCTCCAACTTAATTTTAAAGGTGGGCTGCCTGTCACAACTGTCACTAACTGTCACATCCCCCTCCAACTTATATGGAGACAGGACCTCCTGTCACCTTCCCATGTCTACTGAATGGACAGTTAGGGTGATGCCCCAGCCGCCCGAAGGTGGAACCGTTTCAACGCCCCTTTGGCATTGGTCAGCTGGTCTTTGAATTCCCAAGTGTCCCTAGAGGCATCGTAACCCTTCCATCGGATGGGGTACTTCATGACATATTTAGACGATCGACGCACCGAGCGAGCGTCTAAAATTTCATCGACCTCATATTCCTCAGGATCGTCGTCCTGGACAACGGCGACCGGTCCCGGTTGGACAGGTAACCGATTGGTGAACAGTATATCACCTTTGATGTATGGTTCCAGGAAGGAGACATTAAAGACCGGGTGACCCTTGTAGTCAGCTGACATGTTCAGTTTGTAAGCATTCTGACTTACACGACGCACTACCGAATATAGACCGACCTAGACAGGGCCAAGCTTTTTCTTGACCACACCAGGGAGGCAGAGCGGATTGTCAATCCCTTTCGGGTGAGTTAAAGATTCCCCGAGCACATCTAAAGCAGACTTAGGGACTCTACCCAGGCTGAGTTCAAAAGGAGTCTTGCCCGTTGACGCGTGCACTGCACTGTTGACCGCAAACTTAATTTGAGGCAACAGGTCATCCCAATCATCTTGTTTTTGGTTAATATATGCTCTCAGCACCTGCTGCACAACTCGGTTAGTTCTTTCAGTCTGCCCATCAGTCTGAGGGTGGTTTGCTGTGCTGAGCAGCTGTTTGACTCCCATTAACCCCATTAAAGCTCTCCAGAACTTAGAGGTGAATTTTGAGTCTCTGTCTGAGATGATATTAGAAGGGAGCCCATGTTGGCATACTACATGGTTGTAGAACTGTCTCGCTGTTTCGAGGGCAGTCACTTTGACAGTTGTGGGGATAAAAATGACCATTTTTGTCAGTTTATCCACGACTACCAGTATTGAATCATGCCCATTGGCAGTTCTTGGTAGTGAGACCACCCAGTCCATGGATATAGTTTCCCAGCGTCCAGCTGGGATGGGCAGCGGTTGCAAGAGACCTCCGGGTGGTGTGTGCCGAGACTTATTTCTCTTACACTGGTCACGGGACTTGACATATTTCAAGATCTCTCGGGGTAACCCCTCCCAGTGATAATATTTTGCCAGTTTGCCAACAGTTTTGGCCTGCCCCAAATGTCCACCCAGGAGACTGTCATGCGCTTGACTTAGTAAGAGAGACCTTATTTCCAAGTTATTAGGAATGACCAGCTTCAGCCTGCCAAAAGTGGTTTCAGTCACCCAGACCCCTCCCTTAAGCTTATACCCGAGTGCAGTAGCACGACACACACCACTAGTGGGGCTGGGCTCAAATGTTGGGTCAGAAAGGTAGGCTGTTCTAAAAGGTAGTTGTTCTAGGAAAGACTTTTTCACCTTTAGTGAAGTGAGTGCACACAGGACTTTATCTACGGCATGCTGACTAAAGTTCCTTTCTTGCAGGTCAGGTCTTCTAGAGAGTGCATCAGCAGGATTCAACTTCCCTGGTTTGTAGTCGATCTGGACTTGGAACTGCTCCAGCATCTGGCTCCAGCGGTTCTCCCTCCTCGACAGCTTGGACTTCTTCTGAAAGTGGGTCAGAGCTAGATGATCTGTAATCACCTTAAAAGCTTTACCATGTAAGTATGCTCTCCACTGTTTGAGTACATGAATGATAGCTAGCAGCTCTTTATCATGCACTGAGTAATTAATTTCCGTTGGATTAAATTTCACAGACTCATACAACACAGGATGCCACTCCTGCCGTACCTAA
>WELA01010047.1:93913-138851 GCA_009602735.1 Mesotaenium endlicherianum | reverse complement strand
TCTTTAAGGGTCTGGAAGGCAGCCTGCTGCTCTTCCCCCCACACATACCCTATGTCTTTCTTAGTAAGGTCAGTCAGTTTACTGGCCTTTGTGGAACAATTCTCAATAAATCTCCTATAGTAGTTAGCCAACCCGAGGAAGGATCTAACTTCAGAGACAGACTGTGGTACTGGCCAGTCCCTTATGGTCTGGACTTTCTTAGGATCCACACTGATGCCCTCTTTACTGACAACGTGGCCTAAGAATTCAATACTTTCCTTAAAGAAATCACACTTGCTCATTTTAGCATACAAGTGATTTTTCCGCAGAGTGTCCAGCACTTTCTTTAAGTGTTCAGTGTGCTGAGCTTCATCTTTAGAGAAAATTAAAATATCATCCAGGAAAACTTGCACAAACTTATCCAAATAAGGTCTGAAAATGTCATTCATAGCACCCATGAAGGTAGCAGGAGCATTAGTCAGTCCAAATGGCATCACGTTGAACTCATAGTGTCCATAACGTGTGCGGAAGGCAGTCTTGTGTTCATCCCCCTCAGCAATTCTGATTTGATGATAACCACTCTTGAGATCTATCTTACTGAACACCTTAGCGCCAGACAGGGTATCAAGCAAGTCCTCGATTCTGGGTAAAGCATACTTGTTCTTTACTGTAATTCTGTTCAGGGCTCTGTAATCCACACACATCCGCATACTGCCATCCTTTTTCTTAACAAATAGGATGGGTGCGCCGTAAGGTGATTTACTGGGAGAAATATAACCATTTTCCTCAAGCTCTGCAATCTGTGTTTTCAACTCCTCGCTCTCCACATAAGACAAGCCATAAGTGCGTTGCCAGGGTGGCTGACTCCCAGGTAATAAATCAATCCTATGATCTACTTCCCGCTTAGGGGGTAGTCCTGGAGGCATATTAAATACATCAGTGTACTGAGCAACAATTTTTGCAGCAGTAGGGTGCTCCGGAGGGCTTACCTTTTTCTCAACCACTTCTTCAGGTTGAGGAGGTACCTCTCTTAGCAGCAGACAGAACATTCTGTCTTCCTTCTGGTTCCAGCTTTTGACGAACTCCATTGCATTCAGCAACTTGCATCCTTCTGGAAGCCTCTTCTTTTCCTTCATTTGCCATCCACACAGGACAAGAGGAAGAGCGCTGGTGGGTGCCAAGTCAGTCTGCCCATCACTGGCTCCTCTCACTTTAACTGTACCTCTGCTCCAACACACTTCAGCTTGATGTCTATTAAGCCAGGACCTGCCTAGCACGAGATTATAAAAGCCAGTGTTGAGCACCTCAAATTTAAGCGTTTCAGTTAGATCTGCAATGCCGGAACCTAACTGGACCTTAATAGGCTTGGTTATAACTCCTCCCGGGATACTTGAGGCATCTCTAAGGAATATCTTTCTATTCCCTTGGGTGACAGTAGGCAGCCTTAGCCGCTTAACTAAGTCCTTGTGGATAAAAGTATGTGACGCCCCTCCGTCAACAAATGCCCTCACCTTCCTACCTGCAATCATGCAATGCAGTAGGATAGGGGGGACTGTCTTTTCCTGACTTTTGCATTGTTCCTCTGATGTAGCAAAGAAATGTTGGACATCAGGTGGAACAAGAGCATCCGGAGTGTGCACTCTATGGATGGTCTCCTTTATCTGGTTGTCAGGCATGCATAGTGAATCCAGTTCAGCAGGACCCATAATACCTGCTACGAGGGCAGCTAGTGATGACTCACTATCTCTAGCATCCTCACTGTCAGTAGACTGGATTACTGACTGTTGCTGTCTTTTAAAGGCTGGTCTTTTCTCTCGACCTTGGGCAGGTGCTTGACTGGACACTGTTCTCTGTAGTGGCCTTTCTGCTGACAATGATTTTGCTGAGGCTGGTCTCGGCTTAGTCCTACCACCACCCCTTCCATAACCACCTGGAGAGGAACCACCTCTACCTCTAGACTGAATAGCATTGTACTCATACTCATATTCATCACCCTGATTATCCTCAGCCTGGTCTCCTTCAATTGCATTGTAGGAACCGTGGGGCTTTTTGACAATCTTAGACACCAAAGCGTTACTCTGGCGCTTGTGATTGAACTGCTGCTGATCCCAGGCGTCAGCATCCTGGATCAAGTCAGCCAGTTTCTCATACTTTTTCTCAGCAAAATGACCAGAGACCTCGGATTTCAAGCCATACTAGAAGTATGCTATCCTATACCGTTCTGGCAAATCTGGCTGCTTCATCATGTTCTCTTGGAACTTTTGAGCGAACTTAGCAATTGAAGTGGTCTGCTTCAGTGTCAGGGAGATCATCGCATAGATAGCTTTCTCCTGCTGGTTGATGATATCAAACTTCTCATGCAACTTCTTGACAAACTCTACCCACGTGGGGTCACTGAGTTATCGAGCCTTACGCTCTCCTTTTTCAGTAAAGCCACCAGTCTGCGGCACTGCCTTTCAATAGCGCACCGGTGTGCCTGACCTTCTCGTGATCTTGCAATTCTGGGTAGTTCTCCAGCCACTGCTCAATATCCGCGAGAAACTTGATCAGGTAATATTTTCTGTTTCCCTCAGGATCATATTCCTGGAGAGGTTTCGGCTTGGGCTTACTAGGCCCTCGGCCACCACCCCCAGTGGTTTGAGACCCCAGTTGGTCTCTGTCCCGCAATAGGGACATTATGATTCTTTTGTCCTCCTGCTGGGACTGATACATGATGGCCATTTGCGACTGCATCTGAACGAACAATGCTCCCAAGTTTACACTCTGGGGTGGTAGATTAGCAAATGCAGCAGCTGCATTGGCATGTACTCGCTGAGTAGTGTCCTCAACAATCCCTCTTGCTCCTGCAGCAGCAATTCCTGCTGCATTCAGCTGGTCACGTATTTGACCTAGGGGTACATTGAGTTGTACAGCAGGAGGTGGGTTCAGAACATTGGCCCTTGATGCCATAAGTTCTTCAAAAGTGCGCTCGTCAGCTGGCTGTCCTTCCCTCCTTTCTGTATCTTCAGCGGCCTTTGCAACTTGTTAAGCTTCTAATCTGGCTCTCTCCTCCTCAGCTTGCTGTGCTGCGACTGCGGCAATAGCAGTTGCCACATCTGCAGCCTCTCTAGCTGCAGTGTGTGCTACTACTTCAGAATAGGTACGGGTTCCCGCTACTTGGCTTTTCGCCTGGTTTTCGACATTCTCGTTCACCTGGTTCTCCATGTCTTTGGAGTTGGTAGTTTGAGACCTTGTCCTTACCATCCAAAGAAGATTGTGATAACTGCTCCAATACCACTGAAATGAATCGACTTACCAAATAGGCAATTAACAATTAATAAAGATCTTTATATCAGCATGTAATTTTTATGGTAATTTCCGTTAACTGGTTAAACGGCAAAGGACAATGCGCTAGCAGTGAATAATACTCGTAAGTCGAATGCGAGTAAACTAGCATCAATAATGCAATTCAGTAAACTCATACATAAGCAAGGTTAGAAGACAGTGCGTATCAATGGCTTCTCGCCTTGGATTCAGATCGCTCTCAGTAAGCTTGAACAAGAGAGTTGGACTCGTTTCCGAATGCCGAACTCGAGAGCAATGCCTAACATATGTACATGGAATGAGTTTACTGTTCAACGGTCAGTGCGATGGCACCGCCTACCCGGGAGTTAACCACGTTGGTAGGACCTCGGTTAACCAAATCCACCGCCATCTCCCATCATCCCGAATAGCCATCCATCGTAGGGATGTCATCTGGCCATTCATCTAGCATACCACACTTAGATGCATATCGAGGCAGTTCGCTGCTACCGAGTACGGAAGTCAGCTGGCTGTTAAAGAATGTGTCAGCAAGCTGACTTAAGGTGACCTCAGCGTGCTACTTCCGGCTAAGTCATTAAACTGATATTAAATATGAAGTCCACCAAACTGATCATTAACTAGAGTTCAGCAAGCTGAACTTATTTAACTATATTATTTTAATGAATATTATGTCAACCAATATACTGATTCATTGCACCACGCGGGCCGACAGGAGGCCTGCTGGTGTTAACAAGGAAGCGCAAGCTAGGGGCTCTGTCGGGGCCTTGGCTGGCGCGCGGGCTGGCTCGCGTGCGCGCCAGTTTGCGCCGGGAGATGGCGCATCCGCGCAGGCGTGCAGCCTGCCATCCGGCAATTTGTCGGGGCTCCGGCTGTCGCTGCTGACAGCTATCAGAGCTGTGCGCACAGGACTAGCAGAGCTGCCTGTGCGGGCGCCTGCAGCTCTGGCAACGGGCGCTACGCCGTAACGCGGACGTGCGCGGGGCTGCGGTGCTGCCGCTAAGCCTGATGGGTGCGCTGAAGCTGTGCGTGCGCCAGCTGTGAGTGCCGTGGCGTAGGACGGAAAAACGGACGCGAGGAGTGCTCCGCACGCGTCATAGTTATCGACGTCGACGAGGCCACGGAGTCTAGCGATCTCCGCGTTGGCCTTCACAAGGGCGTTGCTGACGTTGTCGAAGCTGCAGTAGTCGGCTCAAGGCATTAATGCGGCGTCCGTCGTGGCCGTAGCTGCTGTCATCGCGGGGCGGCCACCCGTACGAGGGGTTGCGTGCGCCTCGCTGTCCTGCTGAAGGCGTAGGGCGGTCGCGAGCGCGTCCGTTCTTGACGTCGCGCTTCTTCTGCAGACAGACGATCTGCAGGTGGCCGGCCTTGCCACAATGGGTGCAGTCGCCGGGCTTGCCATTCTGCGCGAGAGTGCAGTTCTGGCGTGAGTGGCCCATCTTACCGCAGGACCAGCAGGGATTGCTCGTGGTGGCAGCCATGGAAATGCGGCCACGCGTAGCTCCCGCTGCTGCGTCTGCTGGGGCAGCTGAGAGCGCTAAGGCTGTTGCTGCTGCGACTGGGGCTGGCGGGCAGGCGCTTAGCACGTCGTAGAAGACGGCAGCACTGAGGCCTCCTGGCGCACGCCCGTGGATGCTAAGCCCACATGATCGCTAATGTTGCTCCGTACGTCGGCCAAGCTCTGCTTCTCAACGGAGAGGTAGGCCTGCTCCAGAGAATACTCTGAACCGTGGCGGTCGATGAGGGGGACTACGGCCCTCTCCCTCAGACGCGGTTGGACGGCACGCAAGAAGATCTCCGCGGCCTCCCGGTCAGTAACAGTGCCGACATCGCGGCGGAGGTGCACCAAGCGGCGGTACATCATGCGGATAGTCTCGTTCTTGCGTCGGAAGAAATGGTGCAGCTCGTACACCTTCTCTTCAGTTGCAGCCTGGAACTCTGTTCTCAGGATGTTCCAGAAGGCTTGCACTGGATCAGCTAGCAGGGTCGCCACTGGTGGGTCACCCACAAGTGCGGGTCCGGAGCTCGGCCTCCTTCTCACGGAAGGTGTTGCGGGCCTCGTGCGAGAGGTAGCGCATAAGCGTGTCGAAGACGTCGCGCTTAGTCAGCGTGGGTATCTTGAGCTTTGAAGCCGTGAAGTCAGCCTGAAACTCCGAGATGGTATCTTCCAAATCACAGGTGCCTGGCCTAGCGCTGAAGCGGTAGGCAGACCTGTCAGTCCTGACCTCGTGGTCGCCTGCTATGGAACACCAAAAATCGTAGTGAGCCCACTGGGGAGATGGCTCAGAAACAACTGCCGTGTGCTGGAGAGCAGGTTGCTCTTCTTCGGCGGGTTCAGTGATATTGCTGAGATCTGAGTCTGAGTCTTCTCCACTAACCCCTTTGTAGTATGGCTGATAAGAAAGCCCACTACGAGTAGGCATACGCTGAAGGTTCTAATTGCTTGCAGGCAAAGAGAGATCTTTTAGAAGTAAGGGAAGTGTACACTCCAGAGTGAGCACCTCAAGACTGTAATCTGGTAGGAAAACAACTAATGAAGTATGGCCCAAAAGATCACTGGAAGCACATCATGATCTTCAGAGTAGTCCTATGGCAAGGGCTTAAGCTGTGACTTTGCTCACCACTTGTGAAGTTCTTCAAGTGACTGGAAGCCTGGAGGGCTTGCTCTTCACAAGAGAGTAACTCAGTGGTCCTGAAAACACAAGAGATAAAAGTGTAAACTTTACTGATAATCTCTGTTACTTACACCTGGCATAATGGACTTCTAAAAGATGTCTCTTCTAGGGACATCTCTAGTATTTATACTCTTGGAAATCCGGCGGGGTATGCGGCGGATCCAATGCATGTAGTCATTCTAGCAGGCTCTCCTATATCCACTAATGTATACAAGGCATGTACTAGCACTCCTATAGGCTAAGCATAACTCAAACCAATCAAAGCAAGGTGCGTAGGGTATGCTACGTGTCCCTCATTGGCCGAGCTTACCTTGGGTGATTCTACCTAGATAGCGCCTCAAAAGTGGATCTGAAAATTGAGGAAGCTTCCTCTAGGAGTAGGTGATGCAGTCACCAAGTTATAGCCTCAATGATGCACATATACTATGGAAATGCAAAGCTTATGTAGGCTAAGGGGCTCGCAAATTTGTGCGCACAAGCTAGGGGTTTTAGGGGGTCACGAATAGGCAAGAATGTGTCCCTTGTGCACATTGAAACACAAATTGCCCTTTGGTGAAGATCCGCTAGGGGCCGGTAGGTGACGCAGACTAGATCGCTCATATCTTGCTCGATACTTGACCAAATGACGCGAACCTGGTGCCATTCGGAAGGTGACTCAACGCGCTACACTTTGGTGACTTGGAAATTGAGAAAAGGTCAACGCATGGATGCGTAAAGTCTATGCAAAGTTGGCCTTCTTAGGTTGATGGTTCACACATGTGGAGCTCGATTTCGTGCGGCAAGCTCGACTCAATAAATCATGACATTAAGTTGGTGGAAGTGTGTTCAGTCCCGAGATCAGCCAGGCAAATTTAATAACCATTCTACACACTCAACTTGCGCTCATACTCACTTTTTCTCTCTAACTCAATTCTCTTTTATACTCACTCACACAAGGTACCACACACTAGGGACTCTCCCTATCAGGTTCCTCTTCACCACAGGCACTCAATAGCGGCAAAGTATCATGACTTCACTGACTGCATTGTGTTTATGATTGAGCAGGATGACTCAGAAGTCGGAGCTGAAGAGGAAGAGAAGAGCGGAACAGGCACGTGCAAAATACTTGCAATTCCGTAGCGACATCGAATCATCCTCCATCTCCGCTCGAGAATCACAACGACTCCAACAACAGCGAGAGGCACAGAAGAAGGAGGAGGAGGAGGAACAGGCCAGGCTGAGGCAGGAAGAACTGGACAAAAAAGCTGCAGAGGAGGCCAAGAAGGCGGAAGAGGAGAGGCAAGCTGAGGAGAGGCGGAAGTAGCAGGCTGAAGAAGAAGAACAGAGGAGAATCAGCAGCTACCGCTACATAGTGCTGGGCAAGGGCTTTGATCTACTGGAGGAGGCCTTTAAGTATGCCCAGAGAAGTTGCAGTAAGTCGCAGAAGGAGATCCTGCAGAGGAAAGGGGAGACATCCGAAACTTTGACAAGTATATAGAGGTCGGTACAGCACTCCTCCTCTATCACGATTATGCCAGGATGGTAGGATATACGGTCAGAGACGCCAAGGCAATGGCCCGGGTGAACGAAGTCGGAGTTGTATCGATTCCGAGTATTTGGGGGAATGATAGGGTCATCAAGATGATCCTCATGGACGCGGACTGCTTTAAGGACTCGACATCTCATAACAGGTTCAAGGCCATGTATAATGAGGTGGAGAGGAGGAGCTGGGAGTTCTTGGCCAAAGAAACCAGTCAGCTGGACTTTGCAGGGCACTGGTACTCGTGCACTCTGAAAAGGACAGACCGTGCCTTTTTTAAGAAGCCCACCAATTGGCGGTGATGACCATCAATATGAGGGACCAGCAGAATGACAGGGCGAAGGATGAAGATTCCTAACAGCCCTAAAGGGGAACATAGTGTTGCCTCCTCACATTGCAGCTTGGGCCCTTAGATTGGATGGAGTGAAGAGACTTCATGAGCCAAGAAATGCAGGAGGACAGGAGCAGGGAGAGTCATTCTCTAAAGGAAAGCATGCTTATGCCAAATGGGCAAGCAAGCAGGGAGTAAAGAACCTGTATGCGATCCAAACTCAACAGCCCCCACCAGCACCCAAAAGGGGAAGGTCAGTGGGATATTCTTTTTCCCGGGAAGAGCTGGAGCAGCTGACAGAATAGACCCCAGCAGTCTCAGAGGAACTAGGGGACGGTGTAGTGATTTGAGTTATTATATAGTAGTTTGCGTATATTTTAATGTTTTCAAATATATTTGGAGCAGTATTGTGTGGATTCAAGTGTGAATAGGTACTCTAGTAACTTGGTTCATGTCCTTTGAACCTTCTAAGGCATTTTTGAAGTTAGAGGAAAGACCTAGAAGAACTCCACGTGGCAAAACTCAAACGTGCCATTTTTAGGTCAAAAGGACATGTGTACATTATTCTAGAAAGAGGTGGCAAGTTTTGGGATGTGTTGGGTGCCAACACATCAACATACACCTTCCTAGAAATTACTTATGTAGCAAGTATATAAACAAGAGCTAGAACATAGAAAGACATTCCAGAATCACTCTTGTACTTGCCAAAATCCAGAAATATATTAACTTTCAAGAAGCCATCTCTCTTTCAAGAAGCTACCACTTGTGTTCAAAGATCCTTGTCTTGAATAAATAAAGTATTCTATATTACTAAGTACTTTATCTATCTGTTTCACTACAGTGGTATGGGAGCTAGGCACTTTGGTAGCACAAGAAGATGGCCGATCCTCAAGACCAACAGCAAGCTTTCCAAGGAAGCCCTTCCTCTCCATGACACCCTCCTCCAGCGCCGATGGGAGAGCCCACTCAAGAAAATCTGCAACAACAAGAAGCACCACAAGGAGGAGCACCGTCAAATCCCGTGGCAGCCGCTATAGCAAAGTTGACCCCACCACAAGGAGTTCCCGCAAATGAGTGGGCAGCCTTCCTAATGACCGTCCACAACCAAGTGGGCCTGGCCACCTATGAAGCAACCGTGCAAGCGTCAAGAGAAGCTATGGCTGCCATGGTTGCCCCTATTGCGAGCAATGCTCAAAATCCAGCCCCGGCTCAAGCGCCTGCGCAAGAGCCAACGAGAGCAAGGAAACTCATCAAGCCCGGAAAACCCGACACTTTCAACCGCGGGAAAGGTGCCAACCTGAATTTATGGCTCTACCAAGTGGAGACGTACCTCGCATTCCTTAAAGTACCCGAGGAGGACTACGTTCCCTTTGCCGTTACCTTACTTAGAGGAGCAGCAACATCATGGTGGCGTAACTATCAAGCGGCTATATATCAAGCTATGGCGCACCCCATGCTCGGCCAAGAGCCCCCACCATCATATGCAAGATGGGCAGATTTTCGTGAGGCCCTCAAGAAGCAATTCATGCCCATCAATGCGGAGAAGATTGCCCGAGGAAAGCTCCACCATCTCAAGCAAACGACGTCCGTTCAAGAGTATACATCCAGATTTCACGCCCTCACTCTTGAGATCCCCAACATGTCTCTCGAGGAGAAGATTGACCGCTACATCTTTGGCCTCAAACCCAAGGTGGCAAAGGAAGTGGAATTACGCGACTTGACGGACTTCTCAAAGATCATTGAAGTGGCCCAAAAGGTGGATACCTTGGATTTCAAGCACTCCGTGCCTTCATCTTCACGGGTACCGACGACGCGGGTGTACGCAGCCCCTTCCACATCCGAATCTGGACCCACACCCATGGAAATCGGAGTTATTAAAAGGGACCCCGCGGCTGCCCGGAAGAGTGGAAGACCCTCCAATGACACTTATGATGCAAGAAACCAGCAAGGAGTGAAAGCAAGACTCTCCCCGGCTGAAAAAGAAGCTCTCATGACGGCTGGACTATGCTTTTATTGCAAGGAAAAGGGCCATCGTGCACTTTCATGCCCCAAAAAGTTGTCAAAAAACGGACAGCGCCGGTAGGCCAGGAGCCTACCACCCCAAGACCCACTTCACGAGAAGGCAACACGCCAAGTGAGGTGGAGACCCCCGTTGAAGACGACGTTCCAGCCCCAATGAGTTTGAGAGGTTACCTTGGAGGAGAGAAGGTCCACATCTTGGTGGATAGCGGAGCTCAAGGCAACTTCATTGCTGCAGATTTTGCCACCAAGCACGGTATTACTATGCGAACTCTTGACCACGACGAGGAGATTATGATGCCCGATGGATTCTCCTATACTACCCCTTCCAAGAAGACGTACCCCTTGGCACTCTCTATCAAGTCCTTCAAGGATAGAGTAGTGTTCTCCCCCATGCAATTGGGCAAGTACGACGTCATCCTAGGGACGCCTTGGTTGACCAAGCACAACCCCCAAGTTGATTGGAGGACCGGTACTATCAAGATCAAGAATGACATCACTTCAAGAATCTGTATTTTGCGCGCAATCCAGAATATCCAGACCCAAGACATCCAGAAGCCGGCACACGAGATACTATTGTCCGCCCTCCAACTCAAGAGACTTGTGAGGAAGGGACACGAGCTTCTTTTGGCCTTGATCACGCCAAAAGACATCAAGAAAGACATCGAGAGTCAAGAAGGCAGCCCCGTTCCCAAGGAGATACAAGAAGTCTTAGAGGACTACAAAGAAGTGTTCTCCCCGGAATTGCCCAAGGGCCTACCCCCCAAAAGATTCGTAGACCACAAGATAGAGTTGGAGCCCGGAAGCAAGCCCATCTCTCGGCCTACGTTCAAAATGTCATACACGGAGCTAGACGAAGTCAAGAAGCAAATCAAGGAGCTACTGGAGCATGGCTTCATTCGACCTAGCAAGTCGCCATTTGGAGCCCCGGTGCTATTTGTCAAGAAGAAAGATGGTACCTTGAGGATGTGTGTGGACTATCGCGCCCTCAACAAGATCACCATCAAGAATCGATACCTGCTGCCGCGCATGGATGAGCTCATGGACCGGCTGGTTGGAGCCAAGTACTTCACAAAGATTGACTTACGGAGCGGCTACCACCAGATTCGCATCGCAGAACCGGACATAGAGAAGACGACATTCAGGACAAGATATGGACATTTTGAGTTCATGGTCCTGCCGTTTGGACTCACCAACGTGCCAGCAACTTTCATGACTATGATGAACACCATATTTCAGCCCATGTTGGACAGATTTGTGGTGGTATTTATCGATGACATCCTTATTTACAGCAAGACCCTTGAAGAGCATGCGAGACACTTGAAAGAAGTCCTTGAAGTATGGAAGCAACACAAGCTATTTGCAAAGGAGTCGAAGTGCGAATTTGCCAAACAAGAAGAGGAGTTCCTAGGTCTCCACGTGACTGCTGATGGCATCAAGATAGACCCCAAGAAGACCACGGTGGTGGAGGAATGGCCAACCCCCACGACCAAGAAAGAACTCCAGTCATTCTTGGGATTTGCCAATTGGAACATAAAATTCATCCAAGGCTTCTCGCACATAGCAGCCCCCCTAACAGATCTACTCAAGAAGGACAGGCTATATACATGGACCGAGAAAGAGGAAGATGCATTTCAAGAGTTGAAGCGAAGATTAACCACATCCCCGGTGCTCACACTCCCAAGTCCAAACCCAGATTGGCCCTTCCACGTCATCACCGATGCATCTTCCTATGCAATAGGAGCAATCCTGCTTCAAGACCAAGGCAAGGGACTGCAGCCCATCGCCTACGAGTCAAGGAAGCTAAATCCAGCCGAGCAAAATTATACAACCACGGAGCGAGAGGCATTGGCGATTGTACATGCCTTGAAGGTTTGGCGCTGCTACGTTGAAGGACGCAAAGTACTGGTCACCACGGACCACGAGGCGTTAAAGCACCTCCAAACGCAGCCGTATCTCTCAAGGAGACAAGCAAGATGGAGCGGATACTTGCAACAATACAACATCACGATTCAGTACCAGCCCGGCAAGACAAACCCGGCTGACCCCCTCTCAAGACTGCAATTAAATGCAGTGATGGTATCCCTGAAGACAGATCTGGAAGCTCGATTTTCAGCCGCCTATGAAAGAGACCCTTACTACAAGAACGGAGAAGCAGCCTTGGACCCATGCAAGAAGCAAGAAGGCAATTATTGGGTGAGGCAAGATACGGGCCAGAGATGTGTTCCTAATGACATAGACCTCCGGCTCTTGCTTCTACGAGAAGCACACGACAACCCTCTTGGAGGACACTTTGGAATCCTAAGGACCACGGGCGTTCTAGCTAGGACTTATTGTTGGCCAGGCATGTCTAAGCAAGTCAAGGAGTACTGCAGGAGCTGTGACACATGCCAAAGAATCAAGCCATCATCGCAAAAGGCGGGAGGACTCCTCCAACCACTACCAATCCCCGAAAGACAATGGACGGACATCTCAATGGACCTTATCGTGGACTTGCCCGTGACACCTCGAGGCCATAATGCAATACTCACGGTGGTGGACAGACTTACCAAGATGGCTCATTTTATTCCCACGACGACTAAGGCTACAGCACCACAACTTGCAAGACTCATCTTTGACAACATCTTCCGACTCCATGGACTACCATCAAGAATTGTGTCAGATAGAGATCCAAGATTCACAAGCCATTTCTGGAAAAATCTCTTCAAGAACTTGGGTACATCGCTGGATATGTCTACTGCCTACCACCCACAATCAGATGGGCAAACCGAGCGTATGAATCGTACCCTAAAGACCTCTCTAAAGGCCTACGTGTCTACCCTCGAGCAAGACTGGGACATGTACTTGACCCCCCTCGAGTTTGCCTACAACAACACTACGCAGGCCTCTACCCAAGAGTCCCCATTCTTCCTCAACTATGGCTTCCATCCGATCACGCCACTGAGCTTCACGGCTGGCCATGATGAAGTACCTGCAGCCACAGATTTTATGGAGACATTAGAAGCAGCCCTTACAGCAGCGAAGAAAGCTCTACAACACGCGCAAGATGCTCAAGCAAGAATGGCAAACAGATCCAAAAGAAATTACGTACAGAGTGGGTGACAACGTGTTACTATCATCCAAGAATATTTGAAGGTTTGTGTAGTGAAACAGATAGATAAAGTACTTAGTGAAATAGAATACTTTAACTATTCAAGACAAGGATCTTTGAACAGAAGTGGTAGCTTCTTGAAAGAGAGATGGCTTCTTGGAAGGTAATATATTTTTGGATTTTGGCAAGTACAAGAGTGATTCTCCCCTCTTTCTATGTTCTAGCTCTTGTTTATATACTTGCTACATAAGTAATTTCTAGGAAGGTGTATGTTGATGTGTTGGCACCCAACACATCCCAAAACTTGCCACCTCTTTCTAGAATAATGTACACATGTCCTTTTGACCTAAAAATGGCACATTTGACTTTTGCCACATGGAGTTCTTCTAGGTCTTTCCTCTAACTTCGAAAATGCCTTGGAAGGTTCAAAGGACATGAACCAAGTTACTAGAGTACCTATTCACACTTGACTCCACACAATACTACTCCAAATATATTTGAGAATATTAAACTATATGCAAACTAATATATAATAACTCAAATCACTTCATCACCCCCCCAATAGAAAAAGCGACGTCTCGGCGCGTCATGCCAGGTCTTACACATGTGGAGCAAACTAGTCAACAGTTTCAAGTCAGATGCCACACATGTGAAGAGGACTAGTCAAAGGCGCCAAGTCAGGTACGACACATATAAGGTAGACTAGGCAAGGTCGTAGGTGGTGTGACCTTATTGGCTAGCCTACTCCTTAATGATAAAGAAAATTGTACAAGTTGGCCTAGAATCTGCCACAAATTCAAAAATCATAGCGGCCACAGAATTGCTCTAAATCTGAAAATTTGTGTTTCAAACGGACCGCGTCAAAGAACTCTACCGGGTCATCAAATTTGAGAGCATTCTTATTTCTGGAGTGTCGTTGAGAGCTGAGAGGGTAGGCACTCCTCCAAATCTGTGCGAAAACTTCTGAAAATCATAAGTCCTTCTATACTTCTCCAAATTCTGCAAACTAAGTCTCTAAATGGGCGCTGTAAGATGTTCTACGAGGGTCTTGAGTTTGAGAGCATTCCAAGTTCACGTTAGGGCACAATGGCTGGCACAAGGCATATTCTGTTCTAACAATGCCAGCAGCCTGACCCCCTTCTACTTAGAGCATCATATCTCTCTTTCCAGTGCTCTAAATTGAGCAAACTTGGACTCCAAATGACCGGCTACTCATGGACTACAGCCAAAGAAATTTGCAGAGTTTATTATGTAGAGACCTTGTTTGCCACTCTTGCTTGAGCATCTTGCGCCTGTTGTAGAGCTTTCTTCGCTGCTGTAAGGGCTGCTTCTAATGTCTCCATAAAATCTGTGGCTGCAGGTACTTCATCATGGCAAGTCGTGAAGCTCAGCGGCGTGGTTGGATGGAAGCCATAGTTGAGAAAGAATGGGGACTCTTGGGTAGAGGCCTGCGTAGTGTTGTTGTAGGCAAACTCGAGGGGGGTCAAGTACATGTCCCAGTCTTGCTCGAGGGTAGACACGTAGGCCTTTAGAGAGGTCTTTAGGGTACGATTCATACGCTCGGTTTGCCCATCTGATTGTGGGTGGTAGGCAGTAGACATATCCAGCGATGTACCCAAGTTCTTGAAGAGATTTTTCCAGAAATGGCTTGTGAATCTTGGATCTCTATCTGACACAATTCTTGATGGTAGTCCATGGAGTCGGAAGATGTTGTCAAAGATGAGTCTTGCAAGTTGTGGTGCTGTAGCCTTAGTCGTCGTGGGAATAAAATGAGCCATCTTGGTAAGTCTGTCCACCGCCGTGAGTATTGCATTATGGCCTCGAGGTGTCACGGGCAAGTCCACGATAAGGTCCATTGAGATGTCCGTCCATTGTCTTTCCGGGATTGGTAGTGGTTGGAGGAGTCCTCCCGCCTTTTGCGATGATGGCTTGATTCTTTGGCATGTGTCACAGCTCCTGCAGTACTCCTTGACTTGCTTAGACATGCCTGGCCAACAATAAGTCCTAGCTAGAACGCCCGTGGTCCTTAGGATTCCAAAGTGTCCTCCAAGAGGGTTGTCGTGTGCTTCTCGTAGAAGCAAGAGCCGGAGGTCTAAGTCATTAGGAACACATCTCTGGCCCGTATCTTGCCTCACCCAATAATTGCCTTCTTGCTTCTTGCATGGGTCCAAGGCTGCTTCTCCGTTCTTGTAGTAAGGGTCTCTTTCATAGGCGGCTGAAAATCGAGCTTCCAGATCTGTCTTCAGGGATACCATCACTGCATTTAATTGCAGTCTTGAGAGGGGGTCAGCCGGGTTTGTCTTGCCGGGCTGGTACTGAATCGTGATGTTGTATTGTTGCAAGTATCCGCTCCATCTTGCTTGTCTCCTTGAGAGATACGGCTGCGTTTGGAGGTGCTTTAACGCCTCGTGGTCCGTGGTGACCAGTACTTTGCGTCCTTCAACGTAGCAGCGCCAAACCTTCAAGGCATGTACAATCGCCAATGCCTCTCGCTCCGTGGTTGTATAATTTTGCTCGGCTGGATTTAGCTTCCTTGACTCGTAGGCGATGGGCTGCAGTCCCTTGCCTTGGTCTTGAAGCAGGATTGCTCCTATTGCATAGGAAGATGCATCGGTGATGACGTGGAAGGGCCAATCTGGGTTTGGACTTGGGAGTGTGAGCACCGGGGATGTGGTCAATCTTCGCTTTAACTCTTGAAATGCCTCTTCCTCTTTCTCGGTCCATGTATATAGCCTGTCCTTCTTGAGTAGATCTGTCAGGGGGGCTGCTATGTGCGAGAAGCCTTGGATGAATTTTCTGTACCAATTGGCAAATCCCAAGAATGACTGGAGTTCTTTCTTGGTCGTGGGGGTTGGCCATTCCTCCACCACCGTGGTCTTCTTGGGGTCTATCTTGATGCCATCAGCAGTCACGTGGAGACCTAGGAACTCCACTTCTTGTTTGGCAAACTCGCATTTTGACTCCTTCGCAAACAGCTTGTTTTGCTTCAATACTTCAAGGACTTCTTTCAAGTGTCTCGCATGCTCTTCAAGGGTCTTGCTGTAGATAAGGATGTCATCGATGAATACCACCACAAATCTGTCCAACATGGGCTGAAATATGGTGTTCATCATAGTCATGAAAGTTGCTGGCGCGTTGGTGAGTCCAAATGGCAGGACCATGAACTCAAAATGTCCATATCTTGTCCTGAATGCCGTCTTCTCTATGTCCGGTTCTGCGATGCGAATCTGGTGGTAGCCGCTCCGTAAGTCAATCTTCGTGAAGTACTTGGCTCCAACCAGCCGGTCCATGAGCTCATCCATGCGCGGCAGCGGGTATCGATTCTTGATGGTGATCTTGTTGAGGGCGCGATAGTCCACACACATCCTCAAGGTACCATCTTTCTTCTTGACAAATAGCACCGGGGCTCCAAATGGCGACTTGCTAGGTCGAATGAAGCCATGCTCCAGTAGCTCCTTGATTTGCTTCTTGACTTCGTCTAGCTCCGTGTATGACATTTTGAACGTAGGCCGAGAGATGGGCTTGCTTCCGGGCTCCAACTCTATCTTGTGGTCTACGAATCTTTTGGGGGGTAGGCCCTTGGGCAATTCCGGGGAGAACACTTCTTTGTAGTCCTCAAAGACTTCTTGTATCTCCTTGGGAACGGGGCTGCCTTCTTGACTCTCGATGTCTTTCTTGATGTCTTTTGGCGTGATCAAGGCCAAAAGAAGCTCGTGTCCCTTCCTCACAAGTCTCTTGAGTTGGAGGGCGGACAATAGTATCTCGTGTGCCGGCTTCTGGATGTCTTGGGTCTGGATATTCTGGATTGCGCGCAAAATACAGATTCTTGAAGTGATGTCATTCTTGATCTTGATAGTACCGGTCCTCCAATCAACTTGGGGGTTGTGCTTGGTCAACCAAGGCGTCCCTAGGATGACGTCGTACTTGCCCAATTGCATGGGGGAGAACACTACTCTATCCTTGAAGGACTTGATAGAGAGTGCCAAGGGGTACGTCTTCTTGGAAGGGGTAGTATAGGAGAATCCATCGGGCATCATAATCTCCTCGTCGTGGTCAAGAGTTCGCATAGTAATACCGTGCTTGGTGGCAAAATCTGCAGCAATGAAGTTGCCTTGAGCTCCGCTATCCACCAAGATGTGGACCTTCTCTCCTCCAAGGTAACCTCTCAAACTCATTGGGGCTGGAACGTCGTCTTCAACGGGGGTCTCCACCTCACTTGGCGTGTTGCCTTCTCGTGAAGTGGGTCTTGGGGTGGTAGGCTCCTGGCCTACCGGCGCTGTCCGTTTTTTGACAACTTTTTGGGGCATGAAAGTGCACGATGGCCCTTTTCCTTGCAATAGAAGCATAGTCCAGCCGTCATGAGAGCTTCTTTTTCAGCCGGGGAGAGTCTTGCTTTCACTCCTTGCTGGTTTCTTGCATCATAAGTGTCATTGGAGGGTCTTCCACTCTTCCGGGCAGCCGCGGGGTCCCTTTTAATAACTCCGATTTCCATGGGTGTGGGTCCAGATTCGGATGTGGAAGGGGCTGCGTACACCCGCGTCGTCGGTACCCGTGAAGATGAAGGCACGGAGTGCTTGAAATCCAAGGTATCCACCTTTTGGGCCACTTCAATGATCTTTGAGAAGTCCGTCAAGTCGCGTAACTCCACTTCCTTTGCCACCTTGGGTTTGAGGCCAAAGATGTAACGGTCAATCTTCTCCTCGAGAGACATGTTGGGGATCTCAAGAGTGAGGGCGTGAAATCTGGATGTATACTCTTGAACGGACGTCGTTTGCTTGAGATGGTGGAGCTTTCCTCGGGCAATCTTCTCCGCATTGATGGGCATGAATTGCTTCTTGAGGGCCTCACGAAAATCTGCCCATCTTGCATATGATGGTGGGGGCTCTTGGCCGAGCATGGGGTGCGCCATAGCTTGATATATAGCCGCTTGATAGTTACGCCACCATGATGTTGCTGCTCCTCTAAGTAAGGTAACGGCAAAGGGAACGTAGTCCTCCTCGGGTACTTTAAGGAATGCGAGGTACGTCTCCACTTGGTAGAGCCATAAATTCAGGTTGGCACCTTTTCCGCGGTTGAAAGTGTCGGGTTTTCCGGGCTTGATGAGTTTCCTTGCTCTCGTTGGCTCTTGCGTAGGCGCTTGAGCCGGGGCTGGATTTTGAGCATTGCTCGCAATAGGGGCAACCATGGCAGCCATAGCTTCTCTTGACGCTTGCACGGTTGCTTCATAGGTGGCCAGGAACACTTGGTTGTGGACGGTCATTAGGAAGGCTCCCCACTCATTTGCGGGAACTCCTTGTGGTGGGGTCAACTTTGCTATAGCGGCTGCCACGGGATTGGGCGGTGCTCCTCCTTGTGGTGCTTCTTGTTGTTGCAGATTTCCTTGAGTAGGCTCTCCCATCGACGCTGGAGGAGGGTGTGCTCCTTCTTGTGGTGCTTCTTGTAGTTGCAGGTTTTCTTGAGTGGGCTCTCCCATCGGCGCTGGAGGAGGGTGTCTTGGAGAGGAAGGGCTTCCTTCAAAAGCTTGCTGTTGGTCTTGAGGATCGGCCATCTTCTTGTGCTACCAAAGTGCCTAGCTCCGATACCACTGTAGTGAAACAGATAGATAAAGTACTTAGTAAAACAGAATACTTTATCTATTCAAGACAAGGATCTTTGAACACAAGTGGTAGCTTCTTGAAAGAGAGATGGCTTCTTGAAAGTTAATATATTTCTGGATTTTGGCAAGTACAAGAGTGATTCTAGAATGTCTTTCTATATTCTAGCTCTTGTTTAAATACTTGTCACATAAGTAATTTCTAGGAAAGTGTATGTTGATGTGTTGGCACCCAACACATCCCAAAACTTGCCACCTCTTTCTAGAATAATGTACACATGTCCTTTTGACCTAAAAATGGCACATTTGACTTTTGCCACATGGAGTTTTCTAGGTCTTTCCTCTAACTTCGAAAATGCCTTGGAAGGTTCAAAGGACATGAACCAAGTTACTAGAGTACCTATTCACACTTGACTCCACACAATACTACTCCAAATATATTTGAAAACATTAAAATATATGCAAACTAATATATAATAACTCAAATCACTACAGTTTGGCGCTGCTACGTTGAAGGACGCAAAGTACTAGTCACCACGGACCACGAGGCGTTAAAGCACCTCCAGACGCAGCCGTATCTCTCAAGGAGACAAGCAAGATGGAGCGGATACTTGCAACAATACAACATCACAATTCAGTACCACCTCGGCAAGACAAACCCGGCTGACCCCTTCTCAAGGCTGCAATTAAATGCAGTGATGGTATCTCTTAAGACAGATCTGGATGCTCGATTTTCAGCCGCCTTTGAAAGAGACCCTTACTCCAAGAACGGAGAAGCAGCCTTGGACCCATGCAAGAAGCAAGAAGGCAATTATTGGGTGAGGCAAGATACGGGCCAGAGATGTGTTCCTAATGACATAGACGTCCGGCTATTGCTTCTACGAGAAGCACACGACAACCCTCTTGGATGACACTTTGGAATCCTATGGACCACGGGCGTTCTAGCTAGGACTTATTGTTGGCCAAGCATGTCTAAGCAAGTCAAGGAGTACTGCAGGAGCTGTGACACATGCCAAAGAATCAATCCATCATCGCAAAAGGCGGAAGGACTCCTCCAACCACTACCAATCCCCAAAAGACAATGGACGGACATCTCAATGGACCTTATCGTGGACTTGCCCGTGACACCTCGAGGCCATAATGCAATACTCACGGTGGTGGACAGACTTACCAAGATGGCTCATTTTATTCCCACGACGACTAAGGCTACAGCACCACAACTTGCAAGACTCATCTTTGACAACATCTTCCGACTCCATGGACTACCATCAAGAATTGTGTCAGATAGAGACCCAAGATTCACAAGCCATTTCAGGAAAAATCTCTTCAAGAACTTGGGTACATCGCTGGATATGTCTACCGCCTACCACCCACAATCAGATAAGCAAACCGAGCGTATGAATCGTACCCTAAAGACCTCTCTAAAGGCCTACGTGTCTACTCTGGAGCAAGATTGGGACATGTACTTGACCCCCCTGGAGTTTGCCTACAATAACACAACGCAAGCCTCTACCCAAGAGTCCCCATTCTTCCTCAACTATGGCTTCCATCCAACCACGCCGCTCAGCTTCACGGCTGGCCTTGATGAAGTACCTGCACCAACAAATTTTATGGAGACATTAGAAGCAGCCCTTACAGCAGCGAATAAAGCTCTACAAAACGCGCAAGATGCTCAAGCAAGAGTGGCAAACAGATCCGAAAGAGAAATTATGACATAGTGGGTGACAACGTGTTACTATCATCCAAGAATATTTCCCTGCACAACAGGCCTGCCGACAGCAAGTTCTCTCCCAAGTATTTGGGACCCTTCAAGATTATCCAGCAAGTCAACCCCGTTGCTTTCCAGCTAGGACTTCCCCAGACTATGCACATCGACCCCGTATTCCACGCTTCCCTCTTCAAGCCGTATGTGCAACCCGACAACAAGTCCCCAGGACGTGTGACCACCCCACCAGGCCCAACAATAGTGGATGATCATTTGGAGTACGAAGTGGAAGACGTAGTGGCTGTGAGAAATTTCAGGAGACAGCAGCAATACCTGATCAAGTGGAAAGGATATCCAGATTCGGAAAGTAGTTGGGTGGCGGCGCACTACCTTGACAAAGTTCAGAGAAAGTTGAAGCGCTTCCATGCCGCCAACCCCCATCTTGGACCAGCCCCAAGTCTCTTTATTAGAAGCCCAAAGACTTCAGGGAGGCAGCCTGCCACCATCAAGAAGCAGCAGAAGACCCCTTGGAGGCAGCCTGCAAGAAGCACAAAGAGGAAAAAATGACATTAGACACTCTTCTCTTCTCGCAGTTTCTGGACAGAAAACTAAAACTACTACTAGTGATAGGTCTCTGCATATTAAATTCTGAAAAATTTTCTAGCAGTAGTCCATAAATAGCCGGTTGTTTAGAGTCCAACTTTGCTCAATTTGCAGCACCGGTGAGAGAGATATGATGCTCTAAGTAGAAGGGGGTCAAGCTGCTGCATTGGTAGGGCAAAATATGCCTTCTGACATTGTGCCCTCCCCTGAACTTGGAATGCTTTGAAACTCAACACTCTGGTAGAATATCTAACAACGCCCATTTAGAGACATACTTTGCAGAAGTTGGAGAAGTATAAAAGGAGTTAGGATTTTCAGAAGTTTCTGCACATATTTGGAGGAGTGCCTACTCTCTCAGCTCTCAATGACACTCCAGAAATTTGAATGCTCTCAAATTTGGTGACCTGGTAGAGTTCTCTGACGCAGTGCGTCTGGCACTTGAATTTTTAGATGTAGAGCAGTTTTGTGGACGCTATAAATTTTTGAATTTGTGGCAGATTCTGAGCCAACTTGTACAATTTTCTTTATCTTTAAAGAGTAGGCTAGCCAATAAGGTCACACCACCTACGACCTTGCCTAGTCTACCTTACATATGTAGCACCTGACTTGGCGCCTTGGACTAATTCTCTTCACATGTGTGGCATCTGACTTGAAGTTGTTGACTAGTCTGCTCCACATGTGTAAGACCTTACTAGACGCACCGAGACGTCGCTTTTTTTCGCGGGGGGGTGATGTAGTGATTTGAGTTATTATATATTAGTTTGCATATATTTCAATATTTTCAAATATATTTGGAGTAGTATTGTGTGGATTCAAGTGTGAATAGGTACTCTAGTGACTTGCTTCATGTCCTTTGAAATTTCTAAGGCATTTTCGAAGTTAGAGGAAAGACCTAGAAGAACTCCACGTGGCAAAAGTCAAATGTGCCATTTTTAGGTCAAAAGGACATGTGTACTTTATTCTAGAAAGAGGTGGCAAATTTTGGGATGTGTTGGGTGCCAACACATCAACATACACCTTCCTAGAAATTACTTATATAGCAAGTATATAAACAAGAGCTAGAACATAGAAAGACATTCCAGAATCACTCTTGTACTTGCCAAAATCCAGATGTATATTAACTTTCAAGCAGCCATCTCTCTTTCAAGAAGCTACCACTTGTATTCAAAGATCCTTGTCTTGAATAGATAAAGTATTACATTTCACTAAGTACTTCATCCATCTGTTTCACTACACCCCACGAGATTCGTAGACCACAAGATAGAGTTGGAGCCCGGAAACAAGCCCATCTCTCGGCCTACGTTCAAAATGTCATACACGGAGCTAGACAAAGGCAAGAAGCAAATCAAGGAGCTACTGGAGCATGGCTTCATTCGACCTAGCAAGTCGCCATTTGGAGCCCCGGTGCTATTTGTTAAGAAGAAAGATGGTACCTTGAGGATGTGTGTGGACTATCGCGCCCTCAACAAGATCACCATCAAGAATCGATACCCGCTGCCGCGCATGGATGAGCTCATGGACCGGCTGGTTGGAGCCAAGTACTTCACGAAGATTGACTTACGGAGCGGCTACCACCAGATTCGCATCGCAGAACCGGACATAGAGAAGACGGCGTTCAGGACAAGATATGGACATTTTGAGTTCATGGTCCTGCCATTTGGACTCACCAACGCGCCAGCAACTTTCATGAGTATGATGAACACCATTTTTCAGCCCATGTTCATCGACAACATTCTCATTTACAGCAAGACCCTTGAAGAGCATGGAAGACACGTGAAAGAAGTCCTCAAAATCTTGAAGCAGATCAAGCTATTTGCGAAGGAGTCAAAGTGCGAGTTTGCCAAACAAGAAGTGGAGTTCCTAGGTCTCCACTTGACTGCAGATGGCATCAAGATGGACGCCAAGAAGACCACGGTGGTGGAGGAATGACCAACCCCCACGACCAAGAAAGAACTCCAGTCATTCTTGGGATTTGCCAATTGGTACAGAAGATTCCTCCACAGCTTCTCGCACATAGCAGCCCCCCTGACAGATCTACTCAAGAAGAACAGGCTATATACATGGACCGAGAAAGAAGAAGAGGCATTTCAAGAGTTAAAGCGAAGATTGACCACATCCACGGTGCTCACACTTCCAAGTCCAAACCCAGATTGGCCCTTCCACGTCATCACCGATGCATCTTCCAATGCAATAGGAGCAATCCTGCTTCAAAACCAAGGCAAGGGACTGCAGCCCATCACCTACGAGTCAAGGAAGCTAAATCCAGCCGAGCAAAATTATACAACCACGGAGCGAGAGGCATTGGCGATTGTACATGCCTTGAAGGTTTGGCGCTGCTACGTTGAAGGACGAAAAATACTGGTCACCACGGACCACGAGGCGTTAAAGCACCTCCAAACGCAGCCGTATCTCTCAAGGAGACAAGCAAGATGGAGCGGATACTTGCAACAATACAACATCACGATTCAGTACCAGCCCGGCAAGACAAACCCGGCTGACCCCCTCTCAAGACTGCAATTAAATGCAGTGATGGTATCCCTGAAGACAGATCTGGAAGCTCGATTTTCAGCCGCCTATGAAAGAGACCCTTACTACAAGAACGGAGAAGCAGCCTTGGACCCATGCAAGAAGCAAGAAGGCAATTATTGGGTGAGGCAAGATACGGGCCAGAGATGTGTTCCTAATGACTTAGACCTCCGGCTCTTGCTTCTACGAGAAGCACACGACAACCCTCTTGGAGGACACTTTGGAATCCTAAGGACCACGGGCGTTCTAGCTAGGACTTATTGTTGGCCAGGCATGTCTAAGCAAGTCAAGGAGTACTGCAGGAGCTGTGACACATGCCAAAGAATCAAGCCATCATCGCAAAAGGCGGGAGGACTCCTCCAACCACTACCGATCCCCGAAAGACAATGGACGGACATCTCAATGGACCTTATCGTGGACTTGCTCGTGACACCTCCAGGCCATAATGCAATACTCACGGCGGTGGACATACTTAACAAGATGGCTCATTTTATTCCCACGACGACTAAGGCTACAGCACCACAACTTGCAAGACTCATCTTTGACAACATCTTCCGACTCCATGGACTACCATCAAGAATTGTGTCAGATAGAGACCCAAGATTCACAAGCCATTTCAGGAAAAATCTCTTCAAGAACTTGGGTACATCGCTGGATATGTCTACCGCCTACCACCCACAATCAGATGGGCAAACCGAGCGTATGAATCGTACCCTAAAGACCTCTCTAAAGGCCTACGTGTCTACACTGGAGCAAGACTGGGACATGTACTTGACCCCCCTCGAGTTTGCCTACAACAACACTACGCAGGCCTCTACCCAAGAGTCCCCATTCTTCCTTAACTATGGCTTCCATCCAACCACGCCGCTGAGCTTCACGGCTTGCCATGATGAAGTACCTGCAGCCACAGATTTTATGGAGACATTAGAAGCAGCCCTTACAGCAGCGAAGAAAGCTCTACAACAGGCGCAAGATGCTCAAGCAAGAGTGGCAAACAGGTCCAGAAGAGAAATTACGTACAGAATGGGTGACAACGTGTTACTATCATCCAAGAATATTTCCCTGCACAACAGGCCTGCCGACAGCAAGTTCTCTCCCATGTATTTGGGACCCTTCAACATTATCCACCAAGTCAACCCCGTTGCTTTCAAGCTAGAACTTCTTCAGACTATGCACATCGACCCCGTATTCCACGATTCCCTCTTCAAGCCATATGTGCAACCCAACAACAAGTTCCCAGGACGTGTGACGACCCCACCAGGCCCAACAATAGTGGATGATCATTTGGAGTACGAAGTGGAAAACATAGTGGCTATGAGAAATTTCAGGAAACAACAACAATACTTAATCAAGTGGAAAGGATATCCAGATTCGGAGAATAGTTGGGTGGCGGCGCACTACCTTGACAAAGTTCAGAGAAAGTTGAAGCGCTTCCATGCCGCCAACCCCCATCTTGGACCAGCCCCAAGTCTCTCTACTAGAAGCCTAAGAAACTTCAGGGAGGCAGCCAACCACCATCAAGAAGCAGCAGAAGACCCCTTGGAGGCAGCCTGCAAGAACAAGAAAGAGGAAAAATTGACATCAGACACTCTTTTCTTCTCGCAGTTTCTGAACAGATAACTAAAACTGCTACTAGTGATAGGTCTCAGCGTAATAAATTCTGAAAATTTACTTGGCTGTATTCCATGCGTAGCCGGTCATTTAGAGTCCAAGGTTGTTTAATTTGGAGCACTGGTGACAGAGATATGATGCTCTAAGTAGAAGGGGGTCAGGCTGCTGGCATTGTTAGGGCAGAACATGCCTTCTAACATTGTGCCCTCCCCTGAACTTGGAATGCTTTGAAACTCAAAACTGTGATAGAACATCTTACAGCGCCCAGTTTGAGACTTAGTTTGTAGAATTTAGAGAAGTATAGAAGGACTTATGGTTTTCAGAAGTTTCTGCACAGATTTGGAGGAGTGCCTACTCTCACAGCTCTCAACGACACTCCAGAAATTAGAATGCTCTCAAATCTGGTGACCTGGTAGAGTTCTCTGACGCGGTGCATCTGGCACTTGATCTTTTAGATGTGGAGCAATTCTGTGGACGCTATGAATGTTAGAAATTAGGGCAGCTTCTGGGCCAACTTGTACAATTTTTTTAATCATTAAGGAGTAGGGTAGCCAATAAGGTCACACCAACCACGACCTTGCCAAGTCCACCTTACATGTGTAGCACCTGACTTGGCGCCTTGGACTAATCCTCTTCACATGTGTAGCATCTGACTTGAAGCTGTTGACTAGTCTGCTCCACATGTGTAAGACCTTACTTGACGCGCCGAGACGTCGCTTTTTCTGTCGGGGGGGTGATGTAGTGATTTGAGTTATTAAGTATTAGTTTGCATATATTTTAATGTTTTCAAATATATTCGGAGTAGTATTGTGTGAATTCAAGTGTGAATAGGTACTCTAGTAACTTGCTTCATGTCCTTTGAACCTTCTAAGGCAGTTTCGAAGTTAGAGGAAGGGCCTAGAAGAACTCCACGTGGCAAGAGTCAAATATGCCATTCTAAGGCCAAAAGGACATGTGTACTTTATTCTAGAAAGAGGTGGCAAGTTTTGGAATGTGTTGGGTGCCAACACATCAACATACACCTTCCTAGAAATTACTTATGTAGCAAGTATATAATCAAGAGCTAGAACATAGAAAGACATTCCAGAATCACTCTTGTACTTGCCAAAATCTAGAAATACATTAACTTTCAAGAAGCCATCTCTCTTTCAAGAAGCTATCACTTGTGTTCAAAAATCCTTGTCTTGAATAAATAAAGTATTCTATTCCACTAAGTACTTTATCTATCTGTTTCACTACATCGAGCCTGAGGGGTCTGAAGAAGATGTATTGCCAGTCGTGGATGTAGTGGCAGCTCTCCAGCCAGTTGACGACGATTCAGTTGAGGAGATGGGGCCAAATAGGAAGAGACAGTTTGATAGAGTCACAAATGATATTGCCCAATGGATAAAGGAGTCAGTACAGATGTCAAAAAGAGCCTCATACAATTTGGGTAAATTGCGAGACTTGAGATCAGATGCAACTCAGTCCCACAGAATGTGTCTAGGTGACAGATGGGCACCCAAACGCGTGCAAGAAGAATTGTTGAAGCTGAGGGTGAGGATGTTGTTGTGGAAGAAAGCAATTTAAGTTTCAACATGAGCTCTGTCTGCTATATGGGAGGAGCGGAGGTAGGCAGTTGTTGATGTGAAGGATTTGAGGTGGTCAATCCTTGTGTTGTTTGTACCCAACATGCAATGGCAGGTAGTTTTGCCACTCTTGCGCCTCCATCTAACACACTAAATGCTATTCTGGATGTGCAATTGTGAAGGGCAAAGTCGGAGGATGATAATGCTTCAACCTAGAAGCAGAGTGCGATGGAAGCTATGGAGGGTGAGGGCCTTTTACGAGGTCCTAATAGTTGTACATATGTGGCCCTTACTGTTGCAAGGCCCCTCTTTGAGCTCCTTGTACAGTAGTTCATATTGTTTTACGGGCAGGTTACATTAGTTGCAGCACTAGCGTCTGAGTCAAATATTTGTACGCTTTTGAGAAGCTTGTGTTAGGGATGTAGGCGCCTTGTTGCTACAGAGTAGCATCATTTTATCCTCCTTACTCTTGGGGATGTATGCAGTCAAAGTAACAGTTGAAAATCGAAACACTTTCATGCCTCCTCCAGTGCACATGCGTGGTCGTGTGAAATTGAGTGACCAATATTGTATATTATATGCATGTGTATGTGTTAGTGTCCTGCACTGCAGCAATTGGAGTCTCTGCGCCTAGCAAATTTGCGATGCGGATTATGGAATCAGTATATGTTACTAACAACAGCACCTCTGGACAAGAGTTTTATACTTTATTTTATTAAAAAATGTACAAGTTGAGGTCCTGTACCGTTTACTCTGGTACCCCAAATCTTCTTACAACAAATATTTCCGCCATATTGCTGCATTAGCTCTCTACACATGCTGCCAGATCATCTCTTTTAGCACCTCTTATTGTACACAGGCCTTTGGCACTCCTCTTGCTCCCGCCTTTTTCAGTCCACAGCAAGCAGCTCCACACCACGCAGCTCCTGGGGCTTCGGCGTGTAATCAGAATTTGCTCAGTGCAAATGGAACGGGTGACAATCAATCTTCCAGTGGCCCCAATATTGGCATGCTATCATCCCTCACAAGCTCTCCAATTTCTTCAATCGACAATCATGTGTAGACCTACCCTCGTGCAGATGTTCACGAGAGGTGCACTATTGATGCTGGACTCTTGAGATATACGTGCATCAGCAAACTTGCGTGCAACAGGGAGTCCAATCAGTCTTTTGCCCACCTGAGCTTGTCGTCTCTGCCTCACCCCGCTGTGTTGCCACGTCCTCTTCTTCCACGGTGGACACGCGGCGTTCCTTTTGCTGCTGGTTCTTCTTAGTTGTTGGAGCAGCGGAACCCCCGCCTCAAGTTGCAGCCTACTCCAGTTTCTTGTTTGTCTGGGCTAACTTCCTAGCTAGAGGCCTCCTACGTGGCGGCGCTTTGGATTTTGGCGTCCCCTTCTTTAAATTGCTCAAATACGTTCCGCAGGAGCCTCCCTCCGGAGTATTCTTCTCTGCAGTCACAGGTCGCAACATCAAAATGTCGCTTGCATTGACGGGGCCTGCTCATTCCTTGCTTGAGATCTATCTATCAGCCAACGCAAGAGGGCCTGAGATTGCTACAATGTGCATGAGCATGCAGATGGAGTACAAATGAAGTGAGACACCACTAATTTTGCACCTACTCACGATGTGCACAGTCTACAAATTCTTTGTTGAGCCCGGAGTCTCTAATCTGTGGAGACTTCTTGTTGTTGCAATCTCCCCATTCTTGTTCATTGCCGTCCTTGTTCTTCCCCCAAATTGGGACTGAAATGACAACCTCCTCTTCACGTGGAATGCCTGCACTCATAGCTGGAAGTTGAGCCCTTTCTAAGACCGTGTGGCAAACACACAGAGCCAGTTGACAATCTAGCATGCACATGCTCTTAAGGTGTCAGCAGGTTGTATACCTTTCATGGAGTTCTGGCTTTCTTCTTGGCGATTGTGGCCGGGGACAGATTGGGGTTCCCTGCCGGTCCCTTGCACACCGGTGCTTCTATTAACGGGGATGCTAGCCTCCTTTTTTTCTCCAATAACTGCAAACATACAGATAGCAGGTAAGAGAGAGAGAGAGAGAGTTGGGCCACTGTTAAGCTAACAAGCGGACCAAAGGAATTGAGCAACACAGGGCATTTCAAACATGCACTTAAGCTGCACAGATCATGTACCTTGCATGGCCAAGCGGCCCCCCTCCTTCACCTTCTCGCTCCACCTTCACAAACTCGGGCCCTTGTGCTTGTGAAACTCTACCACCATAGTGTTACCTTCCGCCAACCAAGACCTCAAGTTCTTAACTGCTTGCCTCCCTCGTTCAAGTCTCGACTCGGCTCGTTGCTCCTAAAGAGCCTGTCTTCTGAAGCATTCCTGAGTTTCCTCAAGCCGTTTGTATAAGGCATGCCAATCCAAGACTTCATGTCTCTATTAAAGGCTCAGACTCTCATCACAAGACTGCAAGAGGTATAACTCTGAATGATAAGCCATAATATTGGGCAACTGAGACATCTTTGAAGAGAACAAAGGGAGAAATAACCTTCGCATTCTTATTACTGATATTAGAGTTCAACTTGTTCTTGTTGCTCTTGTTGTCCACCGCTGAGATGGCAATGGACGCCATCCTTTACCTCGTCGACCACCCTTCCTGCATGAAGCAAGATTAAGCAACATGTACAGCATGCAGAGAGCTAACTCCCAGTACCTCTCTTAATTGTTCAAATGTGGCAGTCGCTAATGGAAACTACTCCAAATGAGCTCGCAATTTCCCGACTCCCAAACGTGAGCGACACTTGCACGGAGGACAACGTACGATAACTCACATTTTGCTCGCATAAATGTCATGACGTCTGCGACACGTCACAACGGAATAATTTGTGTGCCCTTTACATTTGTTACACTCCTCCCATAACACAACGATACGTGTCAGTGAATGCACCTGCGTTGTGTGTGCAATTGTGACTGTTGCGACCGTCGTGTTTGAATGTTGTGACCAGTTGTTACCGTCTAATGAAATCGCTGGAGAGGAAGGGACCAAAAAGTTGGTCAAGTGCCGTGACGTATTCCTTGTCTCCGGTCCTTTTCTTCATAAAATTGAAACGGTCACGTCATTGCCAAAAATTTGCGGTGTACTAAAAATTGGTCGGCCCGAAATTTCAGAGAAATGAATCAATAATATGAAAGAACTTGGCACCTATCCGGAGGAAAATAATAATTTGCCTTGTATCAAGTGAAGGCAATACTAGTCTTGCCTTCACCAAGCAGATACCAATTGAGGCGTCTTGTTCACGATTAAAACTCTAGTTTTTGGATGAATGCATAAGGGGTACACTTAATCAAGAGGACAGGAGTTGTTGTGGTAATGCCAAGGTTATTGGGCAGTGGTAAAGCACCACATCAGAATGAGAAAGTGCAATGCACTCATTGTGGAGAATGGATGAGGTATAGAGTGGTTTGTCATCGTGCCTGTAAAGCTGAATCAGCAGATGAAGAAGCATTGCGTAGAGAACAAGAGTGGGCAAGACATGTTGAAGAGAGTGACAAGAGAGCACGCCTTAGTCAGCTAGCTGCAGATAAGGCACGCCGACAATTAAGGAAGCAAAAGGAAGATCTCAAGCAAGCGCAAATAGAAACCTCAAAAGCAGCGCGCAAGGATGCTTTAAGAGCACAAGAGGCAGCCAAAAGACTAGTTGATTTAGCACTACAGGCAGAGGTACGAGAACAGCAGGCAGCTGTGTGGGCATTGGAGAGGGTTGCCGAGGCTGCAGCACAAACAGCAGGAAATTTAGCTTTGAACCGTAGTGACGAAATCATGTTAGAGGCCACAGAGGAAGAGTGGGGGAAGTTCAAAAGCGCGACGTGCTTGTGCAAGTGTGGCTACGAGATCCTGCACAATGTAGGTACTAAGAAAACCAAGCGACTGATGGAGGCGTGGAGGTTGAATAGCCAGTTCTACAAAGCAGAGGACAAAAAGAGGTGCTTGATTGACGACATACACAAGACGAAAGTCGAATTTACAAGCATGGTGTGCAAGAAACCCTGTTGCCGAGCGGGGAGAAGCTGTGGTCCAAGCATGTCAGGGAAAGTCTGGCGGAGATGGTGGGGGACAATTTATTGAGCAGGGAGATCCACTTCAAGCCTGAGGTATTAGTGGACGGAGAGATGACGGGGCTCTACAATTCCCCGTATGTAACTGGCCATTCGTTCCTTCGAGAGTACAGCTGTCTAGTGCACACAGGGGGGGAGGAAATGAAGGTGGCCGTGGGGGATTTCCTGGTTATGAGCCCACAAGTAGCAGGTATATCACTGCGACCCCTACTTGCCACATTGCAAATTAGCCATGGAAGTCGTGGAGTATAGCTTGCTGTGTGCCTGGGATTTCCTTATCCTCAATTATTCTTTCACTTGTCATTAATGACAAGGGCCTTCCTGCATGCGCACCGCGGGCCGGGAGGTGATGGTCTTGGTGCAGAAGATCTTGTCGACTGACAGTAGCCAACTAAAATTAACAGCTCGTCATAAGTGCTTACGTGATGCAGAAGGGTGAAGGGCACGGGGAGCTCTTGCTCACTGAGGAGCCTATGAAAGTGGACCCTAGCCTCATTCTGCGCACTTGCGAAGTTGTTCATGGTGCACCACCATTGGGGGGAACTGGGAGGAGTTAGGCTGGGAGCGATTGGAACACGGTTGGATAGTGGAAGGCAAGGAGACTTACTGATGTATAGATGCTCTCAAAAAAAAGGACGAGGGAGTTTTAAGGAGGGTTACGACACCAGCTGTGAAATCCCAACTCGGTACCCCAGACGCCACAAGGGAGGCACACAATCCCAAGAACCTGCTCGTAGTGAACCTGGCCATATTGTTGTTCATGGATGCTTTCAAGATCTTCAAAAGAAAGGGTCACTGTCACGGGGTACTACTACCGTTTGCAAAATCTGGATAGCAGTGTCATCGGGGATACCAGTATCATTAGGATCACTGCATTCAGCAGCAAGGACTCTAGGGATGGTGAGGTGCTCGAGTACCTCGTGAGGGAAGCCTTGAAGCAACTACAGGAGGGCGTGGAGATGTGTTTCGCTCCACTCAAGCAAGCGTGTCTGGTGAGGGTGATGACGCTCTTCTGTCAAGATTTCTCACAGAGGACTAAGAGTATGATGATGAAGGGGCAGTCTTCTGACTTCTCGTGCCCCGTGTGTACCGTACACAAGAACAAGCTCTATGAATGGAACTTGACGTTGAATGATGTTGTGCCGCGTACTGAGGAAGAGTCCAGGCGTTACAGGGTGGAGGTTGGGGAGGCGCTTGAAGAAGCAACAGCCAAGAAGAGATCGTGGGAAGAGGCCAGACAGGAGTTGCTGGATGAAAAGTTTGGGGAGAGAACAAAGAGGGAGCGTGAGGCGGATGTGAAGAGGTTGAAGGCAGTTCATGCAGCGTCTGCAAAGAGGTTGGATGGAGTGGAAAAAGGTAACAAGGGCTATGGATGGGAGAAGAGCCCATTGGAGGAACTGCCCAGGTGGAATTGCATACTCCAGATGCCTTTGGAGCCACTTCACCCTGTTCCCACTAGGTATCACAGAGGCGTTGGCAGAGAACACATTGGGGAGTGCGGCGCATTGTGCTTGGACGCCTTTCAAGAAAATGGCGTTCAACTACAGAGCCGACATGGCGAGGGTGAACAGAGGCGACGACAAGGTGAAGAAGCCCATGTACAATCATGGCACTTACACAGGGATGACATTTATGGCCCTCGCACCCCTCATGCCTGCCTTATTGCGACCAATCTGCCATCCGAGGGTGCAGACGCTTTACACGAAACAGACCTACTTCAACACGGACAAGTACAAGCACAGGCTGAAGGCACTGAAGCTTTAGGTGAAGCTGTGCATTTTCTTGGCAAGCTCCCTGAGCCAGAGGGACGTCGACAAGATAGAGAGGCTAGCAGAAGACTACCACGGAGACTTTGTAGAGGCATTCCGTGCGCGAGAGGCCGATGCCAAGGCAAGGGTCACGGCTCAACTCAACGACGCGAGTCACAACATGCATTTTCTGCTACATTACTGCACTGCCTTGAAGCAATACGGCCCTATGGTTCACCTGTGAGGCCAATCCTTCAAGAGCGAGCATAAGTACGTGAAGAACGACATGCCGACTCTCAATAACAGGAATTGCCAGGACAGATCCAAGTGGCTGCTGTATAGGACTCTGGAGAGAATGTGCACGATGGACATCTTCAGGGGCCACGGTCACACAGTCACTCGACTAATGGGAATGGCTGATCATGTGGTGAAGGCAATGGGAGGAAGTAGTTTTATGAGAAGACTCGGTGCTGTGGGACCTCATGCCGAGAAGCAAACACATGTCTGGTGCAGAACAGCGAGGCCGCCGGATCCAGGGAGGTCTACATGCGGGTGCAGGTGGCTTCAGTCTTGCTCTGCCATGGGGCTATTGGCAATTGGTATTGCTCCTATACCTGCCTGCTTCATATTGCATATTCTCGTCGCATGCAATCTACAAGTCTATTGAGCATGCCATCGACATGGGTGGGAAAACTTGAGGCATGCAAAGTGGTGATGAATTCTCATTCTGTTCCTCCCTCATATTGCAACTATGCAGTTGGATAAAGAAACACCAAGACCTTTCCTTCGTGGAGTTGGAGACAATAGGACTCACAAAGCAAGACATGGAGTGGAAGTACCGCTTGCTCTTGGGGTTCGACAAAAAAGTCCTGGGTGGTGGCCTCCAAGAGGACGGGAGCCGGCAGATTTTCTCTGCCGAAGAATGGATCGATGGGCGCATATACATGTGCCAGAAGGCTTCCAAGGGGCCCAAGGAGACCCTCAGAGTGGGGGATCACGTGTCAGTGGCTGCCAACGGCTTAGCCACAGGAGCCGAGAGAAAGAACAGGCAAGTGTGGGTTGCCAAAGTGGAAAGACTCTTTGTGCACGTCATGCACCTCATCCCTCATCCCATGGACAGGCGGGAGAACCCCGGGGGAACCACGGAGCATGTATGGGCTCTGGTGAGGCCGCTTAAGCCTGTACGCGATTGGAGAGGACGCTTGGTGATCGACAAGTTCACTTCGCATCCGGCCTTCACGCTATAGGCGGATACAGTCGTCACACTGACGTACCAAATCATTGCAGCGGTGCAGGTGGAAAGGTACTGTTGGGAGACGGAGGATCTACCCGGGTATGTCATCAGAAATGATAACAAGGACATTGGTCGAGATGTCGACGAAGAGTGGGCCCTCGCCAGGACAAGCTGTGCCATGTGGAGAGATTGCAAGTTGCATGGGAAGTTGGTGACTAAAGGCGAGTGCAGCGAACCCCCGTGTGTTAAAACGGGCGGGTGTATATTGAAAATGATACACAATGTCGACTCATGCAACAAATTTCTTCTCAACCAATTCCATTGCCTCGCACCAAAGCTGCTTCAGATCAAGGACTATATACGTAGTTGATTAAGCAAGTAGATTACTCTCAGTGGCAGCATAGCATACATGTAGTGGTTGGCGCTGTTGCGAGATGTGCGTATACATCCAAATAAGACTAGAAATCCCCTACAGAGCTACAAGAAAGGCAGTTTGTTGACAATCACTTGACGTTAGAAGAGGTGGGGTACCAGAGCATAGGGTACAGGACCTCAACTTGTATATACATCTTAATCAATCAATGAACTCTTTTGTCGACAGCTGCGGGTGTAATATTCAATTATTAAGTAGTGACATAGTGACTGTAAATGCTTCATTTAGTGCAGCACAGTAACACAAGTACATACGCATGGTTTCTGAGATTATATAGCTTGTTGTTGTTGGTGACTTAACATCACACAATCACACATGTGTACACATGAAAGTGCATTTGTTACTTGTCGACTGCATAAGACCCTCAAGAGCCTAAGACTTCCCTACACAATGGAGGAAAAAAAGTTGGTACTCTGTAGCAACAAGGCGCCGACACCTCCAACACAAGCATCTCAAAAGCATATGTACAAATCTTCAATTTACACAGCACCCCATGACATCAAGAGTCACAATGAAACCTCCCATGAAGAGGTTTGTCTCCTCTTACACGTCATGTGAAAAGGTAGACCTTTTGGTTGTCACGTACAACTGAAACGGTGGTCGCGTCAGAATCACTTGAACATAGGTGTCGCAGGAGTGCCAAGTGCACTCAGATGGCTCGCGTTGGCAAGTATAAATACTTGCTGAGTCAATCTGAGTGCAACTCTTAGAGCACCTCTTCTCGTCATTGCGTTCTTGTCCAATTTTTGAACTTCTACTTTCTGAAAAGCTTAGAAAAGATTCTCAAAATTCAGAGTCGTTACATTGGTATCGGAGCAAGTCTTTGCTCCACTCAGAAAAGCTGTGCAGAACTGTTCAATTATGCTTTGATTGGTTCAAATTTGTGAGGAAAATTTTTTAATGGTTTGCAAAACACTAACTTGAGTTATTGTTGATTTTTGCCGAGGTTATCGATGAGGAGACAAGGGGCCTGCTTGGCCCAACACCCGTTGAATCAAGTGCCAACCATGTCAGCCTGGTCGGCCCGACATTGGATGGCGGGGGGGGCTTTTCTGCAGGGGAACGGGGCTTTTATTTTCCCTCCACCCCCCGTTTACCCTCTTGGGGCCTTATAGTGATTTGAGTTATAATATATTAGTTTGCATGTATTTTGATGCTTTTGAATATATTGGAGTAGTATTGTGTGGAGTTAAGTGTGAATAGATACTCTAGTGACTTGGTTCATGTCCTTTGAACCTTCTAAGGCATTTTCGAAGTTAGAGGAAGGACCTAGAAGAACTCCATGTGGCAAAAGTCAAATGTGCCATTTGTAGGTCAAAAGGACATGTGTACATTATTGTAGAAAGAGGTGGCAACTTTTGGGATGTGTTGGGTGCCAACACATCAACATGCACTTCCCTAGAAATTACTCATGTAGCAAGTATATAAACAACAGCTAGAACATAGAAAGACATTCCAGAATCACTCTTGTACTTGCCAAATTCCAGAAATATATAACTATCAAGAAACCATCTCTCTTTCAAAAAGCTACCACTTGTGTTCAAAGATCCTTGTCTTGAATAGATAAAGTATTCTATTTTACTGAGTACTTTATCTATTTGTTTCACTACAGGCCTCCTTGGCCTTGTTTTCGTCGACGGAGCCAGGGGTTGCCCTTGCTCCGGTCGACACGTCCAGGGGGTGACCATAGCCCGTCACCCGTTTTTCGGGTTGGTTTTGTCAGCAGGCGGGGGGGGGTTCCTGTGTTATCCTCGCTCCCCCCGCTTGTCTCTTTTGGTCAAGGGGGTCTCTGTGGTACCCTCTGGCCTGTTCACGCGGTCGGCATCCAACGCACTGTGTGCGTTCCTGGAATTGGTAGGACCGATCACCGGAATCGGTCGGATAGAAAGTAGGGATAAATACTTTTTTACCATTGATTTGCGCGTGTATACCAACTTCACCTTTGGTTTGTGCAAACAGGACATAAATATACAGATTCTGCCAATTTGCACAAAATTGCCACATTTTCGTCCTGAACCTGTTTTGTTGCTTTCTAACTATACTTTGTACTTCGAGTGTCGTCGAGCACTTTCAATTATCTAACGTATAAGTCGTGCGAACTATCTCCACAAGAATGTCTTCTGCCAGTCCATTTTAAGCAAAAAAGTGAAGTGAACATGTCAGAACATTGTGGCCAATTTCAGTGACAATATACGAGCAGCATATATATTTCTTTTGAAATCCTAATTTTATAAAACTTTTTATCATAAACCTTTGAGCGTTACCTTCACAAGCTAGGCCAAAGGTTTTTCGGCTCTCCCCTCCAATCCTTCAACTTTCGGATTCAATTTCAGATTATAATACTCCTGTAAAATTTTGTCTACAAGCCAAGATTCTCTTCTCGGCAAAAATATCCTACATTGAGAGCAATGACTTCACACCCACGTTCATTCGTGTCAAGTCTGACTTACACGAGTTTACAGACAGGACCTAACGATGAGAATAGCCCGTGTTCTCATTGCTACATATCCTGAGGCGTTTGAGACGAAATTGTGGTATTTTTGTCCAAATTGGCAGAATCTGTATATGTCTGTCCACTTTGCACAAACCGATGGTGAAATTGGTATAGCGGCACAAATCGATGGTAAAAAAATATTTATCCCTAGAAAGTAGGACGAGTAGGACGTCCGGGGCAAGGTTCCCAGAAAGCGCCCGGAAAAGCCCCTGGCCGTCTGTTGGCCCGATTTGTCTTTTTGCCACTGGTTTCATTGGGTTTCAGTCGCGTTCTTGCGACAATTATTAGCAAACAAGGTGCAAGGTTCTGCTAAGTAAATTTGAAGTACAGCGGTCGTCCAGGGTAGTCGGCTGAGGCACGGCTGAGGAGTACTACGAACTGACAGTAATTATCAGCCGGTTTTGATTGAATATTGGGGCACTTTTCGAAACGAATTTCCAAAGCCGAGGCTGAGGTGGGCTGAGATGACACATGAACATGGTCAGAATTGGTCACCAAATATTGTGTATTTGGTCCCATTTTGAGTGCGTTAACAGATGTGTCCTCCTGCCTTGTCACATCTGGTCATGCCCGCGTCTAGACACCAATTACATGTGTGCCGCCCATTGGCCATCAACCTGGTCGGCATCGATTGTGTGCATTAACATCATTATACATAAGGTGTTTAAGTATCTACTTATGTGCAAACACAAAATGTCGTAACATCTTGAACATTCTTAGCTTTGTGTTACTTATTATAAATCAGCATTCATATTCTTTGTACGCTGCATCCATTGCACCTTTTTTTTTTGTTGGTTACATGAAGGTCATGTTGCATGTATGTCATGAAATGTAAGGTCATAGGTTTATAAAGTGCATTTTTGAGTTTCATGAAAGTATGTTTTGATTGTATAGTAGTGTAGAGTGCATTTTTGTGGTCATTTTGATATAAAGTTCATCGAATTTGGTCAAGTATTGAAAGAGTTATGGATTTCCGAAGTTTAATTAGTTTTGAGGTCGGTTGACGACTGTCCTTAATTCAGGGTGAGCGCGACCGTAGGATTGACCGACAGCGTCAAACGATCTGGCCGTTAGAATGAACTCGAACCTTCACGTAAGTTCGGCTGACGCGGAGTGCCGACTAGGCAATTTACCTAGAAGTTTCGATTTAGCCTAGCGCGTCTAAGATAGAATATTCTAGTATTGTCGATGCATGTATATGGACGTCAATTCGGCTCGACACGTCAGATTAGACTGATCTGGCTTACTCACGAATATTCTGGAAGGGACGATTTGACGAACACTCAGGAAAATCCGTAGCTTCCTCCTAGGAAGGAGCACTTAGGCAGAAAATTATAAATAGGTATAACTTCTTTGTTTCTTATCAGTTTTCACTTCTGTAAATTCCTACGGGTTTGTAATGACAAGGCCTTTCATCCTACATCATTTGTGAGCAGTTTCTTGCCACTCAAAATGTCAAGTACTTTTCCTAAACTTTCTTAGCAATATGCCGCTGCACTCTTGAGTATGATTGCAACTAGCTTTGTTCCTCGTGAGTCACTACGCTTCCACTAGGGCACTCTGCCCCTTTCATGAAATATGTTGATGATTGTTTGTATTGTGACATTAATGCCACATACATATCTGGGCATACTAAGTGGGCACGGAGAAATCTGACGAAGATATTTTTGGCACCAAAAGGTTCATAATCTTCTATTAACACTGTTCATGTTGCGTCTGCGACTCGAACATGTGTTGCCCATGAATTAAGGTAGTTCTTACATAGTTATACGGCTATTATTTTTTCAGTTTGCAATGTTATAAAAGCAATGCACGTAACACATATAGCAGTTGATTACGATAATGAGTATAAGAACATATATGATTAGAGAAATAACGTAGTATGACTCCTGTATTGCATTAAGGAGAATGCCAAACCATTGATACTCACATTCATAAACGTTATCGCCCTCATTGGATGCAAGAGCGCCAGTTGCGCTCGATCTCCTCAATTTGGCTCTAAGTATCACTCCAATAATTTGTTTTTCATTTTCAGTGCCGGTTGCGCCCCATCTCGTCGACTTGCTCGAGGACCCGCTCGAAACATTTCAGTGTCTTTGTCAAGGTCTTGTCACTGTGGAGAGTGAGTCCATGTCATGTTGTTGGTGTTGAAGTGTAGGCCAAGCCCCCAACTATGACCACCATGAATATATCGCAACCCCCCCACAGCTACAAGAGCGCCAGTTGCGCCTTATCTCGTCGACTTGCTCCCAAGGACCCGCTCGAATCATTTAAGTGTCCTTGTCAAGGTCTTGTCAATTGTTGCGCTCCATATCGTCGACTCGCCTCTACGACTAGCTCCAATGACTTGTTCATTCATTTTCACTGTCCTAGGCTGAACCTTGTTACTGTGGTGAGTGAAAGCTTGTCCTTGTACAGGTGTTGGGGAGTGTGCCCACCCACGAACTAGCTTCTCTATAAAAATAACAACCCTCCATAGCTAGTAGAGCGCTACTTGCAATCCTTTTGCCAACTCTCCTTCACAACATACTCTAATGACTTGTTCTTAGATTTTCACTATCCTTGCCAAAGCCTTGTCACTGTGGTGAGTAAAGGCATATTTTTATCTTGGTCTTGGGGAGCGTGCTTAGGCATTAAGTCCTTAGGCCATTGACTTACAACCCTCCATAGCTCATTCACCCAATTGCCCTCCATCTTGTCGATTTGCACCTACAATACTATCTAATGACTTGCTCTAGCATTTTGATTGTACTTGTGGAAGCCTTGTAGCTGTGGAGAGTGAATACATGTCTTTGTAAGAGTATTGGGGAGTTTTCTACCCTTTTCATATCGTCACGTATTAAAATTTCAACCCTCCATAGCCCATTCACCCACCTGCGCTCCAACTTGTCGCTTGCCCCTAATTCCCCCTCTATTGGTTCACTCTTTTGAGTATCATTGCCAAAGGCTTGTAAATAGGGTGACTGATTTCATGTCTTTATGTATGAAGTGGAGAGTATGTCCTCCCATTTCATCCAAAATCCTCTAGAATCACAACCCTCCATAGTTAGGAGAGCGCAAGTTGCGCACCATCTCGTTGACTTGCCTTTCTAATGTTTCACCCTTTTTGGTGTCCTTGCCATAGGTTTGCAAATGGGTGGGGTGTTTGTTTGTCTCTATGTATGTATTGGGAAGTACGCCCACCCTGTACATCTATCAACCATTCATCTAGCATATCACAATTAAATGCATCACTAGGCAGTTCGCTAGCACCGCCAAAGGCGAGCACCTGCCTAAGAATGAGTTAGGAAGCTGACTTAAGTAGACTTCTACCCGCTGCAATCGGTTGAGTGATTATGTTGAATTACACGAAGTCTAGCAAAATGAGTATTATCCTTGCCAAGGATAGTGAAATTGCAAGAGCAAGTCATGCGAGCGTGTTGTCAAGACGAGTTGACTAGATGGAGTGCAATTGGTGCACAACAAGCTCTGGAGGATTGTCATTTTGGAAGGATGATGGAGTTGATGGCTGGGCACACTCCCCTATATCCATACAAAGACATGCAATCACTCACCTTATTTGTTAGGCCTTGCCAAGGATAGTGAAAATGAAGAAACAAATCATGGGAGCGTGCCTAGTGTGTCAAGTCCACACTTGTCCCTGCCAGTAAGTGTCGTTTGTCTTGTTTTAGTTAATTGCATGTATGGGGGGTGGGATGGTAGAAGACGGTCACGCCAGTTTGGAGCCTCCTGTACTAGGTTGTGCTAGCCTAACTCCGCTCATGAGGCCACTTTTGAGTTGCCATGAGGCTCCCTCGGACTTAAGTGTAACCCACCGACTCTCACACGCGCCTCGCCACCGCATGTCGTGGGTCTACACTGGCTAGTCAGCTTACGACGGTAGCTACTGGTTGACCGAGCCGTTAGTTAGTGGGTGAGCTAGGAAGGTCGACCATGTCGGTGGGACTTCCTTTCAGGATAGGGAGTGTAGGTGTGTCCCCACCACCACAATTCTTGTGGTGCGTACTACTTAGAGTATTTGTAAGCAATCAATACGTTTGTAGATATAATATTCATTTGTATATAATAGCTAATTGACTTCAACCTGCTAAATTTTAGTTCAAATTCAGTCTGCTGGACTTTAAAAATTAATGAGTATACAGACTCAGCTGAGAGCAACAGGCTGAAGTCAACTTAGGTCAGCTTGCTGACACATTCTTTGACAGCCAGCTGACTTCCGTACTCGGTAGCAACAAACTGCCTAGTCATGCATCTAAGAGTGATATGCTCGATGAATGGCAAGATGACATCCTTAGGATGGATGGCGATTTGAGATGATGGGGAATGGCGGTGGATTTGGTTAACCGAGAATCTACCAATGTGGTTAACTCCCGGGTAGGCGGTGCCATTGCACTTGGCGTTGAACAGCAAACTCATTCCATGTACATATGCCACATACTGCTTTTGAGTTTGGCATTTGGAAGCGAGGCCTACTCTCTTGTACAGCTTACTGAGAGATATTTGAATCCAAGGCGAGATGCCATTGATGCTGACTGTCTTCCAACCTTGCTTATGTATGAGTTCATTGATTGCATGAGTGATGCTCGTTTACTTGTATCTGACTTACAAGAGTTGTTCATTGCTAGTACGTTGTCCTTTGCTGCTTAATCAATTAACAAAAATTACCATGAAGATTGCTTGCTGATATAAAGATCTTTTGTTAATTGTTAATTGCCTAGTGGTAAGTCAATTCATTTCAGCATTCCAGCCACAAATGTTTGATCCATACGTGGTTCACGCATAACCACGTCTTCTGTCCCAGTTAACCAATTAGGTAGAACGCTCGCGCTGCACAAAGCAGAGAGAGAGAGTCAGAGCAGGGATCTGCAACTTTGTACTAACAGAGTGCCTTCACATTTAGGAAGGCACTTGCAACTGTAGGTCTACGTTAAGATAACCTGAATTATCCTATTTTCTGAGTTTCTCCCAGATTATTGAAAGCTGCCTGCATTAGTGTCAAAATGAGACTAAGAGAGCTCTCCTCGGCCGAGCTACTCTCTCTCGTCTGCAGAACTACTAAGCATGCAATAATCGTCCTCGCCCTTGCTCCTTCCTCTTTGCTCCCCTCTCCCGGTAGCCACTACAATTCAATAGGCTGTTTCGCTGAGAAGAAAGTCCTTATCTGTGAACCTCTCACATTGTTTCATAGTCAGTAATGATACCTGGTCCTTTTAGCTGTCTCTGTTAAGCTGCTCTATCTATATAAAATGCATTCCTATCCATAATAGTAATTCATGACATTTTCTTGCAATTTTTTGAAGGCAATGGCCTTTTCCCCCACTTAGTACTAGAAGGGTTTTTACCCACTGCCACTTAGTTCCGTTCTGCACGTGTTATCGACCTCCATAATTGCTGACTGCTTCACACGCAACAAGAGGCGAGTTGATGAGACGGGGCGCAAGTAACGCTTGCTCAACAAGCTATGGAGGGTTGTGGTTTAGATGGGTGTGGAAAGTAATGGCTAGTCACACTCCCTAATACCCATACAAAGACATGCAAATACTCACCAACCTTACTTGGACTTCCCCCGGATATTGAAATTGCAAGAACAAGTCATTTGAGCGTGTCGTAGAGTTGATTCAACAAGATGGAGTGCAATTGGCGCACGACAAGCTTTGGAGGATTGTGATATTAAAGGATAAGGGAGAAAATGGCTGGGCACACTCCCCTAGACCCATACAAAGACATGCAATCACTCACCTCACTTACTAGACCTTGCCAAGAATAGTGAAAATGAAGTGACAAATTATAGGAGCGTGCGTAGAGGCGAATTCTTATGGAGGATTGTTCTTATAATGGATGTTGATTGTAATGGGTTTGCATACTTCTCAATATGTATCTAACAACATCCAATTACTCACCCCATATCTAAAACTTTGGCAAGGATACTCCAAAGTTAGAGCGACAAGTCAACATAACGTACACGAGGGGAAAGTCGACGACAAAGAGCGCAGCTAGCTGCATGAGCTATGGAGGATTGTTTTTAGAATGGTTGTTGGTTGCAATGGGTAGTAGATTCCTTCTCAAAGGCTTGTCATTGGGAATATTCCATCCCATTATTTATAATAGCATTGGGGAGTATGATCACCCGGTATATCCTTGATCCTTTGAAATTACAACCCTTCATAGCTATGAGAGCGCATCTTGCGCTCAATTTCGTTGATTTGTCGCCAACTCTCCTCTAGTGACTTGCATCAGCCCTAGTATATATTTTTCAAAGGCTTGTAATGGGGGTGAGTCCATCCCGTTGACTGAATAAGCGTTGGGGAGTATGATCACCCATTACATCTTTGATCCCTTACAAAATCCAGCCATTCATAGCTAAGAGAGCGCGTTTTGCGCTCCATGTCATCAACTTGTCGCCAACTCCCCCTCTAATGACTTGTATGTCTCTTTTGAGGTTCCTTATCCAAGGCTGGTAATTGGGGTCAGTCCATCCATTCATTCATATATGTTGGATGATGGATATGAAGGGTGGGAAGGCCCACTTGTGAAGTTCGAAGTGTTGTCTTGAACTAGGAAGCGTGACAAATGGGATCGAGCCGACTTGTTTGTGTACCCAACTTTCATTCATGTTCACGACTAGCACTTTGAATGTGAATTGATGCTTACTAGGGCACAAATGTTTAAATATTGAAGTACATAATATAATACCCAAATATTTGTAGAAAAGTACAAAACCAACATAGGTGGTCATGAATGAAGTATCATAAATACAGCACTAGAACTGAAAGCATTGGAAAAATAATGCATATTTGTACCATACTCTAAGCAAAAGGTACTAATCTACTCCCCTTCCTTGCGTTTCCTCTTCAACGTCCCAACGTCTTTATAGATTGTGCTCAACGTTCTAGCTGTCTGTTTGATATTGGCCAACTCATCATCTGTGACAACCTTATGCAAAAAGATGTCTTCATACAATTTCTTCAACATGGAGAACTTCTTGCCACGTGCTGTATCTGCTCTCCATTTATTGTAACTGGTCTCTAATTGCTCCAGTGTAGGAAAAAGAGGGGAAAAGGTCCTAGAATAGAAGGCTTGCACATCAGTCAAAGTTATGATGAGCGGGCACAGCAAGTCCCAAATAATCCCAGCTTTACCCTTCTGAGCCTCTACCTTCTCCCTAGTCAAAGCACCTTCGCAAGGAACCTGTTCTATACTTACATCCCTACTCAAAGTAGGACATGCTGTTGCATTCGTAGTCAAAATTGGACTTGCTGTTGGAATTGCTAAAAATGAGTTTACAAGCAACGGAGATGAAGTGGATGGAGGGAGAGGACCTCTTGAATCCATGATCGTTGTGGGGCATATCAGAATTTGTTGTATGACTCCGAATTGATGCTCCACAGCCACTTTGAGGTTGTTTGCAACCACTTTGAGGTCATCCACATGCAGTTTGAGGTCGTCTACCTTCTTCTCTACGTTTTTGACACGAGCGTTGACGCCATTCAAAGGTTGCAATATGCAATATAAAGCTGCAATAAGAAAACAAATAATGTAACATGATGCGCACACGTGCATAAAGCAATACACAGGTACACATGATACAACATGACATGGTGGAGCACATTGCAGGGAACTTTTTACCTCGAATGACACATCGTCTGTGACAAGCTCATCCTGTGAAAATTGAGCAAGGGATCATACAAATTTAGCCCATGGGCCCAATTCAGGAGCACCAAACACAGGATGCGTAAATACAGGCAACTTAGGGTACCGTGGCTGAAGTAGAGGCATATCTTGAGAGAAAACTGTAAATAAGAACGATATAATCTTCAAACACGCCTCGACTGATTGATCAACATCATCTGCCGACGCAAACTCCATCCTATTTCTCTGCAAAACATGCACACAAGTGAATATCATCAATAATACCATGGCCAGCCCTGCCCGACCTCACATGAGTGCCTGCGCGCCAGACGTAAGACAGCAGCGCAGGCCTGTTGCCCTCCGCCGCGTGATGCAAGGCAGCCTTGCACTGCTGCCCAACGTCGGGCGCGCGCGGGAAGGCGCACGCACACGCACACGCGCCCAACATCGGGCAGCAGCAAAGGACAACAGCCCAATGCCAAGCGCCAAACATCGCACAGCAGAGAAAGCCAGCCGCCAGCTGCCGCATGGCGCTAGGCAACGCTGCGCTGCAGTCCAACATTGTGAGTACGCAAGCACGGGCACATTTACGCGCCCGAAGTTGGACAGCAGACAGGCGGAGGCGGCCGAGCAACGCTGCGCTGCTGTCCTACTACGGGCGCACATGCGTACAAACAGGGTGTTGAATCTGGCTTGCCGCTATATTTCAAGTGGTGCAAGGCAGGCCTGCGCTCCTCTCCATAGAGAGAGAGAGAGAGAGAGAGAGAGAGAGAGAGAGAGAGAGAGAGAGAGAGAGAGAGAGAGAGA